>JAOWBW010002009.1:106076-144358 GCA_026119855.1 Campanula takesimana
GAACGAAGACCACTGTGATTTTGTTGTGTTTTCTGTCTCCAAATGCGGATCTTTCTAATTTGTAGTGAGGCATATTTGAAGAAATTTTGCTTCCATCCTCAAAGTTGTGCCCTAACATTGGTATGTTCTCATATTCCTCAAATTTTACATATTCTTTGAAATCATGAAAAGTTTCATCAATTATATGAATTAACATCTAATAAAATAAAAGAAAGCAAAGTGCAGTTTACGCGCTCTCAACTCTCACCCATCATGATATGATTAATGTTTTCAGATTTAGGCTTGATTTTAATTGTTTCCAAATTAGGGAAATTGATGGATTTCTTAACCTAATCCATATGATTGTTCGATTTATTTTCAAATCTGGGCTTTAATTTATGAGACATGAAGCAACAATTTGTGTATATAGCTGGTGAGATGATGTAGTCAGCACACTGTAAACAGAGGTTCTACGTGACGCAAACGAACTAGGCAGAGAGGCAGAGGATTTACATTTGTTATTGATGATGCTCATTACCAAATGAGGTTGTTAATGCTTTATTTCAACATGAAGAGACATACACCCCCATTCCAGTTAAGTTCCTTTGCTGCGTCAAATTTTGATGGTGATGCACATTTTAACTAGCCTTTATGCCATTCTTCGTCAAGCTTTAGTTTGACACGTTTTTATTTCCTGCAAGATTTGGTTATGCATTACTGTCACATGAATATGACCTGCTTGTAGATGGTATTTTAGTTCTCTATTTTTTCTCTTTTATTATATATTTGCAGGTTTTAGGGCAGCTATGAATTTGTATGCTAACAGACACGAAGGACCGCTTGACGGCCTCATTGACATGTTAACTAGTAGCCATTGGTAAATCTTCTATCTTGCATCTATATGCTTAAGGAAACCTCATAAGTAAGCATCAACAGCCCTGTATTAATAATTGGTTAATGTCTAATGTTTATGTGATTTTGGTCTATTAATTGTTCGTGTGCTATGAGAAACATTACATATATAATGCGGTCTTCATGCTTTTTAGTTTAGAACTAATATTTACGTAGACACTTGTTTTCCATTCTGAGACTATCCCTATAGATTATCACGTATTGGCGCTATAAATCATTGAGAAAACAGCAAAAATACTTCAGAGGTTGGTTTCTGTTTTTGTGTTTCACAGAGTCGATTTGGTTCACTTCATGAGTTAGGAATGTAAAGTATAGAAAGCTAAGATATCTAATATTCCCCCTGTCCCGGAAAGATAGTCTCATTTTGATTTTTTATGGTCAACAAAAATAAACTTTGACCAACCATTGATGAGAATATAATCATTCTAGTGAAATTCTAAAAGTTGTGTAGTAACTGATAAATTATTAAGTGATTTATCAATAACAATTTTTAGAATTTCATTGTGATAATTCAATTAACACCAATATTTGGTCAAAGTTTTTTTGTTGACCATAAAAAATCAAAATGAGATTATCTTTCTGGACAGAGGGAGTATATAACTCCCTCCGTCCCAAAATGTTATTCCCTCTATTTTTTATGTTAGTGCGATGGAACTTTTGAGTAATAAGTTTAGTTTAATTCAATCATCCTGATAGAATATTATATTTGTTATTGATACACCATTATAAATACCAGCAATAACAAGTTTTATATTTTCATTACGATAATTGAATTAAACTTGTTAGGTCCTAACAAAGTGTTTTGATGAAGATTGATCATTTAACGGGACAAAGTTAAATGGTCTAAAGTGTCAAGAGTGAAAGATGCAAAAGTTACACAAAGGCCCCTCCAAGTTTCTCATGTTTTTCAATAGTGATTTTCTCCCTCTATCGAAGCCGCAAAATATTCAATATTAGACTCAGTGAAAAGCTAATTTAATGAGGAACAAGAGTATGCAATTGGATTTTGCATTGGAGCTTGTGGTGAAAAGATGTACGCGAATTACCAAAAGGGTAAAACAACGATTCTCAAAGTCAAGGTTTGAAAGTGTAACCTTTATAAATTCTTCACCAAAAGTCTCCTACATGCAGCATAAAAATCGGATGAAGACCAACCTTGCTGCCAACCTTGCTGAAGCTTAAATGCTTATCTTTTCACAATATGGGAAAAGAGAAACAACATTAAAGACTCTTGACCATTGACCGTGGACCATTCAAACCAACGGCTACTTCACTCTCTCCCTATATATTGAAGTGAAACTCTCCCATTTT
The DNA here is from genome assembly GCA_026119855.1 of Campanula takesimana. Classification (NCBI taxonomy): domain Eukaryota; kingdom Viridiplantae; phylum Streptophyta; class Magnoliopsida; order Asterales; family Campanulaceae; genus Campanula; species Campanula takesimana. The sequence continues at coordinate 108,279 of JAOWBW010002009.1, forward strand.
TAGTGTGCTTGCACCACCAATTCCTTGCCCATCTACATGTGTGCATTCAGCACCATTTATCCCTTCCTTTCAAAGCATTAGTGTGTTCAATAAACACCAATTGCACACACTAATACTCTTACCCATGAACCAACCCAAACCTTTGATAGTAGACCCATGGTGTGTGTAGCCAAAATGTACACCTATTCATATACCACACCAAATATACTTCAAACCTTCCAAACATTGAGGGGGAACCGAGGACCTAAGAAGAGCTTCCATTCGACAAATTCAAGTGTCATGAAAAGGAAGAACTACATCACATTTGTGAACCATTTTATTTTTTCTTTTATGCTATGCAACTAGCATGCTTAATTAGTGAGGCTAATTAAGTTGGAAAATTCTGAGGGGATTTTCTAAACAATTCATGTATTGCCCGAGTGAAGGGATTATAGTGGATTGTTTCCCATTGTTGAGGATGATGGGGTGTGGATGTAGGAGATGTTGTTATACTCCGAACCACGTTAAAAACTCTTGTCTCTTGTCTCTTTTACTTCTCGTCTTGCACTTTCATTTTTCATATCAACTATTCTTTCTTGCTTTATTCAAAACTTGGTTGATCATTTAGACAAGATAAAATTGATATAGTAAATAGGAATATATATGTTAGACAACATCTATAAGGCCATAGAAATTATCTATTCCGCTGCGCATAATTCCTACTCTTTTTGGCCTTTAGAGTGTAAAGAAAATTGTGATCTCAAGATAGTTGACCTTCATTTCGAAGATAGTCGACCTATCTCAAAGATAGTCGACCTGTTATCTCATTCCTTATCAACTATCTAGTGTCATAATCTCTAAACAGGAACTTTCAAAACTGAACCTACTACTCAAAATACCTTCGTAGTAACTTCAAAAAGAGAGGGAACCACATTTTGGGACGGAGGGAGTACAAAACTCTATGGGGCCTTTTGTAGCTGCTATCCATTTGCCACTTTCCTCTTCAAGCTCTTACACATGTTTCATACTTCTTGATGGTATACACATGCTCATGGTTGCTTGATCCCATGGTAACTGTTGGTACCAAAGGGCAACAAGGGTACAGAACCGCTAAAGGAGGGGGGGGAATAGCGGTCAATTTTTTTTCGAAAAACCCTTAAAATTCAACCGAGTACTTATCAGTTTGGTCAACTATGTTCAAGGCACTAGAACCGAACTGATAAAATGCACAGCGGAGGTTTGCGGTTTGGCCAAGAGGATAGATAAAGAGTTGGGCGGTTTGACTGGGTTGAAAAACACAATGATGCAAACGATAATTAGACCTTAAAGATCAAAGGAAAAAATCAGTTCACTTTTCAAGTCATTTCATATATGGATTAAGTTATAGACCACAAACAAGAAAAGTAAAGAACAAGACAGAAAGTAAAGATCAAACACACAAATTGAAGAGGTTCGTTCTGGAATGAACTACGTCCTCTACCTAGATGGTTAGTCTAGATTTTCTAATAGCTACTAGACTTGTATTAATTTAGAGGAGCTTTTACAAGATTACAATGAAGAATCTAAACTCTAAATATACAATCTAACCTAACAAAGCTATTATAACAACCGGTGTATTCGAAATGTATAATCTATGTGATCATACAAATCGGGTGTGTGTATGGAAAGGAATCAAATGCTCTAAAGATCTAAGTGATGAATGAGCAAATAAAAACTTTCGGTGTACAAGGCTGAGTGATGAAGGGTTGTTTAGCTTGAAGCTTGATGAAGAATTCTGGGTTTGCTAAGGAGATCTTTGAAGGTTTGAATATCTGGGTAAAATCTTAAAAGCAAACTTTGAACACTTGGGAATTTTCTCTCTTGAAGCTCAGCAACCTTCATTGTTGAGAAATGAAGGCTATTAGGCAGTGCACCCTTGTGACAGTTGGACAAATTTGAATCAAATCTGGATGGTACAACTGCTGTCAAAATCCCATTGGTTGAGCTGTCATTTTCGTCCTTGGATTTGTCTTGTAGTCCTAGGTAGTTGTGGCACCACTACATGACATTGTCTTTGTTGCAGAGAAAGGACTAACGGTAAATATTTGAATTATGAGAAAACCCCGACATTCCTTGCAGAGACTCCAAGTTAACTTGAAATTATTTGACAAGTCATAAATCATTCATTTACGGTTGCAAAGGGAATGTTTGTCTCAAGGAATGAATGACAGTACTTGAATTCTTCATTTAATGATATGCGGTTCCACCAGATGCTGGAGCGGTTCCATGGATGAATTTGATGTGCAGTTTCATTGAAACTGCAGTACGCGGTTTCATGATATGCGGTTTCACTAAGTTAGCATCAGAGGTTCCATATGGGACTTGAAGCACGGTTTCATCAAAGCCACAGAATGCGGTTTGATGAAATTATGCGGCTCCATGCTGGCGGTTCAAGAATAACACGAATGCGGTTTGAAGAACCAAACCGCTGAGGACAAACCGAATCAAAACTCAACCTAGATAAATAAAATCTAGAAATGGACTTATCTAAAAAATTGAAGTATAACTTCATTACATGATTTCTAAAGTCCATAAAAGACACGTGGCATGGATCAATCAAATCAGTTGGGTGTACTAACAAAGAATCCTAACAGTAAACTAATTATCAGTTTACATTTGTTAAACTTAGATATTTAGCTTCATTTTTACCTTTTCTTAGCAATCTTGCATATTTTTGTTGTTGCTTTGATAGGTTTGCTGGGTTCGAGCAGCATTCCTAACTCGATTTAGAACAAGACTATTGAAGTTCCTCCTCGGCAATCAGGTGAAATTTGATGCAATTTAACTTGTATAGAGTGTCCTCTAATATATCCGTCCCAAAATGATCTCATTTGCCATGTTTCATTGTCCCAAAAAGTTCTTCTCATTTCTACAATCTAGGTTTTAAAAATGTACAAACAACGCATGGCTAGTGAAGTAAGTATTCATATCTTTAAAAAGTTTGAATAGTCAAACAGGAAGATCATTTTGGGACGGAGGGAGTACTCGTTGATTTGATTTGCAGACTAGTAATGCTTAATTGCTTGACACACTCACCTTTTCTTTGGTTTGAGCTGATTTCACATTCTTATACCAGCAGAATTCGTGTAGACAAATTAGACCAAGAGTGAGAAGGGGTAATTCTTCTTCTAGCCCCAACTTCGTGTCAACACTTATAAAAAAGATGAATTTGAAAAATTGTAGGCTAGCCATGGCTTTTTATGGGTGGATTTTCTTTTCATTGTTCTACCAAATTCCTTATTCTTAAGAAGCCTTTTTATGTGTAGGTTAGCCAGCAGGCTGCAGCAGCAGTAGCCGCATACGGACTGATGTTGGGAATGGAAATTATGAAAAAAATAGCAAATTCTTAAGAGGTTGGGTTCCTTTTTGTGTTTCATAAAGTCGATTGGTCTCATATAAGTTATGAATGTCAAATGTAGAAGCTCTGGTACCTATATGTAAAACTGATATGGGGCCTTATCCAGCAGCTATCTGAATTGTTGATTCATTAATCATTATCTCTAATTCTTGCTGAGTAGAATGTGAATTTCAGATATATATATATACTCCCTCCGTTCCGGGTAAGTTGCAACATGGAAGGGGAAGCATAAAAATTAAGAAAGAAGAATAATGAGTGGTTGGGGGGAAGAGAGAGAATGAGTGGAGAATAATGAGTGGTTGGGAGGAAGAGAGAGAATGAGTGGAGGATTATAAAAGTAATAAAGAGTTTCCTTATTTGGCATTGTTGCAACTTAAGTGGAATGCCCATAATGACAAATTGTTGCAACTTACCCGGAACACGGAGTGAGTATATATATATATATATATATATATATATTTATATATATATATATATATATATATATGTATTGCAGAAAAAAATACAAGTTACTATTGGAAGAAAAACAAGTTTGTGTGGGCTAGTGAATTATGACTATCGCGATTGTGGTGCATACAGGAAGGCAATTGGAGTAATGAAGGATAGGCTGACCTAAGCTTTGTTCTAGTTACATGCCAAGTGCTATTTCTTTGGAACATGCTAATCTAGTAATTAACTACAAATGACTAGTAGTATTTGGATATGGATTAGATACCTTTATGATTGCTCATTGTTTGTAAATGTTTCTAGTTGGAGTATATGAATAGTAAACATTGGCATTACATTTAAAAATCTTAGTTTGTTTATTTTATTATTCAGTCTTTTTAATTACTAATGGTGCACGATCAATTTGGCATAAAAAGTAGATTAAATTTTGTGATTGGGATACTGTAACATTTAATTTGCAGTTTGCAATCTCCAATTTTGTGACAAGTATTGTGACGACGAAATATTTGAATTTTTAAGTTTGTGACGCAGAAAAAACTAAATTTTTAAATCATCTTGTGACGGGATTAAAAATTTTGAGACGGGTACTCCGTCCCAAATTATGTGACAGATCCGTCCCAAAGTGCAAATTGTGACAGGGAACAGGTGCCAGACTTTGTGACTCCATATTTTGTCACAAACGCCAGATTGTGACGGAAAATTGATTATTGTTACGGGAATCGGCCGTCTCAAAATGCCTTTTTTCTTGTACCTTTCTGGATCACTCTCAGTGCCGTCGAGAGACGGCTCTGATACCAATTGAAAGTTTTGATAGCTAGGATAGTCTAGAAAAAATAAAGAACAAAGACGAAGTGTAGATACTGATGTGGTTACACCAGGAACTACACCAAACAGAATTTGCAGCGGAATAAATAATAAACACGAGTTATTTACACATCTACAACAATATGATGTAGACAACAAAAACTTCTCTTTATTGAAACGTTTAAAATCAATTACAAATAAAGAAATCAAGAGAAGCGACCAAATATGAAAACACTAAATACTAAAATACTAAAACACTTGTCTAAGACTTATGGTACTCTGAGAACACGATCCTACGCTGAACAAAGCAACAAAGATGATAAGGAATCGTTTCTTGAAGAATCAAGTCTATCCTAGAACAATTACAAAACACGATGTAGGCAGCGATATGCCCGCACATGCATCGACATCAACAACCTACAAAAATATTAATAAATGACAACACTCTTGAACTTTGTATGTCTCTCTTAATATTCTGAAGGGTGGTCTCCTGTGCGGCGGTCTCACGCCGTGAGACGGACCGCCCACGGGTCGACCCACCGCCCAGCTCACAGCGTGTCTGCCCCAACTCTTCTCTCCACCCAGCTTGTGCCACGTGTCGCGGGTTAATTAAAAAAACTTCCAATAACTTTAAAATGTAATATCTTGAGATTTTGAAGACGAAAAAAATTTATAAAAATACCGTTGTATTCGCCTTGACGAGACGAATCAAACTACATATGTCATGATATAGTTTGGTATTATTTTTTTTAAAACATACTTTTTAACATACAAAAAATTGAATTGCTCGTCTCCTGAGATGTAACACTCTTTTGTAATAAAAGTAACAGTTTCATCTTCAAAAAGTAACACTTTTACGATCAAAATGTAACAGCAGTTTTGCAAAAAAAAATTAAATTGTTTGATAGTGTATATGTAATTATAATTTATTATAAAGATGAATATAACAATAAAAGAATGTAATACTTATTTTTTCGTGTGTAACACTTTCTTTTCCAGAAATGTAACCATATTTTGTAGAAATTGATTAAAGATAACATAAGATTCACAAAAAAAAAAACTAATGTTACATTTTATAACAACTAAATGTAACATTTTTTTTTATCAATTGTAACAGCAAAATTGTGGTACATTTTTGGAAAAAAAAAGTGTTACATAAAAAAAAGTGTTACATTTCTTTTTTTAAAGAAAAAAAGTAACACTTACTAAAAAAAATGTTACATTCATTTATATAGAAAATTATAATCATACATGCCCTCTGTTACACTTCAAATATTACTTTTTCTAACCACAAAAACTATCAAACTATTTAATTCTTTTTTGCAAAATTGCTGTTACATTTGACGGTAAAAGTGTTACTTTTTTAATATGAAACTGTTACTTTTATCAGAACAGGGTGTTACATCTGAGCTGACGAGCAGCTCATTTTTCTGTGTGTTAAAAGTAAGTTTTTTTTTAAAAAAAAAAATCAAACCCTATCATGACCTATTTAGTTTTGTTCGTCTCGTTGAGACGAACACAACGGTATTTTTTTTTTAAAAAATTTGACTTCAAAATCTCAAGATATAGCATTTTATAGTTATTGAGGTTTTTTTTTTTAATGTAGGACATGTGGCGCAAGCTGGAAGAATGGAGGAGTTGGCTGGGCGGGTGGATCGCTGGAGCGGGCATGGGCTGGCGGGTTTTGACCCATTGAGGATCCGTCTCACATGGTGAGATGGTCTCACATGAGTTTTTGTCATATTCTGACTGTGTAAATATTATGGAGCTCTCATCCTCCTTTTATAAACGTGTAAGAGTCCTTCAAGATATGACAATGATTGTCCTACAAGAAAAGATAAACACTAAAAAAAGGAAGATATTCATTAGGGTTAATATTCCATATTCAAATCCCTAAAGAATAGGAAATTAAAATCTATCTATATCAATTAAATATTTACAACTAATTAATGAAAGTAAAAATCATATACAAAATAAGAATCCTTTTCCATTAAGAAATACGAAAATCCTAAACACATTGGGAATCATTTTTACAATGAATCACGCACACTTACAATTTTGATATGATATAACGTAAATTTTGTAGAAAAGTATGAATGAATGTATTAATTGGAGCGAGTATGAGATAATTTTAATTCTTTATTTCTTTTTATCAATGCGTATGTATATCAATGAGTATTGTTGTGGCTTTGAGATAGCATGACGGTGAGAACTGAAATAATTATTAAAATATTTAAATTTCTCTCATTTTAATTGAAGGGACGAAAATTCTATATGATTTTCTTTAGATAAAATTCTATATTTAAATTTATGTCCGACAGTTTTTGATGAAAATATCGATGAATGTTTTCAGCCACCACTTTTGGTCAACTTTTTCCTGTCCGACAAAATACTTATTTCCGTTGGAAATTACCAATGTAAATTTAGATGGAAAATTCTTCTTATCTAAGAGAGAATACATTAGGGTGGAGTTAACGCTTGTAGTTTCATTAGGGCTTTCCGGTTTTTATGTTTGGCCTCGCGAGCTTACTCTCTATTGTAGAATTTATAGAAATATGTTTTTTCTGTATGATTTTCTTTAGATACTTGGCTAAATGCGGGAAATAATCCCACTTGGATGCGATTTCATAGAATATGACAGCGTTACATATTGGTAAAGCTCATAAACCATTTTCAACACACCCTTTTGGACAAGAAATTAAGAAACTATTAGTCGTATTCTACGCGGCAAAACTTCTTTCTCCAACACAACTTAAAATAATTCATGCACTGAAAATTAAAAGAGAGAGAGGGAGGGAGAGAGAGAGAGAGAGAGTAAGAAGGGTATAGAAAAATAGAAAAATAGAAAAATAGAAAAGTAGGAACAACAAAATAAGCTATGAAGCAAGAAATCATCTGAGAAAGAGAACGGGCCAAAAGAACAACAGGGAAAAATGCATAAATTTTAAATAAGTACTAGAATGAAAGATTGATTGGGCCTGTCTGTCATGAATTATTTACTGGAAAACCATAAATAATTCTTAATTGGGCTCGTTTTGAAAACCCTATTGAAAGGCCCTGTTTACCTAAATGAACAGATTAATTAAAACTTGGACAGCTAACTGAATAAGGTTAGCTGTTGACAGAAAATAAATAAAAGAAATGTGCAGCGGAATATAAATGAATAAATAAATGAAAGGACAAGGTGTATGTGTGTGTTAGTGTAGAGACAAGAGTGTACACGGTATTTTAAAATGGTTCAGAGGCAAAACCCTTCTCTTACATCCACCCCACTGTTAGAACAGTGAGACCAATTCACTATAATATTCTCTACAATTAGAGTTACGAGAATTGATAAGGCAAGTTCTTTTGAACCCCCTCTACTTAATTGACACTTCAATTAAGGTTGCTTCTTTCAAAGCTAAAAAGGAAAAGAAAAAAATACAACTAATCACAAGTGTTTACAAAAAGAAAAGTTAGCTTGGCTGAAAGCTAGGCTAGAGGTGGGTTGTAACTGGGTGCAAGATGGCACAATATTTGCATGGGTTTATGCAAATGTTTAGGACTGCAGAGTGAATGCAGTAAGGCTACAAAGGTTTTAAATAGTGTAAGGTTGTAAAAAGGTTGAAGAGGGTCTGAAAAAGGGTCACTTGACAACATGCCAGTATACTCCTTTATATAAGGGAGGAGATAGAGCCGTTGGGGGACAGGGGTACAGTAGTATCCGTTTGGGGAACAAAATTACAGAGAAGTAATGGTTCCCTTTGACTTTGACAGAAAGTTTTTTGTTCCTCTGTATACAGGCTGTCAAGGTTTAGAGAAGGTGTATTCACACTTGAACAAGCTTCAATATGAATTATTCCAATAACTGGTAATATTGGAATAATCATTCTTCAAGGATCTGATGACGTGGAGATAGTTGTTGAAGAATAACAGTCTTAGCTGTTGAAACAGGGGAGGTTAGCTGTTGGGCTTGTAGGGCCTTAACTGTTGAAGCTTGTTTGTATTTATCATCTTGATAATTCATTTTAGGTAGAGGGAGTCTGTAATAGATAGTTCTTCAGTTTTATGGATGAAGAGATGATAGGTAGATCATGTAATAACATGACTGATGGCTTGAGTGGAAACAGGGCAGCTTAGCTGTTAAGCTTTGAGAAGGGCTGCCTGTGCTCAGGTCTTTTGTATACATCATATAATCAATTGGGTTTGATTGTTTATTTATCAAAACATGTTTACTATGATTAATTGTGAATTAAACATAGTGAGTAGCCGTTTGGGGAACAAAAGTACAGAGAAGTAATGGTTCCCTTTGACTTTGACTAAAAGTTTTTTGTTCCTCTGTATACAGGTTGTCAAGGTTTAGAGAAGGTGTATTCACACTTGAACAAGCTTCAATATTAATTATTCCAATAACTGGTAATATTGGAATAATCATTCTTCAAGGATCTGATGACGTGGAGATAGCTGTTGAAGAATAACAGTCTTAGCTGTTGAAACATGAGAGCTTAGCTGTTGGGCTTGTAGGGCCTTAACTGTTGAAGCTTGTTTGTATTTATCATCTTGATAATTAATTTTAGGTAGAGGGAGTCTGTAATAGATAGTTCTTCAGTTTGATGGATGAAGAGATGATAGGTAGATCATGTAATAACATGACTGATGGCTTGAGTGGAAACAGGGCAGCTTAGCTGTTGAGCTTTGAGAAGGGCTGCCTGTGCTCAGGTCTTTTGTATATATCATATAATCAATTGAGTTTGATTGTTTATTTATCAAAACATATTTACTATGATTAATTGTGAGTTAAACATAGTGAGGTACTAACAATTTCCCCCCTTTTTGGTAAATAAATAAAGGCTTTGATTTTGTACCTGCAAGTATAAGTGCTAAGAGAATAGAGAACCAATGAAGAGAAATTTTTCTTGATAATATTTCTTGGCAAGCAAACTGTTAATACAAACTGAAATGTACTAAAGGAAATAATTGAAAACAATTGTTCTGAACAGCTATTCAAAACTTAAGAAAACAAACCAAAGAACCTATACTAGGCATTCTGACTTTTCCCCACAGCTTTCTTTTCTTGTAGAAGGGCAGCTCTTCTCACTGGCTCATTCCTTCTGTAGAACCACTCATTGTTCCAGTCAAGACCCATCATGTAATTATACTAGAAGTGTTGATCTTGTCTGGATGTCAACTGATCTATGGTGAGGACTGGTTAATTGTAGAGAAGCCATGGACCAATCCAAGCTTGCAGTTGCTGAGGAGTCATTGTCTCATCAGAAGGTGAAACCCCCATTGAGTATTCCTTGTAAAGAGATGCAGGTCTCTTCTTGGTGATCTTGGAAGGCTTACTAGCAGGAGGAGCTTGGAAGTAGGAGTAGATTGATGCCTGTGATGGCCTTGGTGGCAGGGGATGGCTGCTTGAAGGAGGAGGGAAAGCTGTTGGGGTTGGCTGTTCAGGAGATGGAGGAATGGGATTATCACCTCTTTGAAGGATGAACTCAGATACATTGTCAAGCTTTTTGAGAATGGCAGATTTGAGTTGTTTGATGAGGGTGGTTGAGAATTGGTTAAAGTCAGTGTAGGTGAGATGATATGGAGGGGTGTATTTGAATGGATCAAAATTAGGAGGGAGATTTGCAAATTGTGATCTGGATTTCTTATGGAATGGAGGAGGAGGTGGAGGAAGATGTTGGGGATACATAGAGGAAATTGGGAATAGATTTTTGACAATAAGTCCCATTATGCAGCTCTTCTTGGAAATCAGAGTCCAAAAGATGGACTGGGCATATTGAATGCATAGAGCATACACAAGGGAGGGAGGGGTATAGAGGCATTCTTGAAGTTTCTTGGAAACAAGATGGCAAAAGAAAAATTCCCATTCTGGAAGAGTTAAAAGAGTGATGGGATTGGGCAGTTTAGGAGCATTGAAAAAGAAGCAGTATTGGGTTGAGATTCTAAACTATTTCCATTCTTCATAGGCATGGAACAATTGACCCCCTAATGTTTCTGGCATGAATGCTCATATGGGTTCTGGTCATATCCCAAGGGTTGGAAATATTATGAGGATTGAGAAGAGGAGGAAGGTGAGGAAGAGAAGCAAACTTTTTGTAAGCCTCAAGGACACCTGTGACTGAAAAGTCAATGTCACAATCTAAGGCCCAGAAGCTAGGATTTGGCATGGAAGTGTCTGGATCAATTTGAGAGAGAGGAGGGGATTTAGATGGAGGGTTAGCTGTTGAGGCATGTTTGGGAGTAGATGATCCACCTTGACCTTGGATTTGCCTAGCTTCTCTAATCCTCATGAAATCAAAGGCCTTGAGAGCCTCATCCATAGAAAATTTACTAGAAAGCTGCTCAAAAAGGGTTGATGTATCCTCATCAGACACATTAGACACAGACTTATCTTTGATACACTCAATGATTTGGGGTTGAGAATAGGAATGACAGTAGGTTGATCAGGAGATATAAAAGGAGGGGATGCTTGAGTTTGAAGGGAATGAGAAGGTTGAGTCTCAGCTGTTGGGATGAACTCATGAACATGAGAGTTCCCCCTTGACCTGACAGGGATGTCTGGACTAGGTGAGTTCCCCCTTAAGGTTTTAACAGGAGAGATGGTTTGAGAGGTAAGATCAAGAATTCCTTCAATGACAGCAACATGATCTGAACTAGAAGTTAAATTGGGAGAGGGAGGAGAGAGAGATCTCACACGTCTTCTTTTTATTATGAATTGACCAGCAGAAGAAGATGAAGATGTTACCTTGTCAGTTGGATTAACTGACTTAGCTGCTGGGATATCCTGCTTAGCTGTTGGTATAGCTTGCTCAGCTGTTGGCACAACTTTCTCAGGTGGTCCTTGACCATGTTTGGCTTTTCTGATCTCTTCAATTTGTTGTTGAAGGGATAGCTGGACATCAAAATATTCTTCATTAATCTCCATTACACCACTGGAGCTACTTGCTTTCTTGACCTCAGATTCTCCTTCACTCACTGTTGCTTCATCATCAACATACATCTTGCTTTGTGCTTTGTCAGCAGGTTTGATTACCTCAAAGTCAGCAGTGGTGTTCTCATGACTAGTGGGAGGAAGGTCTGAGTCACTTTTTGTTGATTGAGAAGAGGAGTTGGATGTTGAAGATGAGGATGAGGGAGGTTCATCAATTTTCCTTTTGCCTGTCTTCTTAACAGCTATGGCTTTCCTTCTTGTAAAGGACTTAGCTATTCCTCTAGTAGCCATTCTGGTTGCTGGAGCTTCATCAGGTCCAGGCTTAGCTGTTGAGACCTTCTTGGTTGCCATAGCTGTTGAAGGTTTGGCTTTGGAGGACTTAGCTGTTCCTTCTTTAGAACCTTTTAGAAGGATGGTCTTTTTGTCAAATTTCTTGGAGGTACTGAGGGGAACTAGTTCAAGCCACCTAGTGTTGAGAATGGATGGGAGGTCTTTAGGCTTCTTTGCTAGAATCCCACTCATGAATCTGAACAAATTTGGCTTAGTGGATCTCACATAAGGTTTATGGAGAGATGGGGAAGTGGCAAGATTGAAATTTTCAAGCATCACTGTGCACCAATTCACTTTCCTTCTAATAAAACCAAGGGCAAACCTCCATTCTGAAGAGCTCAGCTGGTTCAAGGAGGATTGTTTTCCACACATTCCTTTGATAACCACATCACTGAGGGCTGAATTATTGATGGATAAGTTCTTCTTCAAGATTTATTTGTTCTTTACAGAATCATAATCAATGTCTTCATGAATAGTGAATTGCTTGTAGAGAATACTGAATTTAGCATCCAAGTCTTTGCTCCAAATGTTGGTTAGAAGGCTTCTGTGATTTGAGATGGCATATGTTGTATGTACATCCTCAGGTTTGATAATCATGGTGACATTTTGGAACACACATCGAATTGAACTATCTTTTAGCCTAGTTCCAATACGATATACCTCAGAACACGCATTCTCAAGAATTGGATTCTGAGTAGTTAACACATTGAGAAGACCATTGTTTTCTAGTATCTCTTTGACATAGGACCCTACTTCACCTTCAAAGAAATCATTTTCGATGTAGTATCCATGAGATTCTTTGGGGAGAGCCATTGTTTTTAAGTAAATGGGCGAGAAAAAAACAGAGGATTAGGGTTAAAAAAACAGAGTGTTCGATAAATTGAGATTTTTCGAAGGGGATTTACTGTGGATTTCTTATAAATGGTAAGGAATAATAGAAGGATCGTGTTGAAGAAGGTGGGGACAATGGTTATATTTTTGGAGAAGGCCAGTCTACACCAGCTAGAGCATATGAAGGAGAAGACATGCAGGACAAGGGGTCTGGAGTTTATTGGAAACAGATCTTGTAAGAGGGAAGATGTTTTTGAACAGCTAAGGTAGTTGGTTAGCTGTTGGGGAAGTTTTTTGTAATTTTTGTTTTTTGGAGAGTAATTTTGAGGAGGGAAGGCTACCAAGTTTCACAGAGGTAGTGGTGTTTTAAGTAGAAGTAACAGGTTATATGATGTAAACAGGCCATCATATAATTGTCCTTGAATAGAGATCTGTTTAGGTAATTCTGTTGGAAAAGTGTAAAACATCTAACTATGTCTTTGTACTTCTTAAAGTTTATGAAATGAATTTCCAGTTAATCCCTTTTACTTAGGCAAGTTAATCATTCCTAACATTTCTCTCAAAAGTTCAAACCTTTTTTCATCCATAGCTTTAGTTAGTATGTCAGAGACATTGTCCTCAGTACCCACTTTGGACAAGATAATATTCCCCTTTTCAACATGATCTCTAATGAAGTGATGTCTAACTTCAATATGTTTTATTTTTGAGTGTTGAACATGGTTTTCAGTCATAGCTATTGTACTTGAATTGTCACAAAATATAGGAATATTAGTGACATTCATATCAAAGTCTTGTAGTTGACTTTTTAAGTACAATACTTGGGAACAGCAGAGACCAGCTGCAACATATTCAGCCTCAACTGTTGAGGTTGCTACAGAGGTTTGCTTTTTGCTACACAAGACACAATTCTTGATCCAATGAATTGACATCCACCACTTATTGACTTTCTGTCTAGATTGCATCCAGCATAATCTGAGTCAGTAAAGCCAATTAATGAGAATGGTGATTCATTTGGATACCATAAGCCATAATCAGGAGTTCCTTTTAGATATCTCAAGATCCTTTTAACAGCAGCAAGGTGAGATTCTTTAGGATTGGCTTGGAACCTTGCACAGAGACATACACTGAACATGATGTCAGGTCTAGATGCAGTAACATATAGGAGAGATCCTATATAGCTTCTGTATAGTGTTTGATCAACACTTTGACCATCAGTGTCAGCATGAAGTTTGGTTGAGGTAGACAGGGGTGTCTTAGCTGTTGAGGCATTCTGCATATCAAACTTCTTTATCATGTCTCTTGTGTACTTGGCTTGGTTAATGAAGATCCCATCCTTCATTTGTTTGATTTGAAGACCTAAGAAGTAGGTTAGTTCTCCAATCATACTCATTTCAAATTGTTTTTTCATAAGATCTCCAAATTCTTTGCAAAGGTCCTCATTTGATGATCCAAAGATAATATCATCAACATAGACCTGAATGAGTGGGGTGTCATCTCCATACTTTTTGATGAACAGAGTGTTGTCATTATGTCCTTTGGTGAATCCTTTGTTAAGAAGGAAATTAGACAAAGTGTCATACCAAGCTCTAGGTGCTTGCTTCAGACCATACAAGGCTTTGTCCAACTTGTATACATGATCTGGGAATTTAGGATGTTCAAACCCAGGAGGTTGAGCAATAAACACTTGTTCATTTAGTACTCCATTCAAGAATGCACTCTTTACATCCATTTGGAATACTTTCATCTTCTTGAAAGATGCAAAGGCTAGAAATAGTCTTATGGCTTCAAGTCTTGCTACAGGGGCAAAAGTTTCATCATAGTCTATTCCTTCTTCTTGTCTATATCCTTGAGCTACAAGTCTAGCCTTGTTTCTCACAACAGTTCCATCTTCACTCATTTTGTTTCTAAATACCCATCTGGTACCTATGACAGTTTGATTTCTAGGTTTGGGAACAAGTTTCCATACTTTATTCCTTTCAAACTGTTCAAGTTCTTCTTCCATAGCCTCAATCCAGTCTGTATCTTGAAGGGCTTCATGGATTTTCTTGGGTTCCATTTGAGAAATGAAGGCACTCATGAAAATATCATAGTGGGGAATGCCATCAGGAATGGTTTATTTCTGAATAGGGATGGTTATGACAAGGTTGTTATCATTTTCAATGAAAATAGGAGTTATGATTTAGGTAAGAGTGATTTGACAGTTAATTGTTTCATCTTGGCTGTTGGGAAGAGGAAAGCTGTTGGGAGTGGGTAAGCTGTTGGGAGTATCTTTGGGCAGAACATAAAGAAAAATAGAGTTGTTTTCATTTGGGGATAAGGAATTATTGGTTGTTGGTAAAGGTTTTGGAAGATTGTCAGAGTTTCCAATACTTTCATCAAAATCACACAAGTCAGTGTTGCTTTGATCATTATTTTCATCAAAGTCAACATGAATTGATTCTTCTACAACTAGTCTTCTTTTGTTGTAAACTTTGTAGGTTTGCTTGTGTTGGAGTAACCAAGAAAAATTCTTTTATCACTCTTGGAATCAAACTTATCTAGGTTATTCTTCCCATTGTTGTGAATGTAACATTTGCTCCCAAATCCATGAAAGTGGGATATGGTAGGAACCTTTCCATTCCACAACTCTTTATGGGGTCTTCATATGAAACTTGTTGATAAGAGTTTTGTTCTGTACATAAACAGCAGTAGTTACAGCTTCACCCCAAAAGTATTTAGGAACATTGTGTTCAGACAACATTGCTCTTGTTGCTTCACAAATGGTCCTATTCTTTCTTTCTGCAACTCCATTATGTTGAGGAGTTCTTGGATCTGAAAAGTTGTGATCAATCCCTATTTGATTACAATAGGTTTCAACTCCTGTATTTTCAAACTCAGTTCCATGATCAGACCTTATTTTCTTAATGGACAAGCTTTTAAAGTTCTGAACTTTGTTGAACAGCTAAGTGAGATTATGAAGGGTATCACTTTTGGATTCAAGAAGGATGATCCAAGTAAATCTCGTGTAGTCATCAACAACTACAAGGGAGTATCTATTTCCACCTAAAGATCTGGTTCTAATGGGACCAAATAAGTCCATATGAAGGAGATCAAGAGGTTTGGATGTGTCCAGTCTTGTTTTTGCAGAAAAGGAGGTCTTTTTTTGTTTTCCACACTGACAGGCTATGCACAGCTTGTCCTTCTTGAAAGGTATTTTGGGGAGACCTTTAACAAGGTTGGAGATGGACAATTTTGAAATGGTTTTGAGGTTCAGATGAGCAAGTCTTTTATGCCATAGCCAAGACATATCTGATTGGTTGTAGGATAATAGACAATGAGCAGTAGAGGTTTGGACAACTTTAAGGTGGAGGCATAGAGGTTCTTCTTTCTAACTCCAGTTAGAATAACCTTGTTGTTCTTGTCTTTGACTTGGCACTGGTCTTTTGTGCAGATAACATGATAACCTTTGTCACAAATTTGACTAATGCTTATCAAATTGTGCTTAAGGCCTTCAACATAAAATACATCTGTAAAGATGATCTCCTTGGTCACTAGGTTGCCTGATCCTTTGACTCTTGCTTGGGAATTGTCACCAAATGTAACATTGTGACCATTCTTGGGTGTTAGCTGTTGAAGCCATTCCTTGTTGTAAGTCATGTGTTTGCTACATCCACTGTCTAGATACCATATTCCTTTACTAGAGACCTTCAAAACAAAATTAAAAATTATGGTACCCTTTATTCTTTTTGGGTCCAAAGGATGAGACTTTCTTTGGTACCCTAGCCTTGCCACCTGATCTTCTTTTGAAGAACTGGTTAAGGGTGTTATAGTAGGACATGATTTGCATCATGTAGGGTGTCAATATAAAGGGTTGAGGGGAGTTATATAGGTGTCCAGTGTTGTATGGGCTTTGATTGTAGTTTGGTTGATAAAAATAGGATTGCTGTCTGGGGTTTTGTCTAGGTTGCCTAGAGTGCCTCTGCTGTCTAGCATGTCTTGGTTGTCCAGTTTGCCTTGGCTATTCAGCTTGTCTTGGCTGTTCAGCTTGTCTTGGCTGTCTGGCTTGTCTAGACTTTCTAGGCTTCTGTTCTTGCTTCCTTTTCTAAGATTTAATATCATTAGTACTGCTGAAAGCTTGAGAATTAGGAATTTTGGGAGAATCCACTTTTAATTTACTCTTTTCACTCCTTTGTTTATACACATCTTCCTTTGTTTGAATAGGGTAAGATGGTTTCTTGGTAGAGAATGTGTTGAGGCTTTGTAGAATCATAGTCTCAACAGCTTTATCACCAATTGGTGGAGTGTAGGATTTTCAGCTCCTATTCAAGATCTGTCCCCAAGATGTCTTTGATTAAAGTGATACATGGATAGAGCATTGCTTGATTTGTTCCAGGAATCAATTTTGCTTTTTAAAGTATTGTTTTCTTCCTTCAAGGTACTCATTTCCTGTTCATTATCCTGTTGGGACTTAGAACAATCAGTCTTAGCTGTTGAGCTAAGTATGTCATTTTCAAGTTTTTGACATTTTTCTTCTAGATCCTTTTTGGTTGTTTCAAAGTTAGTGTTTAGGGATTTGAGATTTTCAATGGTTTTTTATTGCTCAAGGTTTTCTGTGATGAGGGTAGCAAAGCTAGAGTCTTGTTTCTTCTTTTGAATCAAAAGGGTGCAAACTAAATTTTTTAAACCTTCTTTATTAAGAGAATTAAAATTATGTACCTCTTTAAGTTCTTCAGCATCAGCTAAAGCTTCTAGGTCCTCTTCATTATCTGAGTCATCACATTCATGTGCAACCAAACACAGTAGTGCATCTTCTTCCTCACTATCTGAGTCTGATGAATCAAATTCTTCATCACTAAACCTAGAAGAGTCAGCAAGCATGACTTGTTATTTATTTTTGTCATTCTTAGCCTTGACACAATTATAGCAATTTCACCTAGAACTATAAATGACTTCTTTAGAATAGTTCATTCTTTTTGAGTGTTCTCTTGGTTTCTTAGGTTCTTTGCAATCAGCAGCATAGTGATCTGGTTTACCACAGTTGTAACACTCAATGCTCTTTTTAACAACTTCTTGAGTTGGGTTGGATGGTGAAGGACTGTATCTTCTATCAAAAACTTTCTTTTGATGTTTCATGGCATTTCTCACAGCCATGGAGATAAAACTTGGAATGTCTTCTTACGAAATTGGTTTTGATTCTTGTTTAGGAGTTATGTTCAGTTTTTGTAGGGCATTAATTACAAGAGTGTCAATGTCCTGTTGGGAAAACTGTTTCTGGGTTTGCTCTTGAGCAACAAGGGCAAGGGTTTGAGATATGGTGGATGCTGGTTGAATTTTGATCATTCCTTCTAGTTCATATGCTTTAAGTTTACCAAAGTATTGTTCTATGGTCATACTACTCCTTTCAGCTCCTTCTCTAATGGGAAGGGCTACTTTCTCATACTATTGAGGAAGATTAGAGTAGATCTTTAAGCATAGGTCAGATTGTTCAAAGGTTTTGCCATGGTCTGAAATGGCTCTTACAAGATCTTCAAATCTTGGTCTTGCAGCACTCACATTCTCTCCAGGATAGAATTTGAAGTTGTTTAACTGTCTTAATAAGTTATATAGATTCTGGGTTCAAACACCGGTGTGTTTAGTGAACTTGGTGTTAATTAATTCCCATGCTGCTTTAGCAGTTGGTACTTTAGCTATTTCTTGAGCTAGGGAGTCATTGACACTTTTTTGCAGAATATTTTTTACTTTTAAGTTTGCAGTCATAAGTTGTCTTTGAGCATCTGTCCAGTTTTTAGGAGATTTGAGTTTTCTAGATCCTCCATTAACTTCAGCTTGAGTGGGAGGTTCAACTTCATTCTCTAAGACATACCAGTTCCATATGCTATTAGCATCTATATAGGTTTTAATTTTTGAGGAGTAAATCTCAAAAGATCCACAATCATCAATGTGTGGAATGTCGTTTTCATTGTTTCTTCTTGGTTGAGGCATGGTGGGTGTGAGAGCCCGCGCCCGAGAATGATCGGATCACCGCGAAATGACCGCCCGTGAAAGCAGTTCGCGCCCGTCTCGTGCTGATGCGCTTTTGGAAATGCGCTCGGTTCTCACACAATGGTTTCCTCTTGATGCTGTGATTTGATTGCAAAAGTCGCCACCTCATTTTGATTTTAGGAAAAATGAAGAAAAAACTTTTTTTGAGAAAATGGGTTCGGGGGCTAAGTTACGAGAAGAGAAGGGGTTAGGCACTCTTCTCGCCCGTGATGGTCTCTATATGCGTTCCACTTATATTCAATTTTATGCCTTTTAATTTGGATTTTATGCCCTACCAAAAAATGGTGATGAAATATATATGGAGGTCTTCCTATTGTAGGAAGTTTCATTTTTATTCACAACCGGGAACTCGTTTTGAGTGGATTCCCCGATTGGTTTTCAAGAATGGTTTTGATCATATCAAGAAATAATACATCCACGGGAGGGGAGATTACACAATTACACATATACAAAAAATAGGGGAGACAAATTCCACAAATAATAATAAATATCCTTGACGGTGCTTTTGTTGATTTCGGTGACACTTTCCGTCCCCGAGCCGTCGTACCTGTCCTAAAATCAATCCGATTCCAAAACTAAAAATTGGGGGTTAATCCCTGAATACTAGGGATCACAAGGGAGTTTTTGTAGACTTTTTGGACCAAGTTTAGGCCCCAAACACATGCAATAAATTTGATCACAAAATTCAGCCCAGAAAAGGCAAACATAAACCTTAGCATGTTTATCACAAATTTTCACCATCTTAGCTTGGGAATCTGACAAAACCCAAAGAACAAAAGTTTAAGAATACGCATAAAACATGAAGATCCCAAAATTTGGAGTTCATAGGATGAGTTTTAGTGGTTAAAAAGGTTTCTGACATTTCAATGTCAGAAACTGGAAGTGCAGAATCTGAATTTTTGAGTTTGAAACATATGTTTGAAAGGAGAACTTACTGTGATCCAAAAAATGTATAAAAAATATGATAATCATCCTGAGTTCGTGTAGAACAAAATCCGTTTTGATCTTTGTCCAGAAAATTATTTTTCATCATGTTTCAAGCCCAAGAACACAGCAAGGTACCGCAGTGAATAAACAACTCAGAATCACTGAGACCAAATTTATGCATGAAAATATGATCTAGGCATGGAATCTGAACATGAAACTTTAGGATCATATATTTCAACATGTTATGAACAACTTTGTTCGTTGACCTAAACCATAAAACCATTCTAAGATGGATTTACAAGCTCATCAAAATCAAGACTCTATACAGAAAGTAAAAACTGATTATATGAGGCATGATTATAGACCTCAAAACACTACTATATCTTCAAAACAAGGCATGAAACTCAAGGACTTTGATATTTAACATGTTAAAAACATTATCCAAGAGCTATTTCTCAACAAATAATGATTTTCACATGCATGATCATGAAGGAAAGCCAAAGAGGGCATATTTACGCCCTTTGAGAGAAACATGAAGATTTTCATACACAAATTAAAGCATATGAATATTATGACTATTATGAACATATATAAACATAATAAACTGAGTATTAGCATCACATGATCATCATTTATATACATAAACAAAGCTTTACAAAGCTAAAAAAAACATGGAAGATGAAGGAAACCTAGTCATTATTTGACTAGGTTCCAAACCACTCCCAATATTGGTTACATATCTAAAGAGCCAAGGTTTACATAGAGTTTTACCTAGCTTTTGAGATTATGGGTGCTCCCTTTGTCAACCAAGGGAAGACTTTTTCTTTTCTTTTTGCTTTGTGTTTGATCAAAGTTTTGGCTTTGATGTGTTTTTTGTGGTTTGTTTGGTGATTTATGGGTGGTGTAGGGGTGGTGTTTGAGTGGTGGTGTGGTGATGGTGTGGTGGTGGTGTTCTTGTTGAGAGAGAATGAGAGTGGAGGATGGTAGGGTTTTTTTTTTCTTTTTGTTTTTGTTTCCTTTTTTGAAATGGATGAGAGTGGAGGATGGTAGGGTTTTTTTTTCTTTTTCTTTTTGTGTCTCTCTTTTGAAATGGATGAGAGTGGTGTATATAGGAGGAGGGAGGTGGTAAATTGGTTGTAACTTGGAGGGGGGAGGTTGTAAATTGGTGGATTCATCATCAATCCTTCTTGACTAAGGCTTAAAGCCATCTTCCTTATCTCTGTTCCGGCTTCCCGCTCCGCAACTGCTCCGTTGTGCGCGTCTCCGGTGTCCCGGTTGTCCGCGAGTCCAACATGAAAGTTGCTCGGAATATTTTTCTGGTCAGGCCGGTATATCTGAAATATTTTTATGAGCAAGGAACGACAATAATATATTTTTTCCTCTTCTTGACCAATTGATAAGATATTTTGAGATATTTTCCAATTTGGATAACCATTTTTCCGCTCCGGCTTTCCGCTCCGTAACTGCTCCGTTGTGCGCGCCTCCGGTGTCCCGGTTTTCCGCGAGTCCAACATGAAAGTTGCTCGGAATATTTTTCTGGTCAGGCCGGTATATCTGAAATATTTTTATGAGCAAGGAACGACAATAATATATTTTTTGCTCTTCTTGACCAGTTGATAAGATATTTTGAGATATTTTCCAATTTGGATAACCATATTTCCGGCTCCGGCTTTCCGCTCCGTCGTGCGCGCTCCGGTGTCCCGGTTGTCCGCGGGCCCAACATGAAAGTTGCTTGGAATAATTTTGTGGTCACGCCGGTATATCTGAAATATGTCAATTAGCAAGGAAAGGTAATAATATATTTTTAATGCACAGAATGGATAACAGCGAGCAGTTCGGGGGGTTGCGGGTCCCGTTTCCGGTCCCGCACCTCGAAAAACGAAATTTTTGCCTGTTTGCTCGTTTTTTCGCTCTGATCATGAATTTGAAGTCCGTTTATCCATTCAATGCACCGATAAGGCTCACGGCAGTCCCGCACAGCCAAATCGAGGGTTTTAGGTCAATTTTCGGGTTTAGACCGATTCAAGGTGGGTTTTTAGGGGTGCGAGATCAGGGTATCTACAGAGCCCCTCGTCGAATCTCCTGATTAAAGGGGATTCTACGATTCACTAAGAGACACTCGATCTCGTCTAGGGTGTAACGGCTGGGTCCAAGGTAGGACTTCCTACGTATCTCTTTCGAGAATCAAGCCTCCGTAGTTCTAACTCAAACTATCAATCAAACACAGACAATGGTCGGTTCCGGTTTCCCGGTTTACCTACGTATCTCTCTCGAGAATCAGACCAAACGTAGTTCAGGTTTATTAAAATTTAAAGCAGGGGGTAGCATTGAGATGCGATATCTCTTTGCTGGGGATGGGGGTTGGCATTGAGACATGGTTATGAGAATGGGCGACTGAGCTCACCAAGGTAAGCTCCCTACGTATCCCTTGTGGGAATCAAATCGCGGCGTAGTTCTGGGGAGGTACAACTCGGGCCCCCGAGATGACCAAGGTGGAATAACATAACTTCAACTGGGGAACGTACGACGTTGCGCAGTTCGGGGGAGGTAATCTCGGATGCCCGAGAAGACCAGGGTGGAACAACATAGCATTGCTGGGGAGTTGCATTGAGAAGCGAAGTCTCTTTGCGGGGGGGGTTGGTATTTGACCAACAAATTGCGAGAATTGGCGACTGAGTCCAACGTTGTGAACTGCCTACGTATCCCGCCGTGGGAATCAAGTCGAGTCGTAGTTCTGATTAGAACCGACTCGAACAATTAAGAGAAGGTTTACGACCAACACGACTCAAGGGTTGACGCAAGGTACAATCCGAGTAAAGGGTGCATTGAGATTTGATCTCTCTTTGCAAAGGGATGGAAATCATGAAGGGAGAACGTACGACGTTGCGCAGTTCGGGGAGGTAATCTCGGGCGCCGGAGAAGACCAAGCTGGAACAACATATCTTTTCAAAAGGGGGACCTACGACCTTGCGCAGTTCGGGGGAAGTAATCCCGATCTTTCGAGAAAACTGAGGGCAATAAACAACTGAAGCCATTTATGTACACAAACTAAAATCAAGGATACGCTGCATTCTGCGCCGTCCAGATTCTTCTGCCTTTGTTTTTGCTATGTGATGAGATTTTTGTACTTTTTTAAGCGAGAGGCCACCGCTTTGTGTGATCCACTGGTGCTGTTTTAACCCCGACTGATTCTTTTTTGCTATTGGGAGGGATAACAGGATCGGCTTCGTCCGTTGATCTGCAAGTTAGCTTTGCATGCAGTGGCAGATGTGATTCACACAGATAAAAATTGGATTATTCTGACCGAACACAATCTTTCTTTTATTCTGAAATTCCGGATACTCTTTTTTTTTCTTTTTTTTTTTAAAGACACCGACTCGCGATTAATGACCAACACTGAATCAAGCCCGGATTTCAGAGGGCGGCTGCGGTTATATTCATGATAAAGGGGACAAGGTTCAATGCCTAGGGATGAGGACAAGGAAAATGTCAGCTTTTCTATGAGCCGCCGTACGGACGACTGACACCTTCTGCTGGGTTTTTGACTTTTTCGAACCTTGCTTTTGGCTAGGGGGGACGGGGAGACAACCCCTTTTGGAATACTGATGATTTAGGCTGAGTTTTTGGGAGGTTATAAAAGGGGAGGGGGAGCTCTTCTTATTTCTCACACCAACCAACTTCTCTTTCTTTCCTGCTTTGCATCCTTTAGCTCATTTCCCTTCTAAAATGGCTAATCTTGGCCAAACCCTGGTTAACATCGAAGAATACCGGGTAGGACTCGACTGCTGGGTGAATTCATACCCAAATAATGTACGAGCGGTGCTAGAAGAAAACTATCATTTCAAGTTGCTCTTTACTCTGAGGAAGCTTCCCATTCAGTGGGAGATGATCCGCGGTGCTTCTATTTTCTGGTCAACCCGGACCCGCTTGTTCAATTTCAATCAAGACGAACTGTGTCCCACCTTTGAGGAATTTTGCGCCATTACAGGCA
Organism: Campanula takesimana; assembly: GCA_026119855.1. NCBI lineage: Eukaryota > Viridiplantae > Streptophyta > Magnoliopsida > Asterales > Campanulaceae > Campanula > Campanula takesimana. The sequence continues at coordinate 131,925 of JAOWBW010002009.1, forward strand.
ATACCATTTACGGCGAGGCCATGGTGCCCACTTCCCGCAGGACACCTGCTCGGTGGCTTATTGAAACCTTCGGCTTTGATATTGACTTCTCAAGGGTTCTCCTTCATGGGACCCACCTTGACATTACTTGCTTCCCCGAACTCTTTGGCGAGGCTGACCCTCATAACCCGGTGTACTCCGACCGTAGGGACTTTGCCTTGGTTATGTGCCTATTTGCAGAGATGTTTTTCGTTTCTTACGATGGCTTCATCGACTCAAGGATGGTGGACATCGTTGATTCTTGCAAACGTGGTTCCGGCAACGTGATGACTGTCCTCTTGGCTGAGACTTTGCTTGGGCTGGACGGCTACTATCCCAGAGGTGATGCTTTCACGTCGGGCAGCCCCATTCTATTGCAGATCTGGCTTCAGGAGCATCTCAAGATCATTCGGCCGGTGTCGAATCCAGACTATACCCCTTCTATGTTCCAAGGCGAGGTTTATACAGGCAAAACTGCACTACCGTCAAGGAGTGGGTTGGAAACTTTTGGCGGATCACATCGGCAGACATCACGTGGGTGCCTCCGCATTGGGGTTTAAGCAGGTATCTCATTACGAGTGCGGGTCATTCCTTCATCTGGCTGGCTGGGCTTCGCTCCACCACTTTCTACTTGGGCCAACGGGTGGCTCGCCAGTTCGGACAAGTCCAAGGGATCCCCTTTTCTGACCTTCCCATCACAGATAATTTGCCGGTGAGTACCAACATATGCAACTTGATCAAAGAGATTTGGTATCAGAATGGTGCACACATCGGTCGAGGCAGGCGCCGGGGTGAAGGGGACACATTTTATGAACCCACTTTGGAATATCTTGAGTGGTTGGGCCCTCAAATTGCTGAAGAAACTGCTACCATTGCAGCTTTGGTACTGGAGCTCGTAGGTCCAGAAATTCTGTCTGGGGATTACTATTCCCAGATAACAGGGCCGACAGTTTTCCAGAATCAAATTGGCGGGAGTCAACCACGCAGCGGTCATCGATCCGGACGCCGCAGAAATGATCGGGGCTCAACTTCAAGGAACGCCCAGCCTGATGCAACGAACTCTGAGAATCAAAGGGGAGAAAGCTCGACGGGTCCTTATCCGAACGTGTTCGATCGTCTCAGTCCTGAATAAAGTTTCAGTATTTTTGCTTTAATCCTTGGTTGCCACGCCAAGATGATGTGTTTTTATTTCAAATTTGTTGTGTTTGTTTTTCCTTTTGAATGTAATGTTTGCAAGTTCAACGTGGGGAATAAAAAGCTTTCTTTACTTTTAATGACTGGGACCCGAAGGTTGCCTATGTTCCTCTTTAGAGGCTCAGGTCAACGTAGTTCGACACAGTTACATGAAATTTTGCGCGCCTCCTGTTTTTTTACCTAGAACTGCCCTTTCGGGTTTTCACCTCTAGTGGGGCTTTTTTTTTTTTTTTTTTTTTTTTTTTTTTTTTTACAGACTCGATAGGAAACACAAATCTCTGCGTCTTCTACGCATAATACTTCTTCAATTTGCTGAGGCTGATGGGCTGAACAAGGTCTTCTCCAAATTCAGTTTGCAGGAACACGGCTCCACCAGACTGTATCTTCTTGACAATGTAGGGGCCCAACCACGGAGACTTCCATTTCCCTCGAGGGTCGACATAACTTGGTGGCTTTTCTCGCAGCACAAGATCTCCCATTTTGATATTGCGGTCTTTCACTTTCTTGTTAAATGCTCTGGCAATTCTGCACTGGTACGCACGATTGTGCTCAAGGGCCAACAACCGATTTTCATCGAGCAATGCTAACTCTTCATGGCGACTTGTAACCAATCAACTTCAGACACTTGATTCTCAAGTAGCACTCTCATAGAGGGGATTTCAAGCTCAATCGGGAGAACTGCTTCCATGCCATATGCAAGTGAATAAGGAGTATCCCCAGTCGGTGTCCGAACAGATGTGCGGTATCCCACAAGGCTAAAGGCAGCTTCTCGGACCAATCTTTTCCAGTGATAGCCATCTTTCTAATGATGTTCTCCAGGGTTTTGTTCGCCGCTTCTACCGCTCCATTGGCTTGGGGTCGATAGGGGGATGACTTGTGTCTGACCACCCGGAATTCGTCAAGCAATCGGTTGACTTCCCCTTCAAAGTGAGTTCCATTATCTGAGATCATCTCATAAGGGACCCCATATCTGTATAGAAAATGTTGGTACGAATGAACTCGGCTACCTTCTTGGCATTCAAAACTTTGTAAGCAGCGGCCTCAACCACTTGGTGAAGTAATCGATAGCTACGAGCACGTATTCTTGCCCCCCGAACTTTCGGTTTGACCTGACCAATAACATCTATCCCCCATGTGGAGAAAGGCCAAGGAGCAGTTGATTGATAAAGAACGTGTGGCGGCAGAGTTTTGTAGACTAGCGTACCGCTGACACTGATTCACAGGTTCGCACTTTCATCATACAATCCTTTCCATCGTGGTCCAGTAGTACCCTTGCCTCACTATCTTCTTAGCGAGCATGTGCCCATTTCATGTGGGGTCCACACAGTCCCCCATGGATTTCATCCATGATTCTATTCGCCTCAGTCTTATCTACACAGAGCAAATTTGGTCCGTGATGATACCTTTTGTACAACTGATCTCCGGAAATCACAATTGGGAGGCCAATCTGCGCATTGCAATCCTTGCCCTTTTGTCCCTTTCTGGAGGGTAGGTCCCATTCTGAGCACATTCCATACGTCTGTATACCACGGCCTTCATTCTCTTCGCTTTCTAGCTCAATATCCAGGCAGTAGGCTGGGATTGATCTCTTACTAACCACAAACGGCTTTACCATAAATCTGCAGGGAATTCCATGATGGAGGCTAGGGTAGCCAATGCATCTGCGAATTGTTTCGGTCCCTTGGGAGATAATGGAATGAGATATCTGAGAAGCGTTCTGTGAGCGCTACCAGTCGAATATGATACTGCTGTAGTCTTGGATCCAGGATTTTCCATTTTCCCTCGACCTGATTGATGATCAAGGCGGAGTCCCCGAACACTTCAATTTCTTTGACCCCTCGATTTAATGCTTCTCCCAGGCCGGCGATGCAGCCTCATACTCTGCTGTGTTATTCGAACAGTCGAAGTCTAACCGGATAGCAATGGGCGTGTCGTGCGCATCACTTGGATCAATGAGCAAGATTTCCAATCCGAAACCTCTCTTGTAGGCAGGCACCCCATCAAAGAAGAGTTGCCACTTATTCTCCGAACAATCCACAGTGTAGATCCCTTCATCGGGAACTGAGCTTCTGGTCCGGCTCAAGATCAAGAGCCAAATCTGCAAGCTGGTCTGCTATCACCCTTCCTTTAATGGACTTAGGCGTTGCGTAAGTCATATCAAACTCGCTTAAGAGAAAAGCCCACTTGGCACTCGATTGGACATGGTTGGCCTTTCGAGGATGTACTTCACTGGATCCATTCGGGATATAATCTGGACAGGTAAGGATTGCAGATAAATTTTTAATCGCTGCGAGAGCCAAACCAAACCGGTACATGCCTTTTCCAACGCTGAGTAGTTCAATTCACTCCCTTGTAGCTTTTTGCTAACAAAGATGGTACTTTCCACCCAGGAGTCCTCTTTTTCTTGTGCAAGCATTGCTCCTACTGCAGTATCAGTAACTGTTAGGTACAGTCGTAAGGGTTTGTACGAATGAGGTGGCGCCAAGACCGGTGGGCTTGTCAAGTATTCTTTGACTTTTCAAAAGAATCTGGCATTCTTCATCCCATGATCGATCGGTGTCCTTTTTTAGGAGCTTAAAGAGCGGTTCACACATCATGGTTAACTGCCGTATGAATCTGCTAATGTATTGAATCCTTCCCAAGAAACCTTTCACCTCTTTTTGAGTTCGAGGTTGAGGCATTTCTGTGATGGCCTTTATTTTGTCGGGGTCGACTTCAATCCCTTTTTCAGTTACCAAGAAACCTAAGACTTTGCCTCGGACAGTACCGAATGTGCATTTAGCAGGATTCAATTTCATGTGGTACTTCCGCAACCTTTCGAAGAACTTTCTGAGGTCAATCAGAGGCTGATCGCCTTCTTTAACTGAGTGCACAATCATGTCATCCACGTAGATTTCAAGCTCTTTGTGGATCATGTCATGAAAAAGGGTCGTAGCACCTCTTTGATAAGTGGTTCCGGCATTTTTAAGACCGAAAGGTATCACAGTATAGCAGAACGTCCCCCACGGGGTGATGAAGGAAGTTTTCTCTTGATCTTCTACTGCCATCTTAATTTGGTTATAACCCGCCATTCCATCAACAAACGACTTCACTTTGTGCATTGCAACCGAGTCCACCAAAATGTCAATATTTGGTAATGGGAAATCATCCTTCGGGCAAGCCTTGTTGAGGTCTCTGAAATCAACACATATCCGGACTTTGCCGTTCGCCTTTTCAACTGTGACCATATTGGACAACCATTGGGGATACTCCACAACTCGGATGAAGCCTACTTGTAGCAGCCTCTCGATCTCCTCTTTAACCTGAAGGGCCCACTGCGGCTTGATTCTGCGTAGTTTCTGCTTGACCGGTTTGGCGTCAGGAAAGGTAGGAATTCGGTGTTCCACGATCGTCGGATCTAACCCTGGCATGTCTTCATACGACTAGGCAAACACATCAACAAATTCCTTGAGTAAACTGATCAGCTGTTCCCTGTCAGCCCCTTGCATGAAGCTCCCGATCTTCATTTCTTTGACTTCTTCATTCAGCCCCAGATTGATGGTAGACAGATTTTCCCCACAGGCTTCTAATTTTTGTTCCCCATGCTGTTTTGCTAACCTGTTTAACTCGATTAAATAGTCTTTTTCATCTTGACTTATGTTTTTAAAGATTCATGATTAACTTTAGTTGTTGTTAAATTTTCATTTGTTAAATCATTTTTAAAATATTGGCAACCGAGGAGTAAGCGGAAATAGAGGAAACTTCATTCACAAAAGAGGGGAGTACAAGCTCGGCGACCGCGTCGAGGTCCTCGACAATGAGGTCCTCTTCGGGAGTCCCGGAAACAACATTAGATAGCACAAAGGGTTCAAAAGCGGGGCCATCAGGGCGAACATAACCAAACTGCTCCACCAGAGTGTCAGTAGTAGCGAGCGGGCCAGTGGTTCTGGACTAGTTATTAAGTGGTGCCACTGCCGGCTTGAGGTGCTTCACCGGATCATAAGCTTCACCATTACCATTTTCGATCATAACCACATATCAGTCTTCAAGACCAATTCCTTCAAACAACCCGAAGACATCATCTTCTTCATCAATATTCCACGGAATAATCGGGTCCAGTTGCTTATAGGAACTGCCCACATCAAAGTTTTCATCGACCATCTTGATATTCTCAAATACTTCCCATCCAGCATGAGGCTTTTCATTAATGCCAATAACTGGCTCAAAAGGCATAACATACGCGACATCTTCAACTTTGCAAACAAAATATCCCTTCCAGGACTTTTCATAAGGACGGAGTGGGGGGAGCTTATAGGTCCTTCCACTTTTGATAGCAGTCTGTCTCTCCTTTTTCTGACGTACAGCTTCGGCGATTTCGGCAGGAGTCGGTTTGTAGCCAAGCCCAAAAGGAAGGAAGAAAAATGGAACATCATCCTTGATAGGTTCAATACACCCTTGTTGCTCTTTTCCAAGCCCCATCATAGGCAAGAACTTCATCTTCTTGACCATATTCAAGGCCATTGCGTCTCCATACCTGGTCCGCTTTCTACCAATTAGATCGGTCTCCTTGACATATTCAATAGCATGGATCCGAGCTTGTGGGATCACTTCAAAACACTCAAGAAGATGCCAGTATCTTTGTGCTCAATTCCCAAAATCGGGAGGTCATGAACTTGCGTATCATCTTGGGCATGAACTACCACTACATGATTGTCGTGGATGAACTTGATGCACTGATGGTAGGAGGAAGCTACCCCTCTTACTCCATGGATCCAAGGGCGTCCCAAGAGTAGACTGAATGAGGACTTGATATCAATCACTTGAAATTCAATCGGCATGACAAGAGGGCCAATGGTGAGAGTGAGAAGGACAACACCCAGAACACAGCGACTGGTGCTATCGTAAGCACGAACCACTTGAGAAGATGGGGCCAAATCAGTTATCTTGATTCCCAAATCTGCGAGAACATGCACGGGGCATACATTTACTGAGGAGCCATTATCGATCAAAACACGAGCTAAGTGCTCACCTCCGACCCAACTGTGATGTGCAGAGCCTCGACATGATTAAGACCAATTTTTGGTGCATCGAGATCGGTAAAAGTGATGATATTCCCAAAATGAATGTTGCCGATCATGTGGACAAGGTCATTGGGAGAAGTCTCGATCGGGATGACAGCTTGAGCAAGAGCTTTAACCAACACGTCTCGGTGCTCCTGTGAAGACGAGAGCAAACCCCAAATGGATATATTAGCCTGGGTTTTCTTTAACTGGGTCAAGACCGGGTTCTCGGCGACCTTCTCTTTCTGAGCGGGGGACTTCTTCTTTATCCTTTCCCAATTCACTTGCCTCGGGATTTGGAGGCTGATAGGCTCTTCCCGAGCGAGTGAGGTGATTCACATTTCCGCCAACCCAAGTGGCCTTTTTAACAGGGGCCTTTTGCTCCTTAACAGCTTTAGCACTAGACAAAATCGAATCCCAAGAGATCATATGGCATTCAAAATCTTCGGAGATAACAGGAGTTACAGTGTAATTCAAAGCTTTCTTCGGAACGATGAAACTAGTCCTTGAGTAGTTTCCTTCAAACTCGATCACATGGATCCCTGGCAAGGGATTAGTCACCACATTTGGTTGGGGCGGCTTCTGAATGAGTCCATCGTCTATCATGTCTTGCAGAGTGTGTCTCAAACTCCAACATTCATTTGTCGCATGACCAGGTGATACGTGGTATGCACAATATTTACTTGCATCCCAATTCTTAGGAGGCGGATTAGGCGGGCGGTATCCTTCTATCGGCTTTAGTACTCCTTGGGCGACCAATCCTTGAAAGATAGTAGACAATGGAGCGCTGAATTTATCAAAATGGCGATCTCTCGATTTCCACCATTCCTTCGCTGATCGGTGACAGAGTTCACAGACCCGTCTTGATTATAACACGGAGGTGCCCTATTGTAGCTGCTCCGGCTTGGTCCCACATTGCTGTTCCAAAAGGAGCAGGGGTCATGGCAACATTGTTCACAACTGGTGCCGGGCTTTAGCAGCGGATCGGAATCTGTAGGAGCTAGGAGAAGAATCTAGCTTGATCACCCCAGTTCGGACATCTTCGTCAATACGAGAACCCACATCAAGAATAGAAGCAAAATCTGGAAACGGGAGATATTTCATCTTATCTGCATACACCGGCTGAAGATTCTTAAGGAAAATACGAGTTTGCTCGGCACTGTCAGGCCTCTCCAGAGTTTGAGCAACTTTCTTCCTCCACCTACTTGAAATTCAGAAAAGGATTCCTTCTCACGCTGAGCACAAGAATCGAGGTCACGACGGCTCTTCTCCCAGTTGGAGTTATCTTTGTATCGCTTCTGGAATTCATCCACGAGCTTCCCCCATTATCAACCAGATTGGCATCCACAGTCATAAACCACTGCTTAGCGGCTCCTACCAAAGTCAGATGGAAGTTGGAGGCCATCGCACCAACATTAGCCCCACGAGACTGCATTGCATGAGCGTAAGATTTCAGGTGGGCCATTGGGCAACCTGTACCGTCAAATTTCTCCACATCGGGCATTTTGAATTTAGGAGGCAGAACAGCAAATGGAGATAATTTCAAGGAATCTGCAGAAAACTCCCCTTTATTCATGACCTTTCTCAACATTTCTTTCATTTCGCTCATTTCAATCTCAGCTTTAGTAAGGGGTACATATGGGACACCCTTGTAGAACGCTTCCATTTGGCGGACTAGGTTAGGATCTTGCCCCTGGGAAGTTCCTTGATTAATCTGAGAGGCACCGCTAGCAAACGCACCATAAGCGTTGGGCTGCTGATTCGGATACAGAGTCTGCATATACTGAGCAAAGGCATTATGATCAGGCGGATACTGAGACGGATGCACAGCAAAATTTGCTGGATTCGGGATGAAGGGCTGGTGAGTGCCACTGAAGTCTGGATGAGCCACATTACCCTGAGGAGGGATGTTCTGGTGATGACTCTGGCCGATGGTGTTGCTACCAATAGGATTCAAGTTGATGGTAGGGATGCCACTTCCATTGGGACCTGTATTGCCATTGGGATTAGGATTGGGAACCCCATTTCCGGTCTGATTAACGTTCGGATCGCCATTGGGATTTCTGTTGGGGTTGCCATTGGGAGCCCCATTACTATTCTGATTCTGCATCTGCACAAGTGTAGCCAGTAGCTCATCTTGCTGAATCCTCATCTGACCCAACACATTCTGCTCCAACCATGCTTGAAGACCTGGTGGCGGCACATAGGCTTCCTCATTTCCTTCCTGGGCCATTGCAATAGCTTCTTCGGTTACAGGCACTGTCTCGGCAACTCGGATCAACCTCCCCTTACTGTTTCTAGCTCCCCTTTCCAAGTAGATGCCAGGCTTAGAGTATCTGAAAGGGATGGTGTTTAGGGCTGATTAGAGAGTGAAAAGGATCGAGATTTTCCGAGTTTGATTCAAAAGGAGTTCAAAAATCAAAATCAATCCTAGAATGCCGGATAAGCACTTGCTTTATTTTGACATGTTTTTGCATGAATCTTGGAATAGTGGATACCATCTCCAAAGTATAGGACCAACGTTTTTCACCTGTACTGTACTATTGGCCGTCCGAGCCCCTAGCGAAGGGCCTATACTCTTTCTGGGATCCACCATTCGGTTACGGTCTATGTGAGGGTCTTGACAATTTCAAGTCAATCCAAGAATTTCAACATGATATCCACAATTGAGGTCGATTATAACCTTTTGGAATTCATAGGATTGAAGTAAAATTGTTTAGACAAAAACCGACATGAAGTCTGTGACGTGTTATTTTCGAAAGAATATGGACATCGCATTTCGGCTTTTGAAGCTTGGCTTACACCCATCACAGCGACCGTAGGCGCTGCTAAGGGGGAAACAGTATACCGTTGACCCTATGGGGAAGTCAAGTGAGCTCCCTTATGCCCCAGGTTTACCGTCTCGGGTTTGAGATTCTAAGACGCTTTTCAAAAAATGTGCATGTGTGTGAGGTATCTATGAGTTCGAAAATCATTTTGAAAGCACGTAAAGAAAACAAGAAAATCATTTTTTTCCTTTTTTACTTGTTTTACCCCTTTTTGGGGAATCACTCACCACGCAATGCATATATATATATATATACAAATAAGATAAGCGAAAACGCCCCTGCAAAACAGAGGTTAGGGCACAGATATATACACCCCAAGTAAGGCACATAAAGCATGGCACACACAAAGATTTAGAGTCTAGCCACTTTAAAACAACTCCCCAGCAGAGTCGCCACTGTGAGAGCCCGCGCCCGAGATGATCGGATCACCGCGAAATGACCGCCCGTGAAAGCGGTTCGCGCCCGTCTCGTGCTGATGCGCTTTTGGAAATGCGCTCGGTTCTCACACAATGGTTTCCTCTTGATGCTGTGATTTGATTGCAAGAGTCGCCACCTCATTTTGATTTTAGGAAAAATGAAGAAAAAACCTTTTTTGAGAAAATGGGTTCGGGGGCTAAGTTACGAGAAGAGAAGGGGTTAGGCACTCTTCTCGCCCGTGATGGTCTCTATATGCGTGCCACTTATATTCAATTTTATGCCTTTTAATTTGGATTTTATGCCCTACAAAAAATGGTGATGAAATATATATGGAGGTCTTCCTATTCTAGGAAGTTTCATTTTTTCACAACCGGGAACTCGGTTTGAGTGGATTCCCCGATTGGTTTTTCAAGAATGGTTTTGATCATATCAAGAAATAATACATCCACGGGAGGGGAGATTACACAATTACACATATACAAAAATAGGGGACAAATCCCACAAATAATAATAAATATCCTCGACGGTGCTTTTGTTGATTTCGGTGACACTTTCCGTCCCCGAGCCGTCGTACCTGTCCTAAAATCAATCCGATTCAAAAACTAAAAATTGGGGGTTAATACCTGAATACTAGGGATCACAAGGGAGTTTTTGTAGACTTTTTGGACCAAGTTTAGGCCCAAACACATGCAATAAAGTTGATCACAAAATTCAGCCCAGAAAGGCAAACAGAAACCTTAGCATGTTTATCACCAATTTTCACCATCTTAGCTTGGAATCTGACAAAACCCAAAGAACAAAGTTGAATACCACGCATAAAAAATGAGATACCAAAATTTGGAGTTCATAGGATGAGTTTTAGTGGTTCAAAAGGTTTCTGACATTTCAATGTCAGAAACTGGAAGTGCAGAATCTGAATTTTTGAGTTTGAAACATATGTTTGAAAGGAGAACTTCCAGTGATCCAAAAAATGTATAAAAAATATGATAATCATCCTGATTTGTTTGAACAAAATCCATGTTTTGATCTTTGTCCAGAAATTATTTTTCATCAAGTTTGAAGCCAAGAACAGCAAGGTACCACAGTGAATAAACAACTCATCACTGAGACCAAATTTATGCATGAAATATGATCTAGGCATGTAATCTGAACATGAAACTTAGGATCATATATTTAAATGTTATGAACAACTTTTGTTCTTGACCTAAACCATAAAACCAATCTAAGATGGATTTACAAGCTCATCAAAATCAAGACTCATACAGAAAGTAAAAACTGATTATATGAGGCATGATTATAGACCTCAAAACACACTATATCTTCAAACAAGGCATGAAACTCAAGACTTTGATATTTAACATGTTAACAACATTATCCAAGAGCTATTTCTCAACAAATAATGATTTTCACATGCATGATCATGAAGGAAAGCCAAAGAGGGCAGATTTACGCCCTTTGAGAGAACATGAAGATTTCATACACAAATTAAAGCATATGAATATTATGACTATTATGAACATATATAAACATAATAAACTGAGTATTAGCATCACATGATCATCATTTATATACATAAACAAAGCTTTACAAAGCTAAAAAAAACATGGAAGATGAAGGAAACCTAGTCATTATTTGACTAGGTTCAAACACTTCCCAATATTGGTTACATATCTAAAGAGCCAAGGTTTACATAGAGTTTTACCTAGCTTTTGAGATATGGGTGCTCCCTTTGTCAACCAGGGAAGACTTTTCTTTTCTTTTTGCTTTGTGTTTGATCAAAGTTTTGGCTTTGATGTGTTTTTTGTGGTTTGTTTGGTGATTTATGGGTGGTGTAGGGTGGTGTATGAGTGGTGGTGTGGTGATGGTGTGGTGGTGGTGTTCTTGTTGAGAGAGAATGAGAGTGGAGGATGGTAGGGTTTTTTTTTCTTTTGTTTTTGTGTCTTTTTTGAAATGGATGGAGTGGAGGATGGTAGGGTTTTTTTTTCTTTTTGTTGTGTCTCTCTTTTGAAATGGATGAGAGTGGTGTAATAGGAGGAGGGAGTGGTATTGTTGTAACTGGAGGGGGAGGTTGTAAATTGGTGGATTCCATCTATCCTTCTTGACTAAGGCTTAAAGTCATCTTCCTTATCTCTGTTCCGGCTTCCCGCTCCGCAACTGCTCCGTTGTGCGGTCTCCGGTGTCCCGGTTGTCCGCGAGTCCAACATGAAAGTTGCTCGGAATATTTTTCTGGTCAGGCCGGTATATCTGAAATATTTTTATGAGCAAGGAACGACAATAATATATTTTTTCCTCTTCTTGACCAATTGATAAGATATTTTGAGATATTTTCCAATTTGGATAACCATCTTTTCGGCTCCGGCTTTCGCTCCGTAACTGCTCCGTTGTGCGCGCCTCCGGTGTCCCGGTTGTCCGCGAGTCCAACATGAAAGTTGCTCGGATATTTTTCTGGTCAGGCCGGTATATCTGAAATATTTTTATGAGCAAGGAACGACAATAATATATTTTTTGCTCTTCTTGACCAGTTGATAAGATATTTTGAGATATTTCCATTTGGATAACATCTTTCCGGCTCCGGCTTTCCGCTCCGTCGTGCGCGCTCCGGTGTCCCGTTGTCCGCGGGCCCAACATGAAAGTTGCTTGGAATAATTTTGTGGTCACGCCGGTATATCTAAATATGAAAATTAGCAAGGAAAGGTAATAATATATTTTTAATGCACAGAATGGATAACAGCGAGCAGTTCGGGGGGTTGCGGGCCCGTTTCCGGTCCCGCACCTCGAAAAACGAATTTTTTGTCTGTTTGCTCGTTTTTTCGCTCTGATCATGAATTTGAAGTCCGTTTATCCATTCGATGCACCGATAAGGCTCACGGCAGTCCCGCACAGTCAAATCGAGGGTTTTAGGTCAATTTTCGGGTTTAGACGATTCAAGGTGGGTTTT
>JAOWBW010000201.1:0-79695 GCA_026119855.1 Campanula takesimana
TTGATAAAATGTAAGTTTAAATGAGTTGTTTGGGAATCTAGTCAACTAATGACTAGATTCCCCTTATTACCTATGTAATCTATGTTTTACTTTGTAAATAAACATGTTCTATATATTCTAAATGTTCATACTTCAGTCCTAGCATGTGTATATATGTCTTGAGTTCATTTTGGTGTTAATCTCATGCTTTAGATCTCAAATCCCAGCAAGATATAGTCCATTTGCTCAGCATGTGTATATTCTGCCCTCATCTCGTTCTTTCTTGTTTATTCTCATTTTTTGTTTATGTTTGTTCATAAATAGACACATGATAATGTTAATAATATATCAATAAACAATTTCCCTAAGTTCATGGGTTTGTTCCAAGTTATGCCATGTTTGATATCAATCTTCATGCCATGTATAATCTGTCCAGCATGTTCTGTTTCAACCAAGCCTTTTGATGAGCTTTTTACTCAATCATAAATTCGTTTCTAGATGTGTCTTGAAACATGAAAGTTGTTCATTATATACTTAATATGATTATTGCCAAGTTTTGTGTTCTAAATCCATGTATAGGTCATTTTTTGGTAATCATTTCGTAGCTCAAATATGTTGCTTTGCTTGCTGCAGTTTTGGCTAATCTGAGTTTCTAGTCAAAACCCTACCAAAACTAGATTTTCAAGTCAAAGTCAAAACATGAAATTTGTTCTTAAAAGACTAATTAAGATTTCATGCTTTTGAAACCATTTTATGACCTCTGGAAAGCTTCTTTCCATTTTCTAAATCAAGTGCCTGCTTCCAGATTCATATCTCCCAGATTCTGACATGCCAATGTCAGATCACTTTTGAAGAACCAAAACTTTCTTTCTGACTTTTAAACTTGGTACACATTATCTTTAATATATGATATTCAAACTTTTGTGTTTTATGCTTTTCCAAATTATTAATATGATAGTGTAAATTTCTCATCAAAACCTGCTATGATATCTTTTCCTGTGCTGGGCTGAATTTACATAAATGTTCTTGACATGATTGAGCATGAAATATCAACCCATAAATCCAACAAAAAATTCATACATGTGCTCTAACATCTTGGGAGTGAATCCCAAGATTTGGATATGTTTTTGGATAGGTCATTCACAGGTACACCCATGGCGATCCACAGCAGCCCCATGAATTGGAGATCAACCTTGGCTTGGATATTTGCTTTCATGGGATATGTCCCATTTTTCACCTAATTGTATTATTTGTACAATATTCCCCCTTCCCCCTTTTATGCTATACTTGTATATATGATTCAAACCTTTTTTCAAAACCAATCGGGAATCCACCCAAAACCGATTCCGGTTGCGAATTAAAACAAACGTGCCTAGACTAGGAGACTCCCCTGTACATAAACATACACATTTTTTATAAGTTAGGACATAAAACACATTTTCAAAAGGCAAACTAAAATCAAGCGTAGGCGGAAGCATGCTAGAGACCGAAAGGGCGAGCGGAGTGCCTAACACCTTCTCCTCTCGTAACATAGCCCCCGAAACCCACTTCTTTTCAAAACAAAAGGTTTTATCTCTATTTTCCTTAAATAAAATGAGGTGGCGACTCTTCTTTTTTCAAAACCAAGGGGGTAACCATTATGAGAAACCGAGCGGATTCCAGCCGCGTTTCGCACGGATCCTTACGCGGGTACGGGCGCGGGCTCTCACAGTGGCGACTCTGCTGGGGACTTTTTTTCAAAAGTGGGCTAGACTCAAAGCTTGTTTTCCGCCATTATTTGCTTTTGCGTTGTATATACATGTCCTAACTTTGTTTTGCAGGGTTTTACTTTCTTTTGTATGTGTAAATACAAAGAAAAGAAAACAAAAAAAATATGTGCTTTTCTTTCTTTTTTTAAAAAAAAAATCATTTTTCAAAATTAGAGACCTCACACACGATGCACGTTTTCAAACTTGCGACTTAGCAACCGTACAAACCTTAGGGGGTGTAGCCAGGTGAGTGAAGGGGGGTCACCGATCCTCCGATAGGGCTCCCGGTTGACATTCCCGCCCCAAAGCGCGGCTACTAGTCGTCGCTGCGGGTGTAAGCCACATGCAAGCCATCCATCAAAAGCCTCGATGTCCGAATTTTCAAAATGACACGTCCTCGACTTTAAGCCGGTTTTTGTCTAATAATTTCTTTCAACCCTATGCATTCCTAAAAGGTTATAAACAACCTAAAGTGTGGATATTTAGGAACGATTGGGTTGACCCGAAATTATCAAGACCTTCACATAGACCATAACCCGAATGGTGGATCCCAGAAAGAGTATAGGCCCTTCGCTAGGGGCTTCGGACGGCCATTAGTACAGGTGAAAAACGTTGGTCCTATACATTGGAGACGGTATCCATATTCCAGAATTTAATCATTGAACGTGTCAAAACAAAGCGCAGTGCTTGTCCGGCTTCTTAGGTTTTTGTGCGTTGCTTGCGCTTCAACCTTTCTCAAAAATGATTTTGTTCCTTATACTTTTCTTCTCTTTGTGCTTTTATTTTTGTACTAAAAGAAAGCCCGTTTCAAAATCTAAAACATTCTTTTTCCAATCCATTTTTGTAGAGGGAGAATCTCGCTTCTTTTTCTAGCGCGACATTCGAGGTCAGTTCCAGACATTACTTTGATCAAGGTCTACTCCGGGTTTTCTCATCAAGCATGGCCAACAGCGGACATAAATCAGGAAATGGGGCTAGGGGCTCACTTAACATTGAGCAGAGGAATGCAGTGGAACAATGGTTGGAATGGCGCTTGAACGAACACAGCAATCGCATGATCAGCCTTATGCAAGAATTTCAGAAAGGGATGTTAGATCAAATGGCAAGCCTCTTGAGGGACCAAAGTAAATTAGAGCTCAACGAGCTCCAGGCACCCCAATTCCAAAATATCGGTTCCGATCTCAACTATTCTTCGCCCCGAGATATGAGGTTCATGACATGTAATGATAATGCGCAACAGATGACAAATGACAATTCAAGTTTTCATAATGTTAGGGATCAAAAACCAAGTCGCTCACAGAGAAGGTTCAGTCGTCATGATAGGCACTTTGATGAATTGTATGCTCCCATGAGTGTGATACTCCACGACTTGATGGCTCGAGGCTTATTAAAACCTATGGAAGGTTATGTGCCGCCAAATCCGTTGCCAAAACGTTGGGATGATTCTGTGCATTGTGAGTTTCATCAGTCAAGAGGGCATAGCACAGACAATTGCTTTCAACTCCATCATATAATCCAAAACCTTATTGATGAGGAAATCATTGAGAAGCCCATACCGCAAATCAACCCGCCTTATGACAATCGTAACGCCCCAAGGCCTGTGACTCCATATGTGTAAACCGTATGGAATCCCGAAAGCTTACAATCCTGTTCCATCTGGCAAGGCTAAGGAGAAGAGTTTGGTTCGAAAGGAAGATAGACAATTCGATGATTTTGGAGCCCCGATATCCAGTGTTTTTTACAGTTTGGTTTCTCAGGGAATCATGAAGCCCATGGAAGGGTATAAGTTACCCAACCAGTTGCCTAAATCTTGGGACCCCTCAAAGCTCTGCATGTATCATCAAGTTTGGGGTCACGATACAGACTCGTGTCGGTCTCTCAAGCACGCCCTCCAGGACCTTATCGATAGAAAAGTTATCCCAAAGCCTTCGCTGAAGGCTTCAAGTTCGAAGATGTTATCCTAGGGGCTCACCGAGCCCCGAGGAAGGAGTTGTCTTTTGTTTGATAATGACCGCAGTTTATCAACTCGAGAAGATGTTTTGCTAATAATGGAAGTTTGTCGACCCGAGAGATTATGTCTCCTTTTGCTGTGAATAGGGCACACCGCCCAACTCTAATCCCTTTTGCTTTCGGGCCCGTCCTAAAATGCGCTCACACTTCTTTTGCTTTCCAACTCCATGCTTGCGTGTCATCTTTTCTGTAATATATTTATTTGCTTGCTTGTCTTGTAAATACGTTTTCAGTCAATGAGCTCGCGTTATAATCAAGTGCCTTCATAATCACGTATTTGTAAATTTGGTCCCACAAATGATTAATCTCACTTAATTAAAAGCAAACGATAATAAACGGGACTAATTTTAGATTTGATTAATTGAGGTGAGAACTAGGGTCGACAGTGCTCAATAGGATTCACAAACGAAGGCAATCAACGAAGTTCATGAAGGCGATCGACAAAGTCATCCGACGGACGAAGATTTCAGGGTGCAATCAAGGGCGTAATCAAAGAGGCCAATCAAATGGTAAAGGCCGAAGATTATCACAGTCATGCCACCGCAAGTGTCAGCGATTTTCCTTTAATGTATGATGCATTGTAAATTCTCGCATATTGTATGTTTATGTTTTTAAAAATTGTTGTATTCCGCACGCTATGATGTTTCTTCTTGAGTGCAAAAAAAAAAAAAAAAAAAAAAAAAAAACGAAAGAGAGCAAAAAAGGGGAGGTAAAAAAAAAAACAAATCGAAAGAGAGCAAAAAGGGGAGGTCAAAAAAAAAAAAAAAAAAAAAAAGAAGAAGAAGAAGCATTATTCATTTATTTTGGTACATATTCCATTTGCTTTATTGTTTAATTCAATTGTTTTAGAAAGGATATCGCGACACTACAAATTCATGTGTGTGCCGTCAACGACGGCAATTGGAATTTCATTATGAAGATTTTATCACTTGTTGCACAAAGGCAAGGCATGGACCGAGGGTCCGACAATATCATGTGACGTCATCAATTTCAAGGAGCACACCGCGTATGCGAGGCCAATCTGCACTAAAGAAGATCTCGATCTTTCAACTTTGGGCAAGCACCATCAACGACGACAACTGGTGTCTTTTGTTGGAGACCAACATGCTCTGCCAAACCCTTACACTGAGGGAGCCCTGCGGCCAAAGGTCATACAGCCTCTAATCAATCTCAAAAAGTGCGACAACGACGACAAGGACCTCCCACCCACGAGGTCAACAGGCGGTGCTAATTACAATTGTTTGGTGGTGTTCTCATCTCGATTTGTCACGGTCTAATTTGAGTCCAAATAAATCTTTTCTAAAAAATAGAAATTAACTTTTTGATTTTGAAGCACTTGACCATTAATGCGAATTCTAATCTTGAGTCATTGATTTCGAATGTGAGCAATTTCCTCGAGTCTAGGGGCTTCCCCCTACTCTGTCCTTCCGTCAATTTTTTTCTGCGCAAACACAATGTCAAAGATCCCACGGGATCTTTCTTTGCTTTCCCAAAACACTGGCCTTGTGCCTTCCCTAGTCAATTCCTGTAATTTGTCACAGCAAGGGAGGCGAGGGAATGTGATCCTCTAACTCTCAAAATCCAAAATCGGGAAGTATGCTCAAATGAATGAATGTGAACTGGGGCTGCGCGTCAGGATTCAGAAATGATAGATGGGTTCCCCGTTAATGCAAAACGTCTCAGGGGTAGGACAACTCTCACAGATAGTTGGTCCTTGGAAGTTTTAACATAAAAAATCATCGTAATTTGTGAGACAACCGTCACAGATGGTTAGGTCCCTTTCAAGAGAATCATCGGAGGGAAGTTTTTCAGATTAGCAGTTTGGGCCACAGGTCACAAAGCTCAATCACCGGCAATACTGGGGGCTGTGTATAATTGGTTAATTCTCGAAGGCAGTTGATTTCCCCATCAAAGCGTCGAATGGAAATGTGACTATCACAATGTGTGAGTTACTCCCAGCAGCGAAAACATCAAATCTGCAACAACTCTCAACGACAGTTAGGTCCCAAAGCAGTATGAGTATCAAGGCATGGAGCTGCCTCGAACCGATGAACAGTACAAGAATCACCTTGGGATAGCAGTAGGGGCTTCAGAACTTATGACCGCTTTTACAAACAGCGAGGTCCTCAAAAAATGAGTCGTCAAATGTGGGGCTGATCCTTGACAAAGGGGGCTTTCATGATTGAAGATCTGGGGGCTGGTTCTGAAAAAAAGCACTGGGGCTTCCACAACCGACATCTGGGGCAAGTAAAAGCAATCCAACAGGAGAGACACCGTCGAGTAAACTTGATCAAATGGGTGTAGAGAAAGGACTTTCGAGTACTCGCGCTAGGCCTCCAACCTCGCTTCACCATATATCTCACCATGACTCTCGTTCCTCGCAAAGTTTTCAAAAGAAAAATGCACAGTTCATTCCTTTCCCGATTTTCCCTCTTTGCACATAAACATTTTGTTCATTTATAAAAAAGCAAAGGCTGAAATGCAAGCAATGCACACGTGTAAAAAAAAATGAAAAAAAAGAGAGTGTTTTCAATTCTGAAAGAAAGATGGCAAGATTTAAATTTCAAAATCATTTGCAAAGGAAATCCTCGTTTGAAGTCCTTCAATCATCAATGACAATGAGAAGTTTTTGAAGTGAAAAATGCGCGTCGTGATATTGCATACTTGTGAAAATCTTTTACAGGTGTCCAAATCTAATCCCATGCAGGTACCCCATCGCAAGAAGGGTCATCTCCAACAAATCGTCTGTCAAACAAAATTGTGTTTTTCGAGTTTTTTACAAACTCGAACTACGTAAGGTCTGATTCCCGAAAGGGATACGTTGGCAGCTTGCTTCGGCGAGTCCGACCACAAACACATCGAAATGATGGAAAGCGAGCAGTTCTCAACGTGATATGTTCTTTATCTCTCGATCTTTTAATCATGATGATTTGGTTGCGTGTATGACACACTCTCTGCATATGAATTTCACGATATCAATTGCATACTTGTGAAATTTTCTGCAGGAATATTTTCAACACCCACTGCATCTCATGCACATGGGAACTCTGCTCGTTCCATTACACTTACCAAGAAATCCATCGACACGTTTCTGCTTAGGGAATTCAGTTTTTCGATGTTCAAACTCCAATCAAAATGTGTTTTTCGAGTTTTTCACAAACTCGAACTACGTAAGGTCTGATTCCCGAAAGGGATACGTAGGCAGCTTGCTTCGGCGAGTCCGACCACAAAACATCGAAATGATGGAAAGGGAGCTTGACCACAACCGCATCAAAATGCTGAACAGAGAGGCTTTGTCCACGTACACATCGAAGCAATCCACAAAAACTCAAGATGGCCTCCCGTCAAATCCAAAAAGGTCTGGACATGAAAACATGATGATTGGATTGTTCTCCTCAAGTCAAGAATCAAAAATCTCATCACACAGCAACTACAAAGCCAAAGGATCCGCACATGGTAGCAACTTGCAGCGTATCCTTGATCCATCAAATTTGAATGTGTGTGGAATTTTAGATTATCTTGTTCCTATCATGCCATTATCATATCATGTCATATACGATGTTGCACCCCCATCCCAAGCATGTCATTTTCACATCCATATACTTATCATGCTAACATCGTAATTGTAGCCACCATCACGTCAAATCTAATCAAAATATTTGGTAAAAACGTGAATTTAAAAGAGAAAAGAAACTTGTGCATCTAGGTCACAATCAAAAATCAAATGCAATTGGCACTAGCATAAGTACTTTTGTGGCTTGCAAATGTTTATGCTTGAACAGGTGCGCTCCCGAGCTTATCAACTCCGTTCCCGCTTAACAGTGGTTCACTGTAAGGCAAAGCTCAGAATCTCATCACGTTGCAATCTCAAAGCTAAAGGATTGGAGCAAAACCACAAGGTGCAGCGTATCCTTGAATTTTCTTTCATGATATTTCTCTCGAGTGTTTGAAATGTCTTGAATCTCAAAAATTTGGTTACTTTGGTCTGTTCGGCCGTCCCCCGAATTTGACATTTTCAAAATGCTTGGTTACCCCGGTCTGTTCGGCCGTCCCCCGAATTTGACCCCCCTCGAATGTTTGGTTACTCTCTGGTCCACTCGAGCGCTCGGGTTGGACCTCCCTCAGAACTACGCCCCGACTTGATTCCCGAAAGGGATACGTAGGCAGCTCGATAACAAGAGTTTCAGTCGGACGTTCTATCGAATTGATGTTACTTCAACCCCGGCTCGGAGATGTATGTGATCTCACCAACCCATAAGCCGCTCATCCATTCCAATCTAGACTCAGAGATGTATGTGATCTCATCAACTCATAAGTCTATCATCCATCCCCATCCGAACTACGATTGGTCTGATTCTCGAAATAGATACGTAGGAATCTCGGGTCCCGAGTTCGACCATTTGATTGTGTTTGCTTGCTTGCTTGAGTAGAACTACGGAGGCTTGATTCCCGCAAGGATACGTAGGAAGCCCTACTTTGGGCTCAGCCGTCGAACCCTAGACGAGATCGGTTGTCTATATTGGATCGTCGAATCCACTTTACATCACAAGTGAATTCGACGAGGGGCTCTGTAAACACCCCGATCTCGCACCCCTTAAACAACCCTTGATTGGTCTAAGCGCGATAATTGACCTAAAACCCCAGATTTGGCAGTTTGGGATTACCGTACGCCTTATCGGTGCATCGAATGAAGAAACCAAGACCGGATTCATGATCAGGGCTCAAAACCGAGTAAACAGGCGTATTCTTCAAAAATCGAGCGTCGGGACCCTACGGCGGGCCCCGCACCCCTAGAAAGCCTTTTGCCGGTCATCCTTTGCATTTAAAATTATATTATGTTATTTCCTTACTTATTAACATATTATAGATATGCCATTATGACCAGAATAATACGAGGAGCAACTTTTGTGTTGGACCCGCGGACAACCGAGACACCGGAACGCGCACGACAGAGCAGTCACAAGCTGTTGCGGAGCGGGAAAACGGAGCAAGAGAAAATATCAACACACGTATGGGGACACATGGCTTGCAAGACATGGGATGAATCATGGAAGCATGGTCAATCAAGGAAAAAGAAAACAAAAAGAAAAAAAGAGCTTTTTTCCATGTTTTCCTCTCATATTTTCAAGCCAAGAATGATGATGTTTTCAATAATTCCACCTCCCATCACTTGAATTTCGGCTCCCCCCCCCATACTACCCCTACTCTAGGGGTATTTTGGTCCTAAAATATCACCTCCCTCCTCCATATACTCCTTTGGTTGATCCAAGAAGATGGTCATTCAACACACACATTACACTACACACATTCCCTACACCATTCTCTCCAACTTGCACCCTTGTTCTTACCACCACCACTCAACCACCACAACACCACCACTCCTCCACCACTTCTACACCACTCAAACACCTCAAACAACTCACCCCAAACACTCAAACAACAACAAGCAACAACAAACAACAACAACCACAACAACAACAACTTCAATCAAAACAAACAAAAAAAGTCTTCCCTTGGAGACAAAGGAAGACACCACCCTCTCTTAATCTAGGTAAGTTTCTTTTTATATATCATAGATTTGATAAAATGTAAGTTTAAATGAGTTGTTTGGGAATCTAGTCAACTAATGACTAGATTCCCCTTATTACCTATGTAATCTATGTTTTACTTTGTAAATAAACATGTTCTATATATTCTAAATGTTCATACTTCAGTCCTAGCATGTGTATATATGTCTTGAGTTCATTTTGGTGTTAATCTCATGCTTTAGATCTCAAATCCCAGCAAGATATAGTCCATTTGCTCAGCATGTGTATATTCTGCCCTCATCTCGTTCTTTCTTGTTTATTCTCATTTTTGTTTATGTTTGTTCATAAATAGACACATGATAATGTTAATAATATATCAATAAACAATTTCCCTAAGTTCCATGGGTTTGTTCCAAGTTTATGCCATGTTTTGATATCAATCTTCATGCCATGTATAATCTGTCCAGCATGTTCTGTTTCAACCAAGCCTTTTGATGAGCTTTTTACTCAATCATAAATTCGTTTCTAGATGTGTCTTGAAACATGAAAGTTGTTCATTATATACTTAATATGATTATTGCCAAGTTTTGTGGTCTAAATCCATGTATAGGTCATTTTTTGGTAATCATTTTCGTAGCTCAAATATGTTGCTTTGCTTGCTGCAGTTTTGGCTAATCTGAGTTTTCTAGTCTAAAACCCTACCAAAACTAGATTTTCAAGTCAAAGTCAAAACATGAAATTTGTTCTTAAAAGACTAATTAAGATTTTCATGCTTTTGAAACAATTTTATGACCTCTGTAAAGTCTTCTTTCCATTTTCTAAATCAAGTGCCTGCTTCCAGATTCATATCTCCCAGATTCTGACATGCGAATGTCAGATCACTTTTGAAGAACCAAAACTTTCTTTCTGACTTTTAAACTTGGTACACATTATCTTTAATATATGATATTCAACTTTTGTGTTTTATGCTTTTCCAGATTATTAAGATATGATAGTGTAAATTGCTCATCAAAACCTGCTATGATATCTTTTCCTGTGCTGGGCTGAATTTACATAAATGTTCTTGACATGATTTGAGCATGAAATATCAACCCATAAATCCAACAAAAATTCATACATGTGCTCTAACATCTTGGGAGTGAATCCCAAGCTTTGGATATGTTTTGGATAGGTCATTCACAGGTACACCCATGGCGATCCACAGCAGCCCCATGAATTTGGAGATCAACCTTGGCTTGGATATTTGCTTTCATGGGATATGTCCCATTTTTCACCTAATTGTATTATTTGTACAATATTCCCCCTTCCCCCTTTTATTGCTCATACTTGTATATATGATTCAAACCTTTTTTCAAAACCAATCGGGAATCCACCCAAACCGATTCCCGGTTGCGAATTAAAACAAACGTGCCTAGACTAGGAGACTCCCCTGTACATAAACATACACATTTTTTATAAGTTAGGACATAAAACACATTTTCAAAAGGCAAACTAAAATCAAGCGTAGGCGGAAGCATGCTAGAGACCGAAAGGGCGAGCGGAGTGCCTAACACCTTCTCCTCTCGTAACATAGCCCCCGAACCCACTTCTTTTCAAAACAAAAGGTTTTATCTCTATTTTCCTTAAATAAAATGAGGTGGCGACTCTTCTTTTTTCAAAACCAAAGGAGGGTAACCATTATGAGAAACCGAGCGGATTCCAGCCGCGTTTCGCACGGATCCTTACGCGGGTATGGGCGCGGGCTCTCACAGCCGGCAATGCGCATGCCTTTGTGTGCGGACACAACCTTGGTCAAGCTCCTCATCTCCTGATCTCACATTATAGAAAGCTTGGAAAACGCTTAGAAGATGCACGCTTATTAAAATGCTGAGGTGTGCACAAACGACAAAATAAGCACACTCAGCAAAACCATTGGTGGAGACACGCTTCAAAGAAATATCTCAAGTGAAGACAGCTTTCAACTTTCTAGAAGAAGCTTTTGAATTTGGTCTTCATGCTCAGTCTCCAACGGCTCTATATACCTGCGCACCAATCATATTGTGCCAGGTCATCATCTTTGATCAGAGCCCCAACGGCTATAATGGACAGCTGCGCGCCAATCACCTTGTGCCAGCTCATTGTCCTTGCTCAGAGCTCCAACGGCTATATTCAAGCTCTCAGCTATAAATAGCCTGCTCATCTTCATTTCCAAGCTGCCCTTGAAGCTGCCTTTTGATTTAGCCCTTTTCATCGGCCCTTGATCATCATCTTTTATCAAGCTCCTCTTGTTGGCCATTATGCTTTAGAGCTCGAGTTTTATGCTTCACTGAAAAACCATGAAGATATGAAGACTGCTGCTTAGTTTTTTTCCAGATTCTTTAGAACAGCCTTCAAGATCTTCAAACCTTCAAAACTCCTGCTCATATCACAAAGCCTATATCACCAGAATTCTTGATGCTCTTCATCCTTCATATTCATAGAGCCCACAATTTCTGTCACACACACACCTCTTGAAGTTTTGATCATTTTGATCTAACTTCTTGAGATACACCGATTTAGTCTAGGATTTGTTCTTCATAGATAATAGATCTTGAGTTAGTATTGAGCTCAAATGTTGTAATTTGTAATACTCTCTCATATAATAAGATCTCCTTTAGAAATCCAAGACTAACCATCTTGGTAGAGGATGTAGATCTTTCATCGATCGAACCTCTCCAAATAGCGTGTTCATTACTTATTGCATATTCCCTGCTTAACTTTTTATGAACTGCTTTGTTTGATCTTTCAGATTGCCACTCTTTGATGTTGTAATTGTTATTGCTCATTTGCCTTAGAATCCCATTTTGCGCCACTCTTTAGCCTCATACTTAGCGCGTGCGTTTTTATCTCTGCGCAGTATACCCTGCGCAGAGCTGCTTTAAATTTCTGTTGTGCATTTCACACTCTTACCGCGCGCTATACTTAGCCATATAAGAGTTGTGCGCATCTGCCATTGATTTGCAAAAGGGTTTGAAAAGAATTTTAAAAATGCTATTCACCCCCCCCCCTCTAGCGATTTTCACACCCTTGTTGCCCCTTTAGGGACCAACAAGTGGTATCAGAGCGAACACCTTCATAAAACATGTTTCTGTTTTTCAAGCTTAACAGCTTGGGTGCCGATTCAATATGGCTTCAAATCTAGGGTAATGGCTAACTTTTCACATATTCCTGCGCCTGCTCAAACCTCATATCAAATTCAGAAAGCTATCCAAACCTGGTGGATCCTCAAGCAAAAAAGATCCATATTCTCTCTCATAAAGACTCAAAGAAAGATGACTTGGTTTACTGCAGAAAGCCAGGACATTACGCTTCAATGCCTTCTTCAAAATTTGAGTACAAGGAAAAGCAACCCTGCGCACAAAGCATCAATGCAGTATAGAATGGTTGCTGAAGAGAACTGCGCAGAGAAGGAGACAAGGACTCGGAGACTTGGCACTGAAGACAACTATGCTGACCCTGAGGATGGACTACTCTGCTTAATGGCAAATGCTGATTATGATTCAAAAGTTGTTTCTGAAAATGGAACCTGAGCATGCGCCAAGGACAGTCAAAGAAAGATCCCTTCACTCTAGTGGAAACGGGACACTTTCACCAAGCAGACAGAATGACAAAGCTCCAATCTGCCAGAGCCAACTTGACAGAAGCTGCATCATCACCAACTCCGCAGCCGCACAAGGAATCTCTCAAAGTGTGCTGATCTTAAAAGATAACTCTGCTGTAGAGCGCAAGTTAATGTTTCAACAAGCAGGAAAGATCTACTTCTCTGTGCTCTCTCAAGCTCAGTTGATATCGACAGTGGATTCTAGACACTACTAGAGATGTCAACACTCTTAAAGGTGCGCACGAAGGAAGAGATCACTCAGTAATATATGGTGACAACAACAAAGGGCACATAATTGGATTTGGACTAATCATAAAAGATTAAGTCTCTAGCAACCTGCTCTCCATATCACAATTATGAGATAAAGTTCTGGAATGCCATATCACTTCAACGCTATGTTACATCAAAAATGACGTTTCTGGACTAACTTTGCTCACAAGGACTCGTAAGACCAATTTCTAATCTATTTGATCTTACCGCTATAATTTCTATAACTAATCCTTGTTTTGTAGCAATAAGCTTAAGTGAAAGCAGCTAGCAATGGTATAAGCACCATGCCAGCTTAGTAAGCAGCCTGAGCAGTTTTCCTCCAGCAAGATTGCTCCGATGTCAAAACGCTTACATCCGCTTCACCTCATATGTTTGGACCGCTCACTACCGCGAAGCTTTGGACCAACCTGTGGTATCTCTATGATATCCTGGCTGTTCTCCTTAATCTCCAAACATAGAAGACATCAATAGAGTTCGACACTTCAATGGAACAGATTTTATGAACAACGATGTCGCTCAATATGTTGAGAACCAACAAGAACCAACAAATGTATTGATCACAATTTCTCTGCTGCTGGAGTTCCTCAACAAAATGGCGTTGTGGAAGAAAGAATCGCACGTTGATTGAGGCTGGAAAAATAATGATAGCAGAAGCTAAGCTTCCAAAGTATTTCTGGGGAGAAGATGTCAACACTGCTTGCTTTACTCAGAATAGATCCCTCATCAACAAAGCCTACAACAAGACTCCATATGAGCTATGGAGAGGAAGAGCGCCCAACATTGCTTTCTTCAAAGTTCTTTGGCTGCAAACGCTATTAAGGAAAATTCGACGCCAAAGCAGATGAAGGTATTTTCGTTGGGTATGCCAATCAGTCTATAAGATTTTCATGATCTTAATAAGATAAATCTCTAGTCTTTTTAGTATCTGTATATGCTACTTTTTGATAAGCATTCTCTCCTTCAGCCACATTTGGCTCCCAATGATTCTGATGACTCTGCTGAGCTTTGTAGACAGGTGCGCAGTAATTCTATTCCTGCGCAGGACATAGATCAAGCAGATTCAGAATCAGTCCATCTCATGCGCATACTATAAATGCTGCGCCTGAAGTTGCAACTCCTGATGCGCAAACACCTCCTGCGCATGATGTTTCTCCACTTCAACAAATCACCTTTGATGATCGTGATGCTGAAGTAAATAAAATACCCATTGATCTTCGTATTCCTATCATCACAATATAGGGATTCACACATCGAGAGCATCAAACTTTGCGGTGTAGCATTCGTTTATCTCTCATGTCGGATCAAAGAAGATTGATAGAGTGCTCCATATTCTAAGATGAATTGATGCTATGCAAGAAGTGCAAGAAAAGCTCAACCATTATTTAGCACTTCAATGGGTGTTCGGAAACAAGATGGATGGGAATGGAAGAATCACAGAATCAAAGCAAGAAAGCTTTGTATGGTCTTAAGCAAGCTCCAAAAGCATGGTACAATACGCTATCAAAATTCCTACTAGAGAAAAGCTTCAAGCGCGGTAAAATCGATACAACTCTTTTTATTGCTAAGTATAATGATCATTCTTTACTTGTTCAAATTTATGTCGATGATATTAATTTGGTTCTACTAATGAGTCTCTTTGTAGCGCTTTGAAAAGAAAATGAAAATGGTTTGAAATGAGCATGATGGGAGAACTCACATTTTCCTCGGGCTTCAAATCATGCAATTAAATGATGGCATCTTCGCAAATCAAGTCAAGTACACTAGGAACTTAATCAAGAAATTTGGACCTGAATGCTAAAGCATACGACACTCCAATGGCCACAAGCAACAAATTTAACAGACTTAAAAGGTAAAGTTAATCAGACTATATCTAGGTATGACTAACTCCCCTTTATCTTCTGCTAGCTGGCCAAGATATTATGTTGACTGGATCTGTGCGCACTATCACGCTAATTCTTTGAAGCGCACACTGACGTAAAAAGTATTAGATATATTTTTAGCTCTGTTACCTTTTTGGTAGCTGTTAACCTTTGACTTTGGTAGGTTATTACTTTAAAATTGTTCTTTATTCAGACTTGCGGCAGCGCGCACAATTGATAGGAAGAGCACACATGGAACTGGTCATTCTTTGGATCAAAGCAAAATCAACATGGTGGGCCAAGCTTTCCACCATCTCCACTGAAGCACAAAATATTCGGTGAAAGCTTCTGCTGCCAAATCAAATGGATGAGCACAACAACCTGTGGACTATGGGATTCATGATAAGAATTATCCAACTCTCTGCGATAATATGTCCACCATAGCAGTTTTTCAATCCTACCAAGCACTATTATCAAGCTCATCAACATCTAAGATTTATGGAATCTCTGCGCCCTATGCAACTCCTGCGCAAACAACTGTCTGCGCATGAAACAACAGTTCTGAGATTTATGGAATCTCTGCGCTATCAATACACTGCGCATGACTATCCATGCGCAAATCGTCGTGGACCGCAGGTAAGTGTTCTATTCATTAGATTTTGCACATAGGTCCTTGACTGAAAAGTCAACGCTGAGTCACAAGGGTACTTGTGTAATTCAAATTTTCCCGCGCTTTATTTTTTGAATTTTCTTGGGAAATTACCTTTTTACCCTTGCGCATGTCCCATTGTCATTTAATGCAAACTGCAATTAATGACAGCGCGTCTCATGTATGTCTGCTCACCATTTAATGAGGAAGGTGATAACGACAGCCGTCAGCCTCTTTTCGCTGACACACGCGCGTGCAAAGACTGCGCACGCGCATTCCCCATTCGGCCACGTCACTCTATTAACGTGCGCCCGTCCTTTCACTGACTCACCATTTATGAGGAAGTCGAATGGACAGTGACCGGCTTAGGACTTCACAAGCACACGCGCGCATAGGCCTGCGCACGCGCGTTTCCTTTTGTGACACGTGGTATCGCTATCCTGCGCCACTGCACATTTCTCAAACTTTTATTAGCTATCGTGCGCCTAACTTCTCTTTCCCTACTTAAACCGTTTCTCTCTCTACTTCTCTCTTCCCTCTAAATTTTCTCACTCTCTTTCTAACCTCTGCTCTAAACCCTCATTTCTTATCTCCTGTTTTTTTCTTCAACCTCAACCTTCCTTCTTTCTAAACCATTTCAATGGCTCCTAAGAAAACTAAAACTCAACCAGAAATCATCATCTCCGACTCTTCTTCGCACTCTGGAAACTCTCACGAAGAAGAAGTAGAACGACAATCAAGGCATCCCACCGTCAAAGACATGGTATGTTTCACTATAACTTCTTATTTTTCCCGCCATTGTTGTTCTTGGAGGTCTCAAGACTCCCTTTTTCGATTTCTCCCTTATTTACTGATCATTTTTGAAATCGATCGATGTGGTGTGTTCGTATTTGCCTGATCTATTCTTTCATGTAGTTTATTTCATGATCAATGGTCGTTACATGTGTTTTTCGTCAATTTCTGAGCTTCGTAACTTCCTTAGCAGTCGAACCGTTTTTCTGAATTTCTGGGTTTGTTTTAATGTCGTTGACCATACTTTTTACATGGTTGACTTCGTCCTGTTCACGCCGTCATTTCGATGTATTTTTTGTTGAATTTGTCAAATTTTGTTTTTCTGTATTCTTGGGTGTTCTCATGCTCTTAAATGTTTTTTTTTATATATATTTTATTTAAGTCTATTATTCACCCCCTTTATCTTTATGCTCTGCGCATAAGTTTCCTGCGCATATAGCTATATATATTTCTCTGCGCACACTTCTTTACTAATATTTATTTTTGTGCGCACGATCCCTCTGCGTATGCATTCTTATTTATTGCGCACCCTCTACTTTCTGCGCATAATTATTTTTTTTTCATGGAACTTGTGCCTAGGTATATCTGCATTACTTGCATATGCGCACAGCTCCATAATCAATAGGTTGTCTAATTCTATTATTGTTTTACGCAGGGACACGTTTATTTCATTCTGGGTTGGGAACTTATCAAGCTGATCTCTCTTTAGATGCGATTGGTCGTCATCTGCTTCATCTTCTCAGCACCTCCGGCATTCTTTCATTATTCTCTCTTGAGCAATCCTTCATAGTGCCTGCTCTGTTAGATGAATTCTTCAGGACAGCTAGAGTTGTTCCTGCACAACTTGAAGGCAAGACAACAGAAATGATCATGACCACCGTTCAGCGCTGTGATATAATGGTTCACCCCAATCACATTTGCAGCCTCCTAAACTTCAATATTGATAGTTCTTCAGTCAACTATGATGAGGCTCATCAAAATGCGCTTGCACAGAAGCTCATTGGCATTCTTCTCTCAACAAGAAGTGGCCAATGTATAACCGAAAGGAATTTGGTGAGGTGATGTATCACCTGTGCACCCTAATTGGAGATTCCCTCAACTGCAAGAATGGAAATAATGGTCATTTCATCTCTAAGCAGTGGAATACTGCGCAGCCATCTTCAACGAAGATCAACTAGACTGCCGCAGATAATCTTCAATGAGATTGTGAAGGGGATGACCAGCTATGAAAGAAGCTGAACGCAGGAAAGACAAAATACCGAACTCACTGTAAGACTGCTAACCAAACTTCTTAGACTTATGGTGAACTGGCCACCTATGTTGAAGAAAAATCAATCAAGAAGCAGTCGTTGCGACGCAAAGTACTATTCCAGAGTACACCTCCAGAATTTGCGCAGTGAGATAGGTATGCCGATTACTATGAAATCTGGCTGTCTGATGCCGCTCCCAACAAGGAACCCTGGATAGGCCCAATTCCTGTGGTCAAATCCAAGAAGAGTGTAGGACGATCTACAACTGATGCTGCGCAAGAGACCGCAGAAGAAGCGTACAATCGCAAGGGGAAGGGCATTGCTCAGGCCCCGTAGCAAAAAAGCTCAAGGATATTCCTTTGGTTCAATCCACCAAAGGGATTTCTATCAAAGAGGCGATCCACCAGCACTCCAGCTCACTGCCCCTCAAAGCCAACCACATGAAGCGCAAGGCTGCTTTCCGTGGTGATTTAGATGATGATGTTGTTGAGGGGGAGCAGATGCACAAAGCCTCTCATGAAGCCATCCCCAGTGCTGATATCGCACATACCTCTTCTCGTCTCAAGCAGAAGGTGCGCAGCAGCGCTAAAGGATTGAAGAAGCGCCGCACTAGTTCCGCAGCCACCGACAGCAGTGATTCTTCTCCAGTTCAACCTCCATCTTCAGCCCCTGAGACTCCTCCTACCTCTTCAGCTGAGCTGCGCCAGATCGTGCAGAGCTTGCATTCTGTTCAAACGAATCAAGTCGCTACGCAGCTGCAGCTTAATCAACTCGCTACTGCAGCTGCAGCTTAATCAACTCCTTACTGCTCAAACTGCTTTATTATATCATCTTGATATGCAGCGTTTGGAGATTGATACCATTAAGGGGGAGAAAGCTGCCAAAGAAGAAGCAAAGGCAAAGGAAAGCACGGAGAGTGCTAAAGCAAAGGCAAGTCCATCTGAGCCTGCGCAAGAAAAAGTTCCTATCACTTTGAACATCTTATCCTGGACTCCCTGAAATCCATCAGCGCTCAGCTTGAAAATGTCAGCGCACAACTAAAAAATGTGTGCACCTTTGGAGCGCTTGATGGTGGACTCAGGGACATTCTGAAAAAGCTCAAGAAAACCCTTGCAGATGGGTTACATAGAGGATTTGATGACCTTCAAGCTCAGATGGAGGCTCAGATAGAGAAGATTGAACAAGGAGGCTCTGCACATAATTTTGAAGAAGTGCGTCGATGCATTGCTAAGTCCATGACAGATTTTTCTTTGGCGTTCAACGACAAATTTGACTACGCAATGTTAGACATTCAAGCAAGCGTCAACACTCAGCGCTCCATACCGACTCAAGATTAGAAGCTACGCAAACTGCCATCCTGACGGACAGCAGAGCAAGGTTCAGAGAGCTAGTGGATGACAACGCTGATATGCGCAGAGGAATGAACACCTATGTTGGAAAAGCTGTGGAGTTCCAGGACAAATTTCAAAATTTAAAGGTGGAACTCATGAACAAATTTAACGGTCTTCAGAATGAGATGCGCGAAGCCCTGCAACGGATCAACTTAGATTAGATTTCCTCTGTAAGTATTTTGTTATTTTTTTTGGAACCTTTTTGATTCTCGTTTGCGCAGTATGTTTTTTTTTTTTATGCGCTTTTATTTTGTGCGCTTCTTTTTTGTGCGCACCTCTTTTGATTTTCCTCTTTAAAACTTGTAATCTGTAAGTCAATCCTTTAAGGTTTTAACGAGAAGAATGCATCATAAAGCTTTCACAAAAAACCTTGTTCAATTCAAATCATTCGTTTGTGGAACATTGAATGCATTATTACTTAAACTCATGCGCATAATCTTAACTGCTCATGTTTCTACGCATGATGTTTAAACATTCAGTTTAAACGCATACTTAAAACTTCATCTCAAATTATTTGTATGCTCTGAATGACATTTCTATCTTTTTTATCTTGTAAGTTTTTAATCTTTTGGATAGATTAGAAATCTATAGCACTGGCTAGTGTGTGCATTGACTTGAGGCATGATTTACTATTCACATTTTTATGGACATGTTATTATCAAGTACAATGAATTGCCTTTGCTATAGTAGGTAATGGCATCAATCATTTAGGGGGAGATTGTTGGGTATGCTTATCACTTAACCCTCCTACTTTTTTTGTTAGAATTGATTGATACCATCCCTATAAGTATTTTTACGGACTTTAGGACCTCATGTAAAGAAGTGTATAACTTCAATTTTTTAGCTAAGTCCTTTTTATAGTATAGGCTTAGATGATAGGACTTGAAGCTTTAAAGATCGAAGATCACCTAAGCAAGGATTCATTTCGCTACGCAGAATGTTCTCTGCGCAGGTCGCCACTGCGCATAGATATCTTGCGCAGACCTTGACCCTGCTCAGTTTTCAAGATATTACTTCCTAAACTCTCAAGAGATCTCTTTGTGACCAAGCATGGTGCGCATGCTGCTCATGCGCTGAATCCATGCGCGCCGGCAATGCGCATGCCTTTATGCGCGGACACAACCTTGGTCAAGCTCCTCATCTCCTGATCTCACATTCTAGAAAGCTTGGAAAACGATTAGAAGATGCACGCTTATTAAAATGCTGAGGTGTGCACAAACGACAAAATAAGCACACTCAGCAAAACCATTGGTGGAGACACGCTTCAAAGAAATATCTCAAGTGAAGACAGCTGTCAACCTTCTAGAAGAAGCTTTTGAATTTGGTCTTCATGCTCAGTCTCCAACGGCTCTATATACCTGCGCACCAATCATATTGTGCCAGGTCATCATCTATGATCAGAGCCCCAACGGCTATAAAGGACAGCTGCGCGCCAATCACCTTGTGCCAGCTCATTGTCCTTGCTCAGAGCTCCAACGGCTATATTCAAGATCTCAGCTATAAATAGCCTGCTCATCTTCATTTCCAAGCTGCCCTTGAAGCTGCCTTTTGATTTAGCCCTTTTCATCGGCCCTTGTTCATCATCTTTGATCAAGCTCCTCTTGTTGGCCATTATGCTTCAGAGCTCGAGTTTTATGCTTCACTGAAAAACCATGAAGATATGAAGACTGCTGCTTAGTTTTTTCCAGATTCTTTAGAATAGCCTTCAAGATCTTCAAACCTTCAAAACTCCTGCTCATATCACAAAGCCTATATCACCAGAATTCTTGGTGCTCTTCATCTTTCATATTCATAGAGCCCAGAATTTCTGTCACACACACACCTCTTGAAGTTTTGATCATTTTGATCTAACTTCTTGAGATACACCGGTTTAGTCTAGGATTTGTTCTTCATAGATAATAGATCTTGAGTTAGTATTGAGCTCAAATGTTGTAATTTGTAATACTCTCTCATATAATAAGATCTCCTTTAGAAATCCAAGACTAACCATCTTGGTAGAGGATGTAGATCTTTCATCGATCGAACCTCTCCAAATAGCGTGTTCATTACTTATTGCATATTCCCTGCTTAACTTTTTATGAACTGCTTTGTTTGATCTTTCAGATTGCCACTCTTTGATGTTGTAATTGTTATTGCTCATTTGCCTTAGAATCCCATTTTGCGCCACTCTTTAGCCTCATACTTAGCGCGTGCGTTTTTATCTCTGCGCAGTATACCCTGCGCAGAGCTGCTTTAAATTTCGTTGTGCATTTCACACTCTTACCGCGCGCTATACTTAGCCAAAATAAGAGTTGTGCGCATCTGCCATTGATTTGCAAAAAGGTTTGAAAAGAATTTTAAAAACGCTATTCACCCCCCCCCCCCTCTAGCGATTTTCACACCCTTGTTGCCCCTTTAGGGACCAACAACCTTTGATGTAATTGTAGAGGAAAATGTATCATGTAATATAAAAATCGTCTCATAAGGTTATTTTTCCGGTATTAGTTTATTGTCAAGAAAACTATTAAGAAACAATATTTCTAATGATTTGTTCGACTTCTCAAAAAAAAAAAAAAAAAAGTAATTCGTAAATATACTACTACCTCTGTCCTTAAATGAGTGTCCAAATTTCATTTTAAGGGACACTGAAAATCTCAACTTTGTGAACAATTTGGTAACAACGATTCATATATAATCTTGTAATCTCCTTTCCAAACCTTTAGTTTTGCACGTATAAAGAAACCGGTGAAAAAAATTTCAGAAAAAAACGTTTAGAGAGAAAGTTATGTTAAAAAAAGACACTCATTTAGGGACAAATATTTTTTGAAAATGGACACTCATTTAGTGACAGAGGGAGTATTCTAACAAGCAAGG
Organism: Campanula takesimana; assembly: GCA_026119855.1. Lineage (NCBI taxonomy): Eukaryota > Viridiplantae > Streptophyta > Magnoliopsida > Asterales > Campanulaceae > Campanula > Campanula takesimana. Next base: position 21,949 of record JAOWBW010000201.1, read on the forward strand.
AAAAGAGAGCCAAATGATAGCAATCGTGAACATTAACAATATTTGGAGCTTTAAAAAAAAAAAAAAAAAAAACAAAAAAAAAAGTGGAACAATATTTCGTACGTATGTAACACTGGTGCTTCAGTGGCATAGTTGAAAATCTTGCTGAAAAAAAAAAAAAAGAGTATGGGGTGAGAGAGGCTCGAACTCTCGACCTCAGGATTACTCAGAAAGCTATGAGACCTACGCGCTAGCCAACTGCGCCACCACCCCATTGATGTTAATTCGTAAAACATTAAATATAATAACATAAGTTTCCCAAAATTCAACTTCCCAATTTCTAGTAACAAAGTGTATGAAAATTTTTAATATCTACATTTTAAACTTTTAATTTTACAATTATATAATAAATAGTAAAATATTTTAACAAAAAATATTTAGAGATGAAATGTTTGTGAAAAGGTTATTCATTTTGGGTCAATTTTTTTCTAAAAATAAGTAATAATTCATTTTGAGACAAAAGGGGTAACCATTTACCTTTTTTTTTTAAACGTAGTTTTTTACCAAGTGTTCAAGGTCCAAACAAATCAAGCTATAACTCAATGACTTTAGAGCCGTTTGATAACTTGATAAAAGGTTGATATGATAAATAATATTATTCTATCTCAAAATAATTGTTTAAATTTACTCTTGTTCAAAAGAAAATTTAAATATTTATTTTGAGACGGAGTGAGTACCAAATAACGTTGTTCATTATGATCTTTTCAATTGTAGATTAATTACAAAGTTGGAGCGGATAAGCAACTAGTCCTTTTAATATCTATCTCATAGAAAGGATTGATATTATTAATATGGGGGCATATACTCATGCGTATCTTTATCTTACTGCTTAACGGATTTCGAACATGTGCACCGGAGAGTTAGCTCCATCCAATGGTGGAGATTGAAGCCACCTCATTTTAGCTACACCCAACGGTTGAGATGTGGCCAAGTTCGGTGGGACCCACAAAAAAGTGAAATCATCCTAGCCGCACAAATGAAAAGTGTGTGTATGTGGCCTTGATCGGAGCCGTTGGGTGTAGGGGTGGAGCTAACTCGGTGGAGCGGTTCCGGGTCCCTGCTTAACGAGTTAACCACTGTGAAAAAAAAAGGGATAGTAAGAAAGAGTAATGATTTTTTTTTTAAAAAAGACACAAAATTTACTTTTATGCTTACAAACTTTAAATCCCTTATTTTAATTTCAAAATAAATATTCAATTTTGAATTTGATATAAAATAAAACTAGACAATTATTTTGAGAAATGAATGATAAATAGAGTATGTATCAATAGTTGTGACCAAAGATAAATGTACAACTACAAGAGCAATGCTATGGTTACAAAAACTTTTTACAAAATTTGGGTTACAAATATAGTTGGCATTTCATGATTGGATATTTAGTTAATGAACACTGGGGTCTACAAACATAACATCGAATCATTCACTGTCTACTGTATTTGTAACCTAACTATAAACTCTCACAAAATCACAGTTATTGTTGAAAAGGATCATAATTTGTTGATCTTAACCAAAAACAAAATCATGTTATCGTATGGATGACTTAGTCATAAAAATCAACTCTTATAATTTGTGAAGTCTAGAGGTCGATCATGTTTGCCTCATTGCTTTGCTAGGATTGTTAAGAAAAAATAAAATTCAAAGCCTATTGAATTTTCATAAGAGAAAAAAAGAAATCAAAAATAAATCCTAAATCAGTTTGTCCTCTTGATTTCAAAAATAAAAAAAAAATCATTTTGTCCTCTCCTTCCACTCCCCCCCCCCCTCTTCCTCCTTTCTCCACAAATCAAACCCCAAATCCACCTGAAAATATCTAGGGTTCGTCCGATCTTTCTAGGTATTACACATTCTTCCCCTCAACACCTCCTTTATCCCAAAGGTATGATTCAATCTCTCATATAATCCTTCACATTTTGATGTGATGTGGCTTTGTGTGTTGGTATCACTAGCAAATTTGTTTATTTCCTTGATTGTTTACATCAATTATTATCATGTGTTATCCAGGACGAAATGATTTCTTCAATAATTCCGTCCACGCCTCAAATTTTCCCAATTTAGTTCTTTTTTTGGTCAATCAAATGATCCCATATTGCAAATCTGAAGGAAATTAATGGAATATTTCTTTAATGAGCTGTTGTGGTTTGCATCTCACTTTGTAAATTATGTAATCCTGCCTTGCGATTGGTCATGGTTCGATATTTGTCTAAAACTCACACTTTCCCTCATTTCCTTTTTCTAGGTCTAGATTGCAATGTGTTAATATTATGAATTGTGGACATATTGAATATAAAAGTTTAATTATGTTTCTTCAGTTTATTTATGAAATCATTTGGTTTCACTTTCTACCTGATTGCTGTCAAAAGTCACGACCTAGAGTTGTGGTCAGCTTTTCTTTCAATATGATGCATCTTGTTAATTTTGACTGTCATGTAATCATAGTTGTCAAAGGCGAAAGGCGAGAGGCGGGCGAAATGTACTTAGGAAAGGCGAGAGGCGGGCGACATAAAGGCGAGCAAGGAGGAAAATAACACTAAAAATAGTAAAAAATAGTAACCCGTGCTCTACACGTGCTTTGCACGGAATACTAATTTTCTATTTTTTATTGTTATTTTGCTCTTTTTATATTTTTTATTCAATAAAGTAGCATAACATTTATTTGTAATATAAATATATTATATATAAAAAATAATTTTCTAATTATAGTTAACTAAAATAGTAACTATCATCTTAACTAATTTTATTAATAGTAATAATTAATCTATATTATAACTATCATAATTAACTAATACTATTAACAATACTTATTAATATCTATAATTAACTAATTTTATTAATAACAATGATAACCTAATATAGTAACTATTATGATTTACTAATACTATTAATAGTAAAAATTAACATATATTGTAACTGTCATGATTAACTAATAATATTAATAGTAATAATTAACTTATAGAGTAACGATTATACTTAACTAATACTATTAATAGTAATAGTTAAATTGTATAGTAACTATTATTGTTAACTAATAATATTAATAATAATAGTTAACTAATATTGTTAACAAATACTATTAACTAGTTTAACACCCGTGCGATGCACGATTGTTTTAGTATGTAATTACAAAATTTTAGTCATTAAAAATAATAAAACCTTGACTAAAAAAAATATTTCAGGGCTTAAATAGTAAAGGATAAGTTATTCACGAATATGATGATTTGGTTATTTATTTTTTACAAAACTATCTATATCCACTACAACAAAAACAACTTTTTACAACGTTTTTGTTAACAACGTTTCAAAATAAACGTTGTTATAAGTGACTTTAGACAACGTTTTCGTAGAAAACGTTGTGGGTAGGACATTTTTACAACGTTTGCCTAGTAAACGTTGTCAAATGTAAGTAATAACTACGTTTTGCTCAAAACGTTGCAATCCACAACAACGTTTATGCAAAAAACGTTGCACTATTAACAACTTTTATAAACAAAACGTTGTAATTAAAACCTTTTGACAACGTTTCGTAAAAACGTTGCAAAGTATGTTAATACAACATTTTAAAATTGTTGTAAAAAGAAATACATTTAATTGCATCTTAAAAGCTTTACTATTTTTGTGGGGCACAAAATTAAGAAATACTGAAATAGAGGAGAGTATATTACTATATTTAATTTTGAAAGCAAAAAAGTAACATTTACTTACACATGGCCAACCCGGACTCGGACCCGTGGTGACCAGTGGAACCAGACCGGGATTTGACCCGTAAGAACCGGACCCGTGCATATATGGATCTAGCCAGCCTCCCCACTCTTTCCTGGGGATCAGCCACTTTGGCATATATGTACCGAGAGTTGGGGAAGGCGTCCAGATCCGGATGCAAGCAGATGGGCGGTTGTGCGGCTCTCCTAGAGGTACATCTTACTCTATTCACTATCTTTTTACTGTCTACTCCCCCCCTGTTATTAAATGTTGCATTTGAGTAGTATTTAATACTTTTTTACATACATCTCAGGCATGGATATACGAGTACTTTCCGGGTTTTCGGCGAGTTACTGACCCCCATTGGCAGCAGGGGCAGCCGAGAGCCCGTAGATGGTCTCGTGATGATTCGGCTGGGAGGACGTTCGATCATCTTGTGCAGTATCGCCGCATTCTTGACAGGATGGGGGATGACAGTGTGAGTTATTCATATTAAAACTATTATACGTTTTTGTGTCGTTCCTTCCGATATTCTGTTGACTTTGCCTAACAATGTCTACTCACAGGTTATTTGGACTCCTTATGGGACCGGGTCGGACGCGATACTGCCTGTTTCATACTACAGGGGTGTTATACGCTTTTGTGACATCACAGAGGCGTATATGCCTGATCGTGTGACTAGGCAGTTCGGGTACCAGCAGAGGATCCCCAGACTGCCCCCCATGGCGACCGAGTTATGCGTTTTGGCAAAGGGTCAGAAGGGGTACCAGAAGCGTTACGGTGACGGAGATCAGGTTTGGCAGGAGTGGGTGGCTTTTGGCATGGCGGAGTTTAGGGCCGATGTCCGTTGGGGGCCACTATTTACTGGAGATCATCCCGTGGCTGTTCCCTTCGTGACTCCAGATTATATGTCTTGGTTTAGGGCTAGGAGTCATGTTCGGATAGCTAATCCGATACACGATCCACCCAGTGACATTCCACCTCCCCCACCTGATGTTCCACCGCAGCCTTCTGTCGCAGGGATTGCGGAGTTGCGAGCTATCACACTTCCATTTTGTCGGATCCCAGTGCCCCCGAGCACTGGCTAGTTGGTCTTAGACGGGCCGGTGAGATTTTAGGACTTCCACCGCAGCCTTAGGATTTTATTTTATTTTTTCTTTTCATTGTATTGTAATAGACACATTTTATTCTAGTTTTTATTGACACCTCTACTAGTTTGTTAATATGATGGTATTTTTATTTTAGTTATCGTCTTAAATCCCCCTCCCGATTCAATAGTTTATTCTAGTGTTTCGTAAAACCCCCTTCCCCCCCCCCCCCGAGGACATGATGTTTTGCTGTTGGTGTTGCTGTTGTGTTGTTGCTGTTGTGTTGTTGCTGGTGTTGAGACTACTGATGTATCTCGTGTAAACCCACACGAGATGTGTCTCGTGTGGGTTTACACGAGATGCATCTCGTGTGTGTTTACACGAAACAAGTCTCGTATAAACCCACTCGAGAGTAAACCCACTCGAGATGCATCTCGAGTGGTGTTACACGAGATGTCATCTCGTGTAAACCCTAAAAACCCTAATAATGTCACAAATTTCTAACTCAATTTCCGTTTAGAATTTGACCAATGTCATACTAATGGAAATGTCTTAAAATGTCATTTAGAGCCTAGAAAAAAAATAAAAAAAAAATAAACTAGGTAGTCGTATACCATTTTCACAACATCGGGACATTTTCCTTAAAACTCTAAAAACCCTAATAATGTCACAAATTTCTAACTCAATTTCCATTTGGATTTTGAGGAAAGTGATACTAATGAAAAACACTTTAAATGTCATTTAGAGCCTAGAAAAAAAATAAAAAAAAATAAACTAGGTGGTCGTATACCATTTTCACAACATCGGGACATTTTCCTTAAAACCCTAAAAACCCTAATAATGTCACAAATTTCTAACTCAATTTCCGTTTGGATTTTGAGGAAAGTGATACTAATGAAAAACACTTTAAATGTCATTTAGAGCCTAGAAAAAAAATAAAAAAAAATAAACTAGGTGGTCGTATACCATTTTCACAACATCGGGACATTTTCCTTAAAACCCTAAAAACCCTAATAATGTCACAAATTTCTAACTCAATTTCCGTTTAGAATTTGACCAATGTCATACTAATGGAAATGTCTTAAAATGTCATTTAGAGCCTAGAAAAAAAATTAAAAAAAATAAACTAGGTGGTCGTATACCATTTTCACAACATCGGGACATTTTCCTTAAAACCCTAAAAACCCTAATAATGTCACAAATTTCTAACTCAATTTCCGTTTAGAATTTGACCGATGTCATACTAATGGAAATGTCTTAAAATTTCATCTAGAGCCTAGAAAAAAAATTAAAAAAAAAATAAACAACTTGTCATTTGGAGTTTATGACATCTCGTGTAGTTATACACGAGATGGTCAAGTTAATCTCGTGTAGGTATACACGAGATGTTTAAATTCCATAAACCTTTTTCCGCGACCATTGCATGAATTTGACGATTAAACCCTACTAAAACACACCCATTCTGAACAGAAACCACACAATAGCCCTTTATCATTCAAAAATTCAATCTTTAAGTTCATAACATGGATTACTCACATAATAACATGGATTCCTCACATAATTCTCCACAAAATTCTTATGATTGTATTGACCTTGATATGATAGATTTTCTCGTTGATGAAGAAGAAGAAATCTTACAAAATATTCCTCCACATCAACATTCTCCAAGTTTCAATGATCCTAGCTTCGATGAAGTAAGTTTTAATGTTTTTTTGTGTATTGTGATCAAAATCAAAATAAAAATCCCATCTTGTTTTAAAAATCCCATCTCGTTTTAAAAATCCCATCTTGAATTAAATCACATGATATTTATTTATACAATCTTCAAATACACATGACAATAACAATGAAATATCAGATCAAATTCCAGTTTTCAATTTTTTTTTCAATCTGTACAGGGAGTATCTCGTGTAAGTCTACACGAGTTTCATCTCGTGTAGACATACACGAGATGAAACTCGTGTAGACTTACACGAGATAGATGTATGCTGGGGCTTTGAAACTGACTTTTCATCTCGTATTTTGCAGGGTCCATTCCCGGATACCAGTGATGAATTCACGACATCAGAAATATTTCAAACTCGGGATGCGCTTCTTGCACATGTACGGGAAATAGCGAGGGGTCGAAATATACACCTAGTTATACACAGCTCGAGGAATAGACGTGGAAATAAACTAGCATATGCTTACATCACATGTCATTTTGGTGGACAACACAGGGCCGGAAGATCAAATAACATTAGGAAGACTAGTACAAAGAAAAGAGATTGAAGTTTTAAACTATACGCCACAGAGAGGGGTGTTGATGGGTCATGGGGTTATGTTGTGAGGAATGGCATACATAATCATGCCTTTCCTTTGTACCCGGAAGGTTTTCCTCTCGGGAAATTGACACCTGGGGAATATGACGTTGTGTGTACCGCAAGTGAATGTTCAGTGCGTCCAAATGACATTGTGGCAATGCTAAAGATGCAGGATGAGAAGAACGTGAGCACTCCGATGCACGTCCGGAATGCCGTGTCAAAATATAGAGAAGGGGAACGACAAGGGAGGAACCCGCTACAACAATTCCTTAAGTTACTCAGTGATAATGAATATACTAGCTACACGAGGGAAGACGCTGAGACTGGCATGATCGAAGACATATTCTTTTCTCACCCATTAGCAATGAAGATTCTGAACTATTTTCCATATGTTGTACAGGGTGACTGCACTCACAACACCAACTGCTACGGACTGTACTACTTGCAGTTTGTAGGTTTTACTTCCACCGGGCATAATTTCACAATAGCGTCTGCGTTCCTCAGGCATCAGAGTACGGGTGATTACGAATGGGCATTGAACAATTTGCACAGTCTGTTTACACCTCCCCGGTTGCCTACAGTTTTTGTCACTGATCGTGAGTTGGGTTTCATCAGTGCTCTCCGTACAGTTTTTCCCCACACCGCACACTTCTTGTGTCGGAGGCATATCGAAATGAATGTTAGAAGGAAAGGGTTGGAGCATACAGGTAGCGAGGACTTCGCAGAATCATTCATGAGGACGTTCAATTATGCAATCTCAGCCCCTAACACCGACGAATGGGACTTACGTTGGGCAGAGCTTCGTGACCGTTTCAGATCTTATCCTGCACTATTGGATTACCTCCGCGAGACATGGCTTAATTTGTACTCTCAGAATATTCTGTCCATGCACACGGATGTGTTAACACACTTCGGGACCCATTCCACAAACAGGACTGAGGGTGAGCATAACAGGTTGAAGAAGGCATTGGGGAGTGCTTCTTCTACTTTTGACACACTGTTTAAAAAGGCTCATAAAATCATAGATATCCAGCTAAAAACTATCAAACAGGGTATGAATAGATCAAGGACCAGATATCCAATTGATTTGAGGACCCGCAATCTATATCGCAACATATTCACTAGAGTGTCAACGGTAGCCTTTCGCATTATCAGACAAGAGCATGATTGAATTCAGAAAATCAAGCAGCGTCATAATGGGGGTTATGTAATCACTGAGGCTGCATGCGGGTGTTACTACAGGCGGACACATGGACTTCCATGTAGTCATGAGATTGCACAGATAGAGGAGTGTCAGGGACGGATTGAGCTGTCCACGATTCATGAGTTTTGGAAGAAGTTGGACATTGAAGTAGACAACCCTTCATCTAAGGAGCCTGAACCGGTAAGGAGACAGTTATTCAAAACGATGGAGCCGGATCATATTTCAAAGCCGAATGAACCCCGGGCCGGAAGTTCCAGAGAACTGTCAGATTGGGAGCATACTAACAAATTTTTTGGAGTCCCCGCTACACCATCCTCGACTGGCAAAGGGTATATATCTTCATTCAATTATGTCTCAAATTTTTTGCTGTTGTATTGTTGCTGTTGTGCTGTTGTGTTGCTGCTACTGTTTAACTGCTGCTGATGTGTCTCGTGTAAGTCCATACGAGACATATCTCGTGTTGTATTACACGAGACTTGTCATGTGTAAAACCACATGAGATATGTCTCGTGTGGACTTACACGAGACACACAGCAGCAGCATCAATTTTTTTTTTAACACTTTCAAACAACAGTATGAATGCTTCTCACTCTTTTTTCTTTGCCCTATTTCAGGTCTAGATGTGCATTCATTGCATCAACCCAAGCGAGTTCGGAGTCCACCCGCAAACGGAAATCACCTTCAGGACCCATACCATCTACCCCTGCTAGTACTCCTACGTCTCATCCACCAGTAGCTCCTTCCGGTCGTGGGAGAGGACGGGGTCGAGGCCGAGGTCGAGGTCGAGGACGAGGACGGGATCAGGGTCAGGGTCGTGGAGAGGGAAATGGACAGCCCAATTATACTAGTTTATACAGCTCCCCGTATGTAGAGTCTTTTCCGCCTTTCATTACCCCGCGTATTGGAGGCATCATAGATGTGGCATCAGATGGACATTGTGGCTATAGAGCCGTAGCAGCACAGATATACGGAGATGAGGAGAAGTGGGCTGAAGTGCGCACAGAATGTTACAATGAGGTGCTTGCTCGCCAAGACCTTTACGAAAGAGTTCTACCTTGGATATCGGTAAGAGAACTCTTACGTAAGATTGCTTGCTATAGCCGGACGGCGCCCAGTGATTATTGGATGGAGCTCCCAGATCTTGGGCACATCATTGCCACGAGGTATAATGTGGCGTTCATTTCTTACTCGACTAGCGGTGGTATGTTATGCCTTCCAGTGACTGCACCAGTACAACCACCGGTGAACACAGTTGTGGTGGGACAAGTCAATGGAAACCATTTTATAGCGGTATGAAACTTAATTGTCTCATCTATATTAGTTATATTTAGTTGTCTTACTTATATTCATTATATTTCATTGTCTTGTATTTAACTGTTATTACTTTTGCAGCTGCGCATGTTAGGCAATGATTACCCAATACCACCACCACCAAACCTTTATCGGAACCGCTGTGATCCAACCGCAAGCCAACTACTCCTCCCATACCAAGATAGGATAGCAGCGTTCAGTCAACTCTATGAGGAGGATACCGATGCAAGAAGACAAAGAAGATTACATATAGGATAGTATATGTGTAATGGTTTTTGATTTATCCAGTTTGTATGAATGTTTGAATTATATGCTTATCCTTGTTAACACTTTCATTTCGTATACAATTAGGCGATAGTATATGTGTAATGGTCTATTGATGTTTTGTGGAGATGTCCTATTTGAGAATCAAATTTCATTCCAAGTTATGTTTATTGTTGCTTTTGCTGTTGCGGTTGTGGAAAAGCAGGCTCAGATGCCTATGTCGTGTATACTTATACGATATGAGAGCTTACATCTCGTGTATACATACACGAGATCTCATCTCGTGTGTACTTACACGAGATGTATCTCGTGTATATTTACACGAGATGTAAGCTCTCATCTCGTGTAAGTATACACGAGACGTGCAAGGGCAGCGATGGAATTAAATTGGTTGTGTATTTACCGGGCTGTGTATATAGTTTTTGCCGAATAGCATAGAAAAATACAAACTTTATCATGCAATGCAGGGAGTATATTTTAAAGCGAAATTGCAGAAAAAAAATATTTTGTTAAATATAAATTAATAAAATACTAACTATAGATGTTATTTTACTAATTTTTATTTGCATTCCTTGAAATATTTCAGATGCCTAATGAAGCTATAAAAATTAACTTTGATATACATATACCCAACACCCAACGACATACAAATTAATTTATTTCAAAAAAAAAAAGAAAATCTCTCCTTTCTAAAAGTATAAGGTTGAGAAGTCAGCTAATCTTATTTATTATTACATTTTTTGTTCTATAAAGATTGTTTCATTTGATTTTTAATAGTCAAAACAATTAAATTTGATTAAAAATTAATGACAAATCAATCATCCTAATAAAATTTCAAAATTATTATTAATATATTATTAAAAGATTTATTAATAAGAATATTAATTTTTTTTTTATGAAAATGATTAAATTGATACTAAGCTCCTTTGGGCACACCAAACTAGGGATGGCCAAACCGGACCGGAACCGGACCGGAACCGGGGAACCGGACCGGAGAAGCCCGGAACCGCCATGAACCGCCACGAAAACCGGAACCGTTTTGGATAAGGGCCGGTTAAGGTTCGCATAAATGGCGAACCGGACCGGAACCGGACCGAAAATCCCTTGTTTTTCAATATTTTTTAACTTGTTTATTCATTATTGACCGGAACCGGACCGGAACCGGATTGTGCCAAACCGAAACCGGATCCGGGGTTAGCGCGGGCCGGTTAAGGGTCACCCTTTTGCTGAACCGGAACCGGCGGTTCCGAACCGGAACCGGGCCCGGAACCGGTTTTGGCCATCCCTACACCAAACCACATTAAGGAAGTTAAGCACAGGTAAAATTATTGGACTTTGGAAATTTTTAATATTGTTATGCTGTCAATTTCTTTGAGAATTGCCTTTCAAACATCCTTAAATGTGAACAGTAAAAACAACGAAATAACAGCGTACACAAAATTGAGGTACTTGAGAGGTTTGTTGCTCTCTAGCAAACTCATCTATAAAAGTTGATTATCAAAATACTCCTTTTTAACAAAAATAAAAATGATAACAATTCCATTTGATAAGTATCTTAATTTTTAAGAATGGCGTTTTACTTTTACAATCTTGAAACAACACTAATATATTGCATTTTTCTTCTTAAATTATACTACCCATCTTATTGAGAAAACCAAAAATGGCAAGATAGATTTAATATTTCTAGGACTGAAAGACTGGTAATCACGAGTTTATACTCCGTAATAATTTTATCTCAAAATAAATATCAACATTTAATATTAAAGTTGTGCATTTATGGCTACCTCTATTACAATAGAAATTTGTACATGTATTTTGGGACAGATCAAACATTATTTTGTTTTAATTCTCTAAAACGAAATTAACATCTATTATTATTTAACGGATCTTATATGTTGCCAAAAGTTGCTTTATCAATATGAACACTAAACTTTGTGCCAAATAGAACAAATGTTTGGAGCTGAACTTTTGATGCATATGCAAGCATGACATGTAGTTCAAATGCATTTAATTTGATTCATCATCTTTATTTACAAATACACCATCATTTAAATTAAATGCAGCATATCCAAAATTTTAAGAAAATAAAATGAACATGTCAAATAAAAACCACAATCCATACAATACAATGAAAGGTATAAATGATATGGGGAAATAGCTGGGAGAGGACAAACTTAGAGAAGGAATTTGAATACATAGCGAAGGACTAAAATTCCTTCAAACTCTCCGATTGAATCTCCCCAAGTCGACACCACTTAATTTACCATATCCATTTACACCACTGTCATGATTCACCGTGTCCGCCATTATCCGACCACAAATTAAGGTGAGTTTCTTTTTTATTCCGGCCCAACTCCCTTCAGCATCTTCATTGGCCTAAGAAAGCTGCAAAATTGAAACACCGAAACCAAGAAATAAAAAAATGTTCAACCCATAAAATACTAAATTAGAAATGAAAATATTAAAAAGAAAATAGAAAATTGAATTCGTAAATAGATGGAGTTGTATACAACGACTGCTTTAGAAAGAAAAAAACCCAGCAGGCCAACTGACTTTCATTTTACTTTCTACGAAGCCAAACTGAAAGAGAGGATTACCAACTCTATTGATAACAGTTGTATGAGAAAGAAGAAGAGAAGATTGTGGTGAGATTAGAGTTTGTGACACTTAGCTAATAATGATGGAACAATTTTAATCCCTGAATGCCACACTCACTTTAGAATAGTATTGAGGAAGAGATGAAGCGGAAGCGATAAAATATATACCTGTTGAATCCATGGATGATGTAGGGAGAAATAAGATGAAGAAGAAGAAGTAGGGAATGAAGATCTTCTAAGTAATAGTGAATTCTTAATCTCTCAAGAACTTCAATAATGTGAAGAGAATTTAGGAGAGATAACAAGAATGAATAGTTGTTTCTAGGCTTGATGGAAGGGCCTTTAAATAGGAAACATTGTGTCACTTCACCTAGGGACTACACCCTTTCAAGAAGCTTAGTGATATTATATTACCCTTTTGCCCATCACAATTAGGTAATTATATATCCAGGAATTCTACACATTTTATTATCAACTATACTTTATAAATTAACATTATAATCATAATTTTATAAATGGAAGTCTAAATGACTTGTGTTGCAAGCCATGTCCTTACAATCTCCCACTTGGGTTGCAAAACAAAGTCCTTCCTTTAAATCATGAATATAACACAAATGACAACCCTAATGTGCACACTTTATTGTCATTTATAACAATCTCGTCCATTAGCCATACAAGTATAGGAATAAAGGGGCAGTCGTTGTAATTGATTCGCAGCTAAACCCACAATAATCACGTATACAAATCTAACTAAATGACATAGATCAAAAGTATAGATGTGTAGCATGGAATCATAATGAATATATACATATTCTTCCAACTAGTCCAACTTAACCAAATGAGATCAAAACTTTAAATAATATAACAATTAATGAAAGAACAACACAAACTCCCACTATACTAAATGTTATCAAAAGTTGTTACACCCATATGAGCAACATGCTCATGAAACACTGAAGATGATAACTCTTTCATAAATGGATCCTCTAAATAGAGTTTGTTTCTATAAGTTGTATCCCTTTCGTTCATGTTGTACTCTTTTCTTTATAACAAGATAATTAATGTCTAAATCCATAAACTCTTGTTAGAGTACAGAACTGCTACCTGATAGTCATTTCTTAATTGGTCTTTCGACAATTGTTTGACAAATTACAGTCCATTAAAACATATGAAGCCATATATTTAACTAATGTCGGAATACCTAATGATCTCAAGATGATCCGACTTCAAAACATAGGCATGTAGTTCTTTAGTGTTTTGTAAATACTTCTATCATTCTTTTGGCTGCTACTTAATGTTCTTTCCAGATTGCTTTGGTATTGACCAAGCATCCCAACATTAAATGTAAGATATACATATACATTAAGCTTCCTACTGCTGATGTAAAGAGGGAATTTTCCATATACTTGGATTCAAAATTTACTTTTAGGACACTGTTTGAGACTAAATATGTCTCCTTTAAAATTAGGGGTGTCATGTGGTTTACATTTTTGCATGCTAAACCTTTTGTAATACCTTTCCATATGGCCTTTTGTGATAATCCTAAAACATCTCGTGAGTGATCACGGTGAATTTGGATTCTTAATACAAAGATGCCTTACCAAGATCTTTCATTTCAAATAAGAAATTTCTTAGTTTCCTTAATAAGGTTCATATCATTACTAGCAAGCAAAATCATCATCCATATATAAGACCAAAATTATAAATTTACTCCCACTGAACTTATGGTATACACAATCTTAATCAAGATTCTTTTCAAAACCAAATAAAAATAACTTGATTAAGTACCATTGATGAGAAACTTGCTTGAGTCCACAAATGGATTTCTTTAAATTCACAAACTAATTGCTTAGTTTGATCCAAATCAACCATATAATCCTCAATGTCTCCATTAAGGAAAGTTGTCTTTATATCCATTTGATAAACTTCAAGATCATAATATGCTATATGTGCCATAATGATCTAAAAGTGTTTTTAGAAGATACCGGAAAAGTGTTTTCTTTATAATTAATGTCTTCCTTTTGAGTCAAATCTTTAACAATTAGATGGGCTTTATATATTTCCATATTACCTTGTAAATCTTTTTGGTCATAAAGATTAATTTAATCCCAATTGGTTTCACATCTTTAGATAATGGGACAAGATCCTAAACGTTGTTATCCTTATAGATTTTAACCCTTCATTTATGACATTAATTTACTATATGAGAATTAGAACTATTAATGGTTTCATGGAAAATGAGAGACTCATCTCCCACTAAACCTAAGTGTCCTTTATTCTCCGCAATATACACTTCATAATTATCCGGATTTGCACTTTCTTCTTACTCTATTGGATCTTCCAAAGGGCACCGGTTCTATCTTATTTTGAGGTTGTTGAATTTCCTTCTTATGATTAAAATTTCCATGTTGTTCAATATTTATAGGGAAATCATATTTATTTTGAATTGTATGTTCTTCTTGAATGTCAAGTTCAAAACTTGATATCCAATTGGAACTATGGGAAATGGTATATAAATGGATTCCATACAAATGAATTCCTCTTCCTTTTCAAATTCAAAATATTACTCGAAATTCTCCCACTAAATTCAACATCCTTAAAAGAACCTAGCATTTCTCGTTTTTCAAAACGTTCTAACTTTCGGGTTGTAAAATTTATATATCCCCTAGTTCTCTCAGCTTACCCCATGAATAACTACTAATAATCTTACGTCTAACTTGCCCTTAGTAGACTTATAAAGTCTATCCTTATGCTAGACAACCCCATAAATGAATATGATTTAAGGACGAATAAGGAACGCGTCCTTACATCATTAAGGGTTTATATTAGTAGCCTTAGAGGGAGCTTTAATGAGAATAAAGGTTGTGGCTTTAACGTATCGCCCATAATGAGTGAGGCAAGAGAAGTATAAAACATACTTATTACCATATCCTTAAGGATTTCAATATGTCTCTATTACAATATTCATGCTAGGCGTACCCGGCTCAATGTAGAGAGAGATAATCTCACACTCTTTCAAAATAGCGAGTAAAAAGGACCTAGACGTTGTTCCTTTTAACAATCATTCCAAAGATGTATACACCATCATGAATGACCCTAATGTTCTTAATAGTCTTCAAAGTTGATTTCCAACTTTGTCTTTATAAGACTTTTACAACGTCCAAACTCAATATTTTATGAAGCAAATAAATGTATTCAAACTAAGAGTTAGTCATTTTGAACATAATAACTATTGTTGACCTTTTCCATGAAGGAATAATTAATGGCCTACAAATATCCGAATGCATTAGTTCATTGAGACACTTGATGCTCTCGAGAATACCATAATGTTTGTAAATTTACTTTAAGGCATTTAATGCAAAAGTATTTTCCAAATTACCAAGTTTGTTTAAGATTTTCCTTTAACATAAGCTTATCAATTTTCTTCTTGGAAATATGACCCAAATGCCTATGCTTTAATAAAATATAAACTTTACTTGATAACTTTTGCTTTCTAGTTTTGGTTTCATTATTTAAGGGACACATTTATTATTTGAATAATGTCAAGTAAATAAAGAACACTTGACAAAATACTAGTACCAACAACCTTGGAATTTAAAATAAAAATCACATTTATAAAAGATGAACAAAATAACCTTTTTTGTTCAATAGTGTGATAAATATCAAATTCCGTCTAAATGACGGTACAACAAATGTATTATTTATACAAATAACACTAAGCACTTTAACAATAACCAAAATTCCCGATGCCTTTCACTTCAACCGGATCCCGGCTTCCATATAGATGAATCCTTCACCTTCTCCAGGACTTCGGTATTTCAGGCAATCCTACATAGACATTCATTATGTGAGTTGTTGTAACATAATTCAACCACTATGTATATGTAGGAAATGAAACCAAATTAGCCTTTATCACAAATAATTCCAAATGACATACCTTTCTTAGCACGCCAAGCGTGATACTTAGGGCAGTCGTACTTCATGTGAGTGAGGTCCTTGCAAAAGAAGCATTCCTCTTTATGATCATGAGAAGCTTCTTTTTACTTGCAACCGCAATGTCTTTCCCTTTTCTCTTTATCCCATGAGAAGAGGTAGATGCCAAACATCCCTCAATCATATCAAGGAATGTTTTAGCATCAACGTCCTTGGAGACACCGTCCAAAATGGTCCCCGGGACAACTATATTCATGATCATTAGGCTCACGCGGTTGGAGCGTTCCCACTTCTCATTATTTAAGCAATCTTCTTGAGTGCTTATATCAGAAAGAGAAAGATGAAACGGTTCCCTTAATGCGTGATCTATGTCCATATAGCCTAAGATCATCATCAATTTATTTTTCCAAGTTTTAAAATTAGTCCCGTTAAGCATCGGTAAAGTACTCATAGCAGTAATCACGGATGAAGCAATAAGTAAATCTGTTGGGTTTTGAGAACAAAAAAGAATGAAAACAAAAACATGAATAAGAAACTACAAAATGAAAAATGATTAATTATATCAACGAAATCCATCAATAAGACAATCAACATGACATCAAAACTAATCTTTGGATTGCGAGTTGACTCATAAATGATTGCCTTAGGTAACAAGTAATTTGAACTTATATTTTAATAAATACTTAATCTTCCTTTGGGCCGACATAAGTACCTAAGAAAATATCCTAATGTTCATTTTATTTGTTACCACATGAATGCCTAAGTTTAGTCAAATGTCAAGATCTTCTTTGGAAAATTCAAGTCATTCACATATTAACTTAAACATCCAACACTTTAGAATTTAAGGGTTTAAATAATGTAAATCACTTAGGCGACAATATTATTTAAACAATGAATAAAATTGTCAAAGCATATAATTAATCATAACTTTTTAGGTTTGAAATAATGTAGGTTTTGTTCCAAGAGAAAAACAAAATAGTGCAAAACTTAGAAAAGTCCAAAACCTGTGAACAGTAACTGCTCGGCCGAGTCTTATGAAGTGCTCGGCCGAGCACCTTAATCAAAATGTTTTGGTCAATTTGTCACATTATGCTCGGCCGCTCTAAACAAAACGCTCGACCGAGCTGCTCGGCCGAGTCATATGATGTGCTCGGCCGAGCACCTTAATCAGAAACAAATGCCTTATTTGACATACAATGCTCTGCTCGGCCGCGCAAGTCTTGGTCCGACCGGGCATAACCAAAGACCCGATCGGGTATTCAAGAGAACCGGACCGAACTCGACCAAAGGTCCGACCGGTTTATGCCATTTTTGGCGCCTGTTCATGTGCTCGGCCGAGCAAATCCAAAGACTCGGCCGAGCAGTTCGCGCCTTTTCATATGCTCGGCCGAGCAAAACAAATGACTCGGCCGAGCACCCTATTTTCTGCACTTTCTGAATTTGTTTAATTTATTCCCAAAAGACCATGAATTGCAAGTAGATCCACATGGTATGTACTTAAAACATAAAACCATGTTATTTAGGGAAAATCTTGCCTTAAAATTAATGGTATCAAGTGAGTAGATCCACATGGTATGCACGAAAACATAAAACCATGTTATGAAGGGATAGTCACACTTGAACCATTTAGTTTTAATGAACAAAACTTTCAAACCTTTTCTGAATTTTAGATGATGATTATCAGTGCTCTATGAACGAATTAGAGTCCCTAATCAACATCAAAACTTAATGATTCAACAGGGAAAATGAATCAAAATTGAAAGTATACACTTTCCAAAAAAAAAAAAAAGAACTCAAACTTAAACTAAAGATGAGCGGGGCTCTGATACCAATTGATGGAACAATTTTAATCCCTGAATGCCACACTCACTTTAGAATAGGATTGAGGAAGAGATGAAGCGGAAGCGATAAAATATATACCTGTTGAATCCATGGATGATGTAGGGAGAAATAAGATGAAGAAGAAGAAGTAGGGAATGGAGATCTTCTAAGTAATAGTGACTTCTTAATCTCTCAAGAACTTCAATAATGTGAAGAGAATTTAGGAGAGATAACAAAAATGAATAGTTGTTTCTAGGCTTGATGGAAGGGCCTTTAAATAGGAAATATTGTGTCACTTCACCTAGGGACTACACCCTTTCAAGAAGCTTAGTGATATTATATTACCCTTTTGCCCATCACAATTAGGTAATTGTATATCCAGGAATTCTACACATTTTATTATCAACTATACTTTATAAATTAACATTATAATCATAATTTTATAAATGGAAGTCTAAATGACTTGTGTTGCAAACCATGTCCTTACAAATAATGGCTGTGATAATCAATGTGGTTGTGGAGTATGTGAAACAGGAGGAGAAAGTAATAGTTAAATAGTGGAGTAACATCGGGAATAGTGGGAGAAAGAAATTCTTCTTCTAATTGTACCCGACTGTTTGTATTTCAACAATCAATGGCTTTGAAAATAAGCACAACAGACGCAAACCTTTCAATTCCCAAAACTTTTCCATACCTGCGCTTCATCTACTTGTTTTAGGCGGGAGAAAAAATGAAGGATAGATTGCCAAGTGTCAAATGATTGATGTAAGCGGTTTCTGATTTAGTATTATTTCATAGATAGATATATAGTAATAGTTAACTAATATAGTAACTATTATAGTTAACTAATACAACAATAGTAATAGTTAACTTGTATAGTACTCCATCCGTCCCAATTTAAAGTTTTAGTTTGACTTTTTACGGAGATTAAGAAAAAATAAATGTTGTGAGTGTGAAAAGTAAAGTAGGAAAAAGAAAGTGGATAGGGAGTTTTTGTTGTGAGAATGACAAGTGGATCCCATTGTTCATTTTAAGTAATAATGTAAAGTAAGAACCTTAAAGCTGGACAGAGGAAGTAACTATTATAGTTATTTAATACTATTAATAGTAATAGTTAACTTGTATAGTAACTATTATAGTTAACTAATATTATTAGTAATAATAGTTAAATTATACCATAACCAGGTGCGGATCTTGTATGTAAATAGGGGTACACGTGCACCCGGTCAACCCAATTTTTTAACTTTTTTTTACTAAGTGCACCCCAAAATTAATAAATAGAGTGGTAATTTAACTAAAAGGGTTGTGAACTTAGTAGTAGAAGGAAAATTTAACATCAACGCGGAGCCGCGCATTTGCGAAATCAGGAAAAAAATAATAAAAAAAAAAAAAAAAAACAAAAAAGACTTACCGACTGGTGTCTCCGTGGACGAGAGAAAGAAAGAGCGCAGATCCGCCTCGATCTTCATCACCAAGCTTTTTAATCCTTTGCACAATTGCTCTCTTCAATCTTGTAAGCATCCTCAAGTCTCTCATCTATTTTCTCTCTCCGAATTGAAGTAAATTGACATCTAGGGTTTGAATATAGATTTGGGGCTTTGATATTTCTTTTCAAATTTCATGGGTGATTTCAATATAATTGTTGATTAAATGTTTGAATTTAAATATATATATATGTGTGTGTTTGAATGGTTATTCCATTGATATTTTTTTAGGATTGTTGGTGTTTTTGGTTGATTATTGAATGTGGACAAATTTCTTATCAAAAGGAAAAAAATTGGGGATGGTGAAACTAGTTTTGGGGTGGGTAATTCCTAGTCAACAATCAGTCCTTGTGATGGCTTCCGCTAGTAAATAATTTGTTGATATGAGTAATCTTCCTTCGGATCATGCATTTAGAAAAAGCATTTATGAAAACGCGTAAGGGACAAATTTAATTTGTTAGTTGTATTGTTTTCTTTTATGAGACAATTGTTTTGAACTTATGTACTTAATTATGTACTTGAATATAATTGCGTTTTGAAATTTTTTGGTATGAAGTTATTTAGTGTAAATTGTGCACCCAGTGTTTGGAAATCCTAGATCCGCCACTGATCATAACTATTATTATTAGCTAATAGTATTAGCTAATAATGGGAATAGCATAGGTCACACATATTTAGGATGGTGATGATGTGGCTTCAAAACTAATAATTCTAAAAGAAAAGGCGCATGAATTAAAATTACGAAGTTCAAATTAACAAAACAAGTACTAGTTTAAGCAAGTGAAATAAACTTAAGCCCTTAAATATTATCAAGAAGAGAAATCAAGCTCTAAAGTCATGCAAAAGTAAATGAAAATTGGTAAAACATGGGAAAAAGAAAAGAAAAGAAGAGATAAAAAATGCAAAAGGGCGAGAGGCGGGCGGGCGGGTAAAAGGCGAACACCTTGGGAAAAAGGCGTCATCCGCCTGCCTGGCTACAAAAAGGCGACCGACCCCCCAAGGCGCCAAAAAGGCGAGGCCTGCGAGGCGGGCGGTCGCCTTTGACAACTATGCATGTAATTTGCTTGATCAATTTGCAAATGCGCTTGAAGGGAAAGAGAGGAAATGTGAATGAAATCTGGAACTTTCACTTAATCACTATATATACAAGAAAAATCAATTTATCAAGACTGTTTTCAAGGGCTTCTGTGGGGATAGAGATTAGAGTGACATTAAACAGATTCCGAGCTTAATACTATTTTATGTTTGTATCTCTTGCATGGAATCATATAGTAAGGCATAGTAATACTAGGCACTCACACGTGTGTCATGAAATCGAGGCACACTTGAGGTTGCAAGTGCCATATCAGCGTGAGAACCACTTTATTTGACCAATGATGAATAAGTGTGGCACATCTAGTGTGTCTCATTTTCATGACACATGAGTGGAATGTCTAATACTCCCTCTGTTGATCTGCTCCATAATAAGTGTTACATATTCCCTTTTTGGATGATCCAAAATAGGTGATCACTTTTCCATTTTGGAATATAAGAATGTCTCGTGTCCACAAGTTTTTTTGGGGCCCACATTTAAAGCATTTATATCCCAGATTTTGTAGGGTCAATATGGTTCTCTTAATCTGTGTGCTAAGTCAAATTTAGCACTTATTTTGGATTGGAGGAAGTGTTACTCTATAACAATTTTTCTTGGAATAGAATTTTGAAGCCAAGGATAGAACATAGTCTAGCTGGCTAAACAAAACTTTTGTCAAACCAGGGAGGTTCCATATACTAATCACTAATAACGTAAATTGCTTGATCCACTGGTAGTCTGGTACAAATAGAATGTTGAACCATATCAATAAGTGGAACGTTGAGAAGAATCACAAAATTGGACTTTGAGAGAGAGAGAGAGAGGGAGGAGATTGTGATTACAGAAAATCAGAAGGATGGAGGGAGGGTTGACTATGAGATAACTAAAGGAGGGGGTTAGGGGGAGGGGAAATAGACTACTTGGAAATGAGAGACTAAGAGATAAAGACAAAGAACTATAGAAATATTAATGAATGCAAAAAATTGAGAAGTTACACCATGCTTCCACCATATGGATTTGTGGAGGTTGTGAACTTGGATGCGACGTATTCCCGTTGCAGTGGGTAGTATGATAATTGGACCTTCTGATTTTGAATGGAAGTAGGGGATTGACCTGTTAATCCCATCGGTATAAACTAGAAGGTAGAAGCTTATTATTATTATTATTATTATTATGATTATTATTATTATTTTCCTAAAGAAATTGATAAGGCGGAATGAGAATTTAATCAACTAATGATGGAAAATCTGGGAAAATTTGGTGAAAAAGTTAGAGACAATATACATATTGATGTGACATAGTTGTCTAGGATATACTTGACTTTTATCTTTCTAATTGGTTTCCCTATTCCCGGATTTGACACTGCTACTCCTTATATTTGTTACTCCCCTGCTTTCGATGGCCAGGATGACGCCACACTCCCTTGTTGGTGGAACATGGGCCTAGAATATTCGGCGCCATGTGAGACCCAACTCGGATTAATTAATCACAGCCATTGATCTTATATCAAGGGAGAGTGACATCATCTTGGCCATTGGGAGCACTGGAGTAGAAATAATGTGGCAGCAACAGTTCCTGATCTCTTATTCCTTTCCTCTCTCTCTCTCTTTTTTCTCCAGAACATACTTTTAATAGCCTTGTGTATTAGAAAAATCCATTTACTAACTTTGAGTCATTGAGTGAATTGAAATCCAACTTGTTTTTAATTTCCTAAATAAATGTCCATTGGAGTCTCGCTTTTCGCTTGGTGCTGGTGCTGAAAGTTTGGTACTAGGGAACATAATTGTTTATAGTCTAATCTCACAGCATATCAGATTATATATTTCACTTATTGGCCCTTAGTTGCACAAGCGGATTTTTATGCATGTGCGATGTGACTTCCCAAATGAGAAAATTTTGGGGGAAACTAGTTTCTCCATAAGTTATAAAAAGTCCTGTTTTTATAGGGTTAAAGGTTTAGGGTTTAAAGTTTAGGGTTTAGGGTTTTAGGTTTGGGGTTTAAGAGTTAAAAATAAGACTTTTTATAACTTATGGAGAAACTAGTTTCCTCCAAAACACACTCATCCCAAATTTCACGTTCATATTTTGTACTCCCTACGTCCCGAAATGATTGTTAAGTTTTGGCATTGAGAGACATTTCGAAAGAGTTAACAGTTACCTAAGCAATTTAGTACTCCCTCCTCTAAATGAATGTCCGTTTTTCATTTAAGAGATTGCGAAAAGATATTTAAGAAAATTTAGTAGCAAAATTCATTTAGTGACAAGTTTTCGTAGAGTTGATGGTTACCTGAGTATATACATTGGAATATTAGTTTAAGGTTGAAAATTCATTTGGTGACAAATTTTAAAAGAAAGGACATTCATCCAGCTACAAAATTGTTGGAATATTGGACATTCATTTAGGGTCGGAGGGAGTAGTAAACATATAAAAGCGCCCTAACTATCCTCCTTATAGACTCATAACATTGCATACATATTGTGGTAACTTCACAAGAAATGAATGCGCGCTTTGGGACAAAAATTTTGGAAAAGGGAAAGTCATTTTGGGTCGAAGGGAGTATTATTATTCTGGCATTGACATACATATATGTTAGCGTTTTCTCTCTTTGATGGAAAATCTTTTGCTTACATCCTTTGGGTGTTTGCTTGGTCATGGCAGGTTGTAGAGTTGCTATGATGATTGGTCGGGAAAGAATGCAATCTGGTTAGATGATTGTTGCAACCTTTAATGCATTCTTGTTTCCTCTTCTTTTCTTGAACTTAAATATGGATCACTTGACATGAAAAGATGGAAAACATTGTTGTTTCACGATCGGTTTTTGTATTTCTAGTCTTAGCAAGTATATTATCCATCATTGAAGATTTTTTTATTTTTTTTGTCGAGGTACATACATATTCTGATTTCTCATAGATGGACATTATATTTTTTCCCCCGAGTATTCATAATACTCTCTCCATCCTAAAATGATATTCTCACTTTTTTTTGTCGTTACTATGAATGAATTTTGAGCAAAAATTTTAGGTCGATTTAATTATCCTAATAAAAATCTAAAACTTATCATTGATAGTATTGTTAATTCATTAGTATAATTAAATCAACTATAAATTATTGCTCAAAGTTCATTAGCATTAACGACAATAAAAGTGGGAAGATCATTTGGGACGGACGGAGTATCATGTTAACATCGAATTTCTTAGACTACCTTAGAATTACGCTTTTGCTCATGTCTGAGTGTTCTAACACACTCGTATCCGACATTCAAATAATGTGGTAGATGTCTAACCGGTTGCATGACATTCTGTTCCTTCAACAGGCATACGGTTGACCAATTCGCTTGCCAGACTGGACGCCTGAACTTGTTGCACACAAGTAGAAGTTAACTTTCTGAGGTCTGATATTCCAGTCCGTCCCCTTCAAATTAATGAATCTGGATACATGTTTTATTTCTCAAACAGGCATTAATTGAAGTTTTCAAATTCAGAAACAGAGGACCCACCCTTTGTCTGAAATGGATAATAGCCACAATGTTAATGCTTTGCCACCTGATTGTTTACAAATGGTGCCTTTTGAAGAACCCTCAATAACCCCCAGTGACATTATGGCTCGTCGTTTAAAGAATCGAGAAAGGCAGCGTAGGTATAGAGCTAGGAAGCGTCAAGAAGCTGATTTAAAGAAGGCATGCGCAATAAATCCCCCTCCATCATCATCATCATCACCTCATCCCCAAGTCAAAACTCAAGTCAACACTGCCGTTGACTTTTCAAATGGTTCTGTGACCCGCATTCACTGTCGAAGAGATTGGAAAAAGGATGCAAGAAGGGCCCACATGCTAGAGGAACAAGTCACTCCTAGTCCTAATCCGATACTGACAAATGGAAGTCAAGTACAATCATTGACTTTTGTAGTCAATGCTCCGTCTCAGGTACCCATGATTTTGGACAGAAAAGAAACCCATTCAAGTACTCCCAGCCGAAGAAACTGGAAAGCAGAAGCAAGAAACAAGAAAGACTGATTATGTTATTACCTAGTTACTTATTAGTTAGATTCACGTCTCGAAAATGGGAAGATCTTGTGAAGAATTCCTGATAATGTGGTGGGTCTTCTGTTTATTTTCTTCATTTCAATTGGCAAGTACCATACAACTTCCGTCCCAAAAAGATCGTCTCATATGGTTTTTGATTGTAAACACAAGTGAACTTTGAACAAACATTAGTATCAATCTAATCATCCTAGTGAAATTCCAAAAATTGTTATTGATACATCATTAAGTGATTCATCAATAACAATTTGTAGAATTTCATTAGGATGATTAGATTGGCGTAATGTTTGGTCAAAGTTCACTTGTGTTGACCATCAACAACCATATGAGACTATCTTTCCGGGACAGAGGGAGTATTTAGGAAGGATGGTATTCAACTAATCATATTTCGTGCCTTTGTTTCTTATTTTATTGCAGATATTAAGAGGCGTCAAAGAGCCAACTAACATCGACCAAAACGACGCCAACACCTCGGCAAAATTAATGTCGAAATACTAAGGTGAGTTGTTATGTATCAGTTAGAAAAACATACCTGTTTGACATAACATTAACGCGTACTATGATAATATTATAGGATCTAGCATATGTCTTGTCTCACAATGCTGTGTATTGATATGTAAATAGTTGAAGTTAAGCATGCATGCTCATCTTTGCCCACTTTGAAATCAGTTGCTGCTTTAAGTCTTCATTTACTGCCGCCTTTTTTTAATTTGAATTGATATTTGCATCAGAGATCGTATCATAGTTTTAGCTAATTTTTGCACGTAAAGTGTTTTCTTTTTCTTTTTTCGTTTCTTAACTAGGGAATTGGAGCTTCTGCTTGTTTGAAATATGAACATATTCAAAATGATAGTCCCTGACAAGTTGTATGATCTGTCAGACTAATGTTTTGGCTGAACGTTTGATTTATTAACCATTTGATTTTCAAGAAGATGATCCGTGCTATAGCCTAAATCCCCTGATGCTGAGCGATTCTACGAACCATTATATTGACTCTGAATAATGAATCTAAACGAGGGTCCTTAGTATTTGATAGAACGTGTAATGTAGGTGAAAAACATACTGGAAACTAGGCGGTGCAGCAGAAAAACAGAACAAAAAAACAAAACAAAAAAACAATAGCATTATAACTTATTAGCAAGAAAACAGAACAATTTTAGGTTGAATACTCAATAAGCAAGTAGCAAAACAAAAATAAATATCTAATTAACCCTTAAAACAGTTGCTCTTACTAAAAACAACACAAAGAAAAGAGAAAATAAATAACAATAACCCCCCTCCCCCTCAAGCCTAACTTAAATGACTCAAGAACTGGAGGAAAAAAAAAAAAAAAAAAAAACTAGAACTGTAGGTTAATTTCATTATGGTCGCTTTGGGTTAATTTCACGGCCCAACCCTGAAGTTTGCCCTGATTTCAGCGCCCAGCCTTGAAAACAAAATTTATAAAAGGGTGGGCACTGAACTTGGCCAAACTTTAGGGGTGGACGGTGAAATTAACCCATTAACCCGGTCCCCTGTCAACATTGCCACCCTCAACGACTCGGGCTACCTTTTCAGCAATGACAACAACACACAGCTTTAACTCTGACCGAAAACACCAAATCTCCACCTCATCATCTATCCTCAACCCGTTATCATCAACCAATTTCCGCCACTCTTTTTTAAAAACATATTTTTTCTTTTCCGTCCACATCTTTAAATCCAAATTATACGACTCACCCCTCGGGTCAACCGCACTCACATTAAGCCCCTCACCCTCAATCTCTTTCACCTCGTCTTTTCTCAAATACTCCATAAATTTCTCAGTCTTGGTAACATAAATCCGGTTTTGGCCCTTGCAAACGTCCGAGGCAAAGAGCTGTTTCTTCATCAAGAAAAGAAAGTCCGTCCCTCTTTTCGAGTGAATCGCGTTAATGACTTGGAAGTGAAACCTTCGCGTAGGATGAGCTCTGTAAATAGCCATCTTCTCTTCCTCGGCTCTCTTTTGTTCCTCCCTGTGTACTCTATTTTGCTCGAATTGTCCCTCGTATTCTTCTGTACCTGTGATTTCAGTACCCATCAACATAATAGTACATGTTTGGAGTACCATTTTTTTTGTTGTTGTTTTTCTTATAGAAGGGAGTTGAATATTTGACATTTTAGTATATTGATACATATATAATGTAATATAACGTGTTGGGTTGGGGGTCGTTAAAATTACTAATTGCTTTAGGATTGGGGTTCTTTTTTTAATATATTATTATTGTGAAATGAAATATTTTATTCGTATTGGATTAGGATAAATTATGTCTTTGGATGTTAAAAATTAAAATTACAGAAATATTAGGGGAAAAAAATACATTCTGGAATTAGGGCTGCTTTAGAAGTGTACGAGTCGATTAATCTGTCTAGATATTATGAACACCCTTAAACAAATGCTCATTTTTCAAAAATAAGTATTTTTCTAAATTGATTTTTTTATTTTTCTTTTTTGTGATGTTTCCTAAATTAATCCCCTTGCCAATCGCCATGTTCTAATTTTCACTTAAATAAATTTATGCTACAAAAATATTTAGATGTCAACCCTTCTTAAAATTTTCTTCTTGTAAATAAGTAATAAAAAGAAAATAAATTTAGGAACAAATTAGTAGATAACATTGATTTTAAAATTTCCATAACACCATCATCTGTAATTTAGATGGTATTCATGATATATTTCGCATAACTAAAATTGCAATAACAATAAACTTATGGAGGAATATCTCTATTAAGAAACACAAACAAAAATAATATTAGGAAGAGATAATTTTCACACTTTTTTCGACATTGTTATTAATGATCTTTGAGTAATAATTTTAGGTTGACTCAATTGTACTATTGAAAATTCAAAACTTGTTATTGACACATCATCAACAATACTATCAATAACAAGTTATAGATTTTCATTAGGATAATTGAATCAACCTAAAATCATTGCTCAAAGTTCCTTCACAATAATATCGAAAAAAGCATGAAGATCATTTTAGGACGGAGAGAGAGTATATATGATCATCTACTCATAATTAATTGGGAGAACTCCGTTTTTGTCCATCGTACTTTGGGGCGTGTTTCACTTTTACCATCAAATTTTATTTTTTTTCATTTTTACCATCGTACTACAAACAATGGTGTCATTTTATGCCAAATTCGATATTTTATACCCAAATTTGTTTCAATTTTACCATCGTACTACAAACAATGGTGTCATTTTACACCAAAATTTGGTATGAAATGACACCATTGTTTGTAGTACGATGGTAAAAATGAAAAAAAAGAAAGTTCGATGGTAAAAGTGAAACACGCCCTAAAGTATAATGGACCAAAACGGAGTTTTCCCTAATTAATTTAAGTCATCTATTATTTTTATAATTCTCATATTTGAATTAAATATTTTATTAAATGTAAAAATTCTGTTATTGTTTTTTGTACAATCTTAATGACTTTTAACAAATTATCCCTATATGTTCCTAAAAAAATGTTCCTGGTTACTATGCATTTACTTTTGAATAATATTTAATTTCAAATTCAGTGTTTAAATAGTTACTGTTCTAGGCCTAAGAGGCATTTTAATGTACATAGTCAATTTTTTGTTAATATTTTAACGGTCTGTTTAGTTTTTTAATATACTCGTTAAACTTTTAGTGATTCTGTTAAGTATTTAACGTCTGTTGGAGGAAAAAAGTAAAGCCAATCATAGTACAGTGATAATATTAACAGAAATAAAATACAATAGCTGAAGTGCAACTATCTCTATAGTATAGTGGCAAATGTTTCTCAATTACCCAACGGAAAAACGTAATGAAATTATTACTCCATTTTTATTCATAAAATAATTATACTTGACAACAATTTAACATAAACAATAAATAGAAATAACGGAAATTACTTAACCATTACATGCATTTCATAGTAATGCTTATTTGAAGTTAAAATTTACTCCCAAACCAGAAAATCCCTTTCTTCTCTTGTTCATCACCTTCATCCTTCTCTATATAAAGACACTTCTTAGACTCTCTCCACAACGCTTTCAAAACCGGAGTTCTATCACACTGGTAATACTCTCCCAATATCGGCTTGATCGCTTTCGTGGCCTCCATTCCATGATAGTGAGGAATGCCCGAGAACAAATGGTGGGCCACGTGTGTATCCGTAATGTTATGGAATACAATGTTTAGGATCCCATAATCTCTATCAACGGTAGATAACGCTCCTCTTAGCCAGTTCCATTCAGAGTCATCGTAATGAGGCAAAGACGGATGGGTATGGTGGAGATAAGTTATGGTCACGATGAATGCGTTCATGATCATCAAAGGTCCACCGTATATGCAAAACACCCAACCAAAACTCGTTGCTAGGGCAAGGTTATATAGTCTGTATGCAAACGCAATAAGCCCGATATCAGATAGGAATATCAGGACGCGTTCTCTATCATTGAATATCGGACTCTTGGGATCATAATGGCTAGCGAATCTATCATAAGGTCTTCCGGCTGCGTTGACTGACAGATAAAGATACCAACCTAGAGTGAGTTTCACTATAATGGTAAGTACTCGGCCAAGCGGATTGTCAAGGGCGTAATTGACTTTTGTTTGGATCTTTTCTTTGGTTTTCGGCACATAAACCTCGTCATGCTCAAGAGAACCCGTATTAGCATGATGACGCCTATGACTAATTTTCCAGGAAAAGTATGGCGTGAAAAGAGCAGAATGAAGGATAAAACCTATAAAGTCCTCGAGAAGTTGACTATCACTGAATGCATGATGACCGCAGTCATGAGCCACGAG
Organism: Campanula takesimana; assembly: GCA_026119855.1. NCBI lineage: Eukaryota > Viridiplantae > Streptophyta > Magnoliopsida > Asterales > Campanulaceae > Campanula > Campanula takesimana. Next base: position 51,603 of record JAOWBW010000201.1, read on the forward strand.
CCATAGGCCCATCATAACACAACCTTGGGCGAACCAATAAAGAGGCCATGCTATGTATTGGAAAGCGTGCGGGAGTAAGGGTATGCAAGTGGTTGCTAGATAGTAAAAGACGGTAACTGCAGTTAAGTCGTAAACTAGATAGGAGAGAGAACGAAGGGTTGATCGATGGAAGCAATGGGGTGGTACGGCTTTCTTGATATCGCCTAACGTAAATGTAGGTTTCGTGGTTGGGGCTCGCCGGAGCGACTCCGCCGGAGAGTTCTTGAGTTCACCTAAAACACCCATTTGTTGAAGTTGCTTGTAGATCTCTTTGTGTGGTGTTTTTCACTAGTTTTGAATTTGCTTGACTTCAATCTCTAGTATAGGGTTTATATAGCTTTTGATATTCTTAGGGTTTCAATAAAGTCCAGATAGAGGAATCTCTCCTCAAAAGTGTTTTTATTTTGAAGCATGACTATGTGTTTTAAGCAACATGCAATCCTTTTTTTTTTTTTTTTTTTTTTAAATTATGCACTAGTAGTCTAAGTACTAGTACTATTCTTTTAACTCAACATGACACCCCTTTTTTCCTCTGGCACACTAGTAAAACTAAAACTTCAAATTTTAATAGTAAAATTGTATGATTTTAATGTAGTGTTAATTTATGAATTTACTGTTTTAATAGTAATTTGTCAGTTATCACTCTCTATTTTGTGAATTAAAACAATCATATGGCGTAATTAACTCCTTAAAAAAAAAGTAAAAAAAAAAAAAAGTCTACTATTACAGTCTTGTTGTTTTCTGTGGACATGAGAATTTAAGTCAAATTAACTAACGACGGTTGAGGATGGTTTCTAGTTGACGGCAAACACTTGCAACTCAATAGATATTAAGAGGCTTTTGCCAAAGTGTGGCATGCAGGATTTGATTATCTTCAAAGTTTTAAATTTATATAGAATAATACTAAGGGCACAAAAAAGTCACAAAAACTTGCTTACAAAATTCTAGGTGTAGTGATTTTATTGGTGTTTTTAATTAGAGTGTGGCGGGTCCATTATCGATGTAACCAATAAAATATCGCCACCTCATGTTGTGAGCAAGATTTTGTGACCTTATTTTGTGCCCCTAGCATTGCTCATTTATATACCCTCCTCCGTCCCTTAAGAATGTGCATAAAATTGGAATTGGTCGGAAATAAAGAGAGAATAGTAATAGTTAGTTGTTATGAACATGAAAAGTAAAGTAAGAAAAGAAAAATAGGGTAGAGAATAATAATAGATGGTTGTGGTGATTATGACACGTGAGTCTCAAATAACTAAAAAAATATATTATATAGGAAAGTATTACTTATCAATGGGACGCCCAAAAGAGAATTTTGTTCATATTGTTATGGGACAGAAAAAGTATATTACTTATGTTTTCTATAACACTCTTCTCGTTTAATAATAAATACTTGCATTTGGCTTGTTAAGGTTTAAGAAATGTACTTTATTTATTTACACATTGCTTGTACAATTTTAAACTTGCACTACACTTTTTTTTTTTTTGGTTTAGCAATGTAGCATTTATTTTGGACGGACCAAAAAAAAGTCCAACATAATATAAAATTTACTTAGTATAATAATTTTTTTATACTAGTTATACAAAATTTCATATTATTAAAAGATGTAGAATATTATTACTATAAATTGTAATTCATATAATATATGAAAGGAGACTTCTAGGCATACGATCTGGAATGTCCAAGAACAACAACAACAACAACCGTCTTGGTATCAAAATAATTTAGGATCGGTTAATATGAATCGTAATATGGATCACTGAGAAAAAATAATGATGAAAAAGGTGGAAAGAAAATTTGGAATAAGGAAAAGAAGGAAAAAAAAAAACTTAAAATGCTATATACTCCCTTTGTCTCACTCGAAATAGAATTGTGGGGAGTGACACAGGAATTAAGGAAAAAATGTTAGTGGAGTAGTATGTGTTTTGAGTATGAAAAGTGATTTAAGAGAGAGAAAATGAGGTATAGAATATTAGAAAGTTGTTGTGAGCGAACGTGAGTTCCATTAGATAAAAATTTCAATTTTATGATTGCCCTATTTCGAATGAGAGACCCAAAATAAGATAAAAAAAAAATATATCCTAATTTGAGTGATATGGAGGAAGCATATATAATCAAACTTCATTATCCACATAGATTTTTGTCGTCCAACGTTCTCTTTTAACACCATATTTTCTTTAATAGTCTCATTCCATTCTTGATCATCTCCATTCACGTCTCGTTACATAAAATTCAGACATCCATTCACGGCCGGCCCATCTTCAAGTCCAAGGAGTTGACCGACTAGAGCCCCCAAAAGATATGCAAAATTTGGGGCCCCAAATTTTCCCGCTACCTGCTATATATAGTGATTCAATTTTAATCAATAATGGCTAATCCAATAATAGTTTTCACCTGCCAAACTTTTAAGTTGCAGCCATCTACAAACATAATAGACACAAGCTCACACTCAAAGCCAATCCGAGATGTGATGAATTTCCTATTTCCTAAGGGAAATTTTAATTCAACATCTCTAAACCCTATATAACTCCAATCAAAACGTTGAAAAGCATAGTTTAAAAAAAAAAAAAAAAACGTAAACTGTTCACTATTCTGAAGAGCGAGGGAGTACAACAGCTTCATGATCAATTGATCAATTCCAAGATTCCGAATTTTTGAATCAACAACAATTCTATGCGTGGTAGTTGAGGTAAGAATTTTACTTTTCTTATCTATTTATCTATTTAGTTGTGTTTTAATTGTTTAATACATTAAAATATTCATGCTACTCCCTCTGTCCCATAACTATGTGCACAAATTATCATTTTGGGCGTCTCATTGATAAATCACACTTTTCTAAAATGGCAACGAATCTTTACTATTCATCTCACTCATTCTCTCTCCTACTTTATTTGGGCAATGCTAGGCTTACAAAAGAAGGTTACAAAATGAAGGATACAAGATGTAGTGACGATATTTTATTGGCTACATCGATAGTGGACCCTGCACACTCTAATTAAAAACACCAATATAATTATGACACCTCATTTTGTAAGCTATATTTTGTAGCCATCTTTTGTAACTTTATTATTTCCCACTTTATTTTTACACTCACAATACCAATCAACCTAATATTCCTTACCCCACCACCTCTCTCCTACTTCACTTTCCACACTCACAACAATTACCCACTATTATTCATCCCTTAATTCCTATGCAAAACTCATTTCGTGCACATAGTTATGAGACATATAGAGTATTTTTTATTGATCGCTTTTTTTTTTATTATTATTTTCTTTGTAAATTTACGTACCATAACAAAAGGTCCCGTTGAATAATTCGACTAGGGCCCAAAAATTAACAGGATCGGCTCGGCCCTGCATCCATTTAGAGATCAAGACATTAGTTAGTTTAGCATATGTACAAAATTGTAATGTGATTGTGAGCCGCTTGTATAATTAATCGTAAAAGTTCGTAATCTACTACCTCTTTCCTTATTTCCTTTTGAAGCTGAAACATCGCGCTATTCGTTTCAAAATATATATGAAAAAAGCTAAATATTCTTTACTAAGAGTTAATATTAATTATTTTTGACATTTATTATGAGATAAAGTAAGTACAATTTTGTAATAATAAGTTTGATTTAATTTTGATAAATTATTTGACATTAATTTAGTTATTTTAATGAAAGTAAAATTTATTATTAAAGTATTTGTATTAAGTTAGTATTACTACTTCCGTCCCAGCTCAACGTGCACTGTTGTTTGATTTTTTTGGTCAATTTGACTTAACTTTGACCTTAATTTTATGAAAATCTATAATCTATGTGCAATTTTGAAAGATGTTATTGATATACTATTTATAATAATAAAACAATAACAACTTTCAAAATTGTATAATAATAGCTAGATTTTTACAAAACAATGGTCAAAGTTCGGATTTCGAACCGCTCCACCGGGGAGTTAGCTGTTGGAATAGAGGACCAACCGGGACTAGACTTCGGAGCAAAAAGGAAGAAAATCGTCGGAGGGACTGTTGCTCTGGGCGGCCGCCCAAGGTGATTGTGGGCGACCGCCCACTTAATCAGACAGTTCAATCCGGAGAGCAGTTTTATGGGTGACCGCTCAGGACCAAAGTGGGCGACCGCCCACTTGTCGGGAGAGGCAAAAACTGGTTCGGATTTTAGGCCAATTTTCGGGTTCCTTTGTCCATCTAGGGTTAGGTTTGTATTCCTGGGCACATATTTAAGTAAAGTTCCGCCCCTAAACTCATCGTAACTTCAAGATAACATATTATAGTGCAAGATCCTGGCTTGGTAGTGCCCCCAGACGTAGTCAAACATATTGACGAACTGGGTAAACAATTTCTGTGTCTTTTCTTGCTTTGATTTCTTGTGCTTTGTTTTGTGTGCTCTTATTGTTCTTGTGGGTTTGCTTGGGTAGTGGAGGGCCATATCCACAACAACTGGTATCAAGAGCCCTGGTTGGAGATCAGGGTTAATCGACCGATTGGTTTATCGAGCGATTGGGTGTTGTCAAGCAATCAAGAATGGGCAAGGACAAACAGGCGGTTGAGAAATTTGATGGTTCTGACTACGGGTTTTGGAGGATGCAAATAGAGGATCTTTTGTACAACAAAGATCTCTATAAGCCTCTAAAGGGTGTCAAACCGGAAGGAGAAAAGCAAGAAGATTGGGATCTCATGGATCGGAAGGCCCTAGGGGTGGTTAGATCTACTTTGTCAAAGTGGATCGCGAAGACTACCAAGAAGGCGAAGACCACCAAAGAGCTATTGGATTATCTTACTGAGAGATTTGAAACTCCATCTGCTGCAAACAAGGTTGATTTGATACGCAAGATGGGTAGTCTCAAGATGCAAGAGGGAGGATCATTAGCTAAACACATCGATGAGTTTATGGATGTTATAGACTCATTGATTGCGTTGGAGATTACGTTTGATGATGAGGTTCATGCGTGCTTGTTGCTAGTGTCTTTACCAGGAAGTTGGAGCAGGACGGTGACAGCGATCAATGCTTCAGCAGGTAAAAACAAATTGAAGTATGATGATGTTAAAGACTTTCTCTTGGGCGAGGAAAATCACATGAAGAAGTTGGGGACATCGACTGCTTCGGGATCGGCCTTAACTACTACTAGCAGGGGAAGGCCGGGTACTAGCAAACAAGGGAGAACTGAATCTAGGGAGAACGTGGTGGGTGGTAAGGGCAAGGCCGTGGAGATCAGAGACAAACCAAGGGTTGCGAAAGGATCGGTGCAGTATTATCACTGCAAGGAGTTAGGACACTACAAGAAGGATTGTCCCAATCGTGGGGGCAATTCGGTGAATATGACAGTCGAAGGTGATGATGTACTGGTTTTGAGTGTTAGTAGTGCACTAGAATCATGGGTGCTAGATTCGGGGGCATCATTCCACTCTTGCGGACATGCAGAAGAGATGGAAAATTATACTTCCGGTGATTTTGGTAAGGTCTATCTGGCGGATGGCGAGCCTTTGGAAATCAAGGGGAAGGGGGATGTCAGAATAGGAGCATCAGACGGGAAGGTCTTACATCTGAACGGGGTCAGGCACATTCCGGGTTTGAAAAAGAACCTATTATCAGTTGGTCAGTTGGACGAAGAAGGTTACAAGGTAACATTCGGCTGCAGGAACTGGGTTATTACCAAGGAGGATCGTGAGATCGCTCGGGGTGATAAGGAGGGGACATTGTATTTGGCGAATAACACCAAGGATAGTATCGCGGTGGCGTCAGCCAAGGGTGATACTGATTTGTGGCACTGTCGATTGGGTCACATGAGTGAGAAGGGGATGAAGGTACTTTGTTCAAAGGGACTACTACCGGGTTTGAAGACAGTCGACGTGGGGATCTGCGAAGATTGTGTGTTTGACAAACAGGCGAGAAGTAATTTCTCGAGGACAGGTAGGGCTTTGAGGGAAGCAAAGTTAGAACTGGTTCACACGGATTTGTGGGGACCATCTCCGGTAACTTCTCTGGGTGGTGCGTCATATTACATGACCTTCATTGATGATTCAACAAGGAAGGTCTGGGTTTATTTCTTGAAACACAAAGATGAGGCTTTCGAGGTGTTTAAGAAATGGAGGGCCTTGGTGGAGAATCAGACGGGACTTAAGCTTAAGTGCTTGAGATCAGATAACGGAGGGGAGTATGAGCTCGGGGAGTTTAGGGAATATTGTGCAGCGAATGGGATTCGTATGGAGAAGACTCCAAAGGGCACACCACAACACAACGGGGTTGCAGAGAGGATGAACAGGACATTGAACGAGCGGGCTAGAAGTATGAGGTTGAAGTGTGGACTTCCGAAGACGTTCTGGGCATATGCGATTGACACGGCTGCTTTCTTGATCAATAGGGGACCATCGGTACCATTGGGGAATGAAATTCCAGAAGAAGCATGGAGTGGCAAGCAGGTAAATCTGTCATTTCTTCGCATATTTGGCTGCGTTTCATATGTTCATATTGACTCTGTTGATAGAACTAAGTTAGATGCAAAATCTGTAAAATGTACGTTTATTGGGTATAGTGGGGATGACTTCGGGTATAAGTTTTGGGATGACCAAAACCATAAAATTATTCGTAGTCGAGATGTGGTATTCAATGAACAGGTATTGTACAAAGACAGAAAGGGGGCATCAGATGATATTAGTTCGGAACCGGAGGTTGTAGAGGTGGATATTCCAGACTCGGGTGGGAGCAGGACGGTTCATGATGACCATGGTCAGGGGGTCACTGAAGATGAACCACATACTCCGGAACCGGATATTCCGCTGCGTAGATCCAGCAGGTTGCGTGGATCACCTGACAGGTATACTCCTTCAAATTACTATTTGTTGTTTACAGATAGTGGGGAACCAGAATGTTATGCGGAGGCTGTTCGTAGTGCACTTTGTGATAAGTGGAAAGCTGCGATGGACGATGAGATGAACTCATTGAAAGCCAACAAAACTTGGGAGTTGATTAAACTGCCTAAGGGGAAGAAGGCATTGCATAACAAGTGGGTTTACAGGATCAAGGAGGAAGCAAACGGCAGTAAGCGTTACAAGGCAAGGTTGGTTGTAAAGGGATTTCAGCAAAAGTACGGTATTGACTACACCGAGGTATTCACTCCTGTTGTGAAGATGACCACTATCAGAATGGTTCTGGGGATAGTAGTGGCGGATAACTTGTTGCTGGAACAAATGGATGTAAAGACGGTCTTTCTTCATGGTGATTTGGAGGAAGAAATTTACATGGTACAACCAGAGGGATATTTGTCTAAGGGTAACGAGGAACTGGTTTGCAGGTTGACTAAGAGCTTGTATGGCCTTAAACAAGCTCCTAGGCAGTGGTACAGGAAGTTCGATGGATTCATGCATGACATTAACTTTGTCAGATGTGAGGCGGATCATTGTTGCTACTTCAAGAACACAGACAATGGGTATATAATCTTGCTGTTATATGTGGATGACATGTTAATAGCGGGCTCTAGCAGTAGAGAGGTAAACAGATTGAAGGCTCAGTTGTCAGAACGGTTCGAGATGAAGGATTTGGGGGAGGCCAGAAAAATCTTGGGCATGCGGATTGACCGGAATAAGGAGTCGGGTAAGTTGGTTCTTTCACAAGCAGAATACGTTGAGAAAGTCTTGGCAAGGTTTTGCATGGAAGAGGCGAAGCCAACAGGGACACCATTGGGTATGCACTTCAAGCTATCCGAGAAGGACTCACCTAAGGGCAAGGAGGAGCGTGACAAGATGGAGAGGACTCCATATGCTTCGGCAGTGGGGAGTCTAATGTATACAATGGTGTGTACAAGGCCGTACATTACACATGCGGTGGGAGTAGTCAGCCGGTACATGGGCAATCCAGGGAAGCAACATTGGGAAGCGGTTAAATGGATCCTGCGCTACTTAAAGGGTACTGCTGGTAAGGCTCTATGTTTCTCAAGCAAGGAGGTCGTGTTAGCGGGTTATGTGGATGCGGATTTGGCATCAAGTGATCTAGACAAGAGGAGAAGTACTACGGGTTATGTTTTCACATTGGGTGGTACGGAAATCTCCTGGGCTTCTAAATTGCAGAAGATCGTGGCTCAGTCGACTGCGGAAGCAGAATATGTGGCAGTGACAGAGGCAAGCAAAGAGATGGTATGGTTGCAGAACTTCTTGGGTGAACTTGGGAAGACGCGAAGTGGTAATTCTCTCTACAGTGAGCTGAGGTTTCACTACATCAGACATCTCTTGGAAAGGAAGATCTTAAAGCTGGAGAAGATATTGGGATCGGAGAACCCGGCTGACATGTTGACCAAGGTGGTAAACCTTGAAAAGTTGAAGCTATGTAAAGCTTCAATTGGGCTTGGAGAATAGGAGAGCAGGAAGGCACTACCATGTTCGAGGTGAGCACTAGGAAGACACCAAGGATGAGTTGAAGAACGGATATGGGGCTTGTATGCGCGGTTGATCTCTAGGTGGGAGATTGTTGGAATAGAGGACCAACCGGGACTAGACTTCGGAGCAAAAAGGAAGAAAATCGTCGGAGGGACTGTTGCTCTGGGCGGCCGCCCAAGGTGATTGTGGGCGACCGCCCACTTAATCAGACAGTTCAATCCGGAGAGCAGTTTTATGGGCGACCGCCCAGGACCAAAGTGGGCGACCGCCCACTTGTCGGGAGAGGCAAAAACTGGTTCGGATTTTAGGCCAATTTTCGGGTTCCTTTGTCCATCTAGGGTTAGGTTTGTATTCCTGGGCACATATTTAAGTAAAGTTCCGCCCCTAAACTCATCGTAACTTCAAGATAACATATTATAGTACAAGATCCTGGCTTGGTAGTGCCCCCAGACGTAGTCAAACATATTGACGAACTGGGTAAACAATTTCTGTGTCTTTTCTTGCTTTGATTTCTTGTGCTTTGTTTTGTGTGCTCTTATTGTTCTTGTGGGTTTGCTTGGGTAGTGGAGGGCCATATCCACAACATTAGCTCCACCCAATGGTTCCGATTGGAGCCACGTCATGTTAGCTACACCCAACGGTTGAGATGTGGCCGAGCTCGGTGGGACCCACAAAAAATTGATATCATCCTAGCCGCACAGACGATGAATGTGTGTATGTGGCCTTGATTGGAGCCGTTGGGTGGAGGGGTGGAGCTAACTCGCTGGAGCGGTTCTAGGTCCAGTTCAGATGAATTGACCACTTAAACAGTAAAAGCGCACATTGAGCTTGGACGGAGGTAGTATTATACAAATAGCATCTTGTATCATGGGCATAGGCAAGGAATCAAACAGCTCACAATAGTCAGCCAGATTCGCTCACAATTTATTACTATAATATCTGCTTCTCTGTCTATCTGCATGGGCAAGATGCAAATGCATAAGCCTTCAAAACAGAAAAAAAAAAAAAGTTATATAAAGTCCTTTGGAGACAAACTAAGGAAAAATCACCATTGAAAGAGAAGATTAATCATTTTCTGCAAATAGGTTTGAGTTGATCAAATGTCGTCACCGGAAGTCAACATGTCTCCAGCGAAGTCCCTCCGACGATCCCCGACCTCTCAACCTCCATTTACTTTAGGAGATATTAAGAAATCCGTACCACCCCATTGTTTCCACCGGTCAACCCTTGGTTCTTTCTCCTATCTCATTTACGACCTAACCGTATTTGCCACCTTCTACTACCTAACCACCACTTACATCACTTTACTCCCGCACCCTCTTCAATATGCGGGATGGCCGCTTTATTGGTTCGCCCAAGGTTGCGCTATGATTGGCCTATGGCTCGTGGCTCATGATTGTGGTCATCATGGCTTCAGTGATAACCAGTTACTTGAGGACTGTATTGGTTTTATCCTTCATTCTGCTCTCTTCACGACATATTTTTCCTGGAAAATTAGCCATAGGCGTCACCATGCCAACTCTGGTTCTCTCGAGCATGACGAGGTTCACGTGCCGAAACAAAAATAAAAAATCCAAACCGAATCATATTATTACATTGACAACCTGTTGGTCCCAGAGGGGCAACAAGGGTATGAAAAATGCTAGAGGGGGGGGGGTGAATAGCGTTTTAAAATTCTTTTCAAACCCTTTTTGCAAATCAATGGCTTATGCGCACAGTTCTCAAATAAGCTAAGTATAGCGCGCAGAGAGAGTGTGAAATGCACAGCGGAAATTTAAAGCAACACTGCGCAGGGTATACTGCGCAGGGTAAAAACGCACGCGCTAAGGTTTGGCTAAACTGTTGGATAAAATCGGATTCTAAGGCAATAGGCAATAACAAACACAGCAGCAATAGCAGGAATCTGGTAAAATCAAACAAAGCAGTAATTCAGAAATAACTAAGCAGGAAGTAAATAGCAGAAATAATGAACAAGCTATTTGGAGAGGTTCGATCGATGAAAGATCTACGTCCTCTACCAAGATGGTTAGTCTTGGATTTTCTAATGAGATATATATTGATATGAGGAGCTTTTACAAGATTACAACGAATCAAAACTCAAATCAAAATCTAATCAATGAAGAGCAAATCCTAGACTAAACCGGTGTTTCTCAAGAAGTAAGATCTATATGATCGAAGCTTCAAGAGGTGTGTGTGTGGCAGAAATTCTGGGCTCTATGAATTTAAGAGATGAAGAGCACGAAGAATTCTGGTGATATAAGGCTTAGGATCTGGGCAGGAGTTTGAAGGTATGAAGGTTTGAAGGTTGTTCTTGAATCTGGGAATAGTAAGCAGCAAACTTCAGAACTTCAGGAATACTTGTAAGCACAAACTCTAGCAACTTGGAAATGAAGATGAGCAGGCTATTTATAGCAGAGAGCTTAAAACTAGCCGTTGGTGCTCTGAGCAAGGACGATGAGCTGGCACAATAGGATTGGTGCGCAGGTGTCCTTTATAGCCGTTGGAGCTCTGATCAAGGTTGATGACCTGGCACAATGTGATTGGTGCGCAGGTATCTTTGAGCCGTTGGAGACTGAGCATGGAGACCAAATTCAAACGCTTCATCTGGAAGGTTGACAGCTGTCTCCATTTGAAATATTATGTTTGAGCGCATCTCCACCGTTGGCTATGCTGAGTGTGCGGGATTTGTCGTTTATGCACAACTAAGCGTACATCTTCTGAGCGCTTTCCAAGTTAGGTGATCTGAATGCATTGAAAACTGTGCAAGGTTGAATGCTGCGCAGAGGAGACCTGCGCAGTGATGTCCTGCGCAGAGAGTCCTGCGCAGTAACCACAGTCTTGCTTAGATCTTCATTCCTTCACTCCAAGTCCTATATTCTAAGCCTATACTATAAAATGGACTATGCTAAAAAATGAAGTTATAAAACTTCTTACATAGGGTTCTAAAGTCCATAAAATACTCTTAGGTGATGGTATCAATCATTTCTAACATAAATAGGAGGGTTAAGAAGTAAGCATACCCAACAATCTCCCCCTAAAGGATTGATGCCATTACCTACTATAACAAAGGGAATTCATTGTACTTGATAATAGCATGTCCATAAGAATGAAAATGGTCAATCATGCCTCAAGTCAATGCACACACTAGCCAATGCTATAGATTTATAGTCTATCCAAAAGATATAACTTACAATATGGGAAAGACAGAAATAACATGCAGCGCATACAAATAATGTGAATTTTAGTTTGAGTATGCGTTTAAACTGAATGTTTAAACATCATGCGTAGAAAATATGAGCAGATAATAATATGCGCATGACGTGAAATAAAGCATTCATTGTTCCACAAACGAAAAGTTTGAATTGAACAAGGTTTTGAAACTAATGATGCGATTTTCTCATTAAAACTTGAAATGATAAAAGTTGGAGATTACAAGTTTGAAAGAGAAAAACAAAAAATTGCGCACAAAAAGAAATACCTTGCGCAAAAACAAAAAAATACAAGAAACTAATTGATATTAATGCGATGCAGGGCTTCACGCAGCTCATTCTGCAGGCTGTTGAACTTGTTCATAAGTTCAATCTTCAGCGCTTGAAACCTTTCCCTGAACGCAACACTTTCTTCAACATATGTAACAATTCCTCTGCGCATATCTCTGTTGTTGTCCCGCAGCTCTTGGAAGTTATTTTTATACTGCAATTGATGAGCAGTCATTTGGTTGAAGTAGGATTGCTCCGCAGCCTCTATGGTATTCAAGATGGTGGTCTGCGTAGCTTCCAGACGTTGGTCAGTGTGGAGGCGCTGAGTATTCACGCTGGCTTGAATGTCGAACATTGCTTGATCCATCCTAGCGTTGAACCCATCAGCGAAATCAGTCATCGCTTGAGTAATGCACTCCCTGACACTTTCCATATTGAGCGCACTAGCTTGCGCAGAACCACCTTGCATAGTCTTCTCCAAGATCTGTGCTTCAATTTCCGCAAAGCCTTCATGCAGGCCATCGGCTAAACTCTTGCGCAGACGTTTCAGTAATCCTACAAACCCGTCATTAATCGCGGTGTAGGTGCAAACGTCTTCGAGCATCCCAGCAATTGACTTCAGTGAGTCAAAAATCATTTGATCTAGAGCATCGGGGATTTTCTGCGCAGAGGGGCCGGCGGAGGTACTTGCACCTGCCTTTGTTGTACTCCCCTCCCCCTTAATGGCAGCAATCTCTATGCGCTGCGCATCAAGCTGCTCTTGAAGCATTGTCTGTGAAGTAAGCAGTTGCGCCATCTGAGACTGCGCTGCCAGTTGGCTCATTTGAATAGTATTCAAGGCTTGAAGAATTTGGCGCAGTTCAGTTGACGTGGAGAGAGAAGATGTGGAGATCGCTGGAATTGATGAAGCAGGAGGAATTTGCGCGGAGGCCTTTGGTGGAGAGTTGGTTGATAAGGGATCGAACGGAGGAGTGCGCGAAGGAGATGGCTGTTGAGGAGATAGATTAATAGGATCAGCAGCAGGTGACTTCTGCGCAGGAGAGTGCGCACTGCTGCTGTCCGTATCCGTTGAGCGCACCACACCCTCCTTATCCCCTTCGGTGAGGTCAATAACTGGGGTACCCTGCGCAGCATCATCGGCCTGCGCAGCTTTGGTAACCTCATTCTCATCTTCATCCTCATCCTCCAAGTCCAGTCCATCATGGAGGACAGAAGTGCCAGGTTGCGTAGTGCCAACCGGAATATTGAGACGGCGGAAGGCACTTGCACTTGGCTCAGGTGAGGAGGGAGGATCTGCTGCCTTTGGCTTACCCTTAGCAGTGCTGCGCACAGTCTGTTTCTTACGCGGAGTTCGAACAGGAACATCCTCAGCAGGCGCAGCAGCAGGGGCCTTTGTCGGTGTAGGGTCAGGGAACGCGGCATCCATCCAATCATCACTGTCTGTGCGTCCCTGAGCAGCAGTAGGATTTGCAGCAACCTTGGGATCCTGCTCCTCCTGCGCGGTATCATCCGCAGCCTCATCCTCAGCAGCAGTCTCATCTATACGAGACTCGCTGTCTTCTTCTGCAATAGGAGCAGCAGTACCAGGAGGAAGTCTGGTGAATGCAGACTTTTTCTTTGATGGCGTAGGAGTGGGCAGGAGGATCCTTGCGCTTCTTCGAAGGTTTGGGAGTAGGAGGAACTGGCGCATCAGTCCTGATTTTGATGCCAGCAGTAGATCTGACATCAGGAATCACTTTAACTTTTTCGGGCGCAGGTTCAGCAATACCTTTGCCCTTGCGCTTTGCTTGCGCAGCTGCCGTTTCAGGCACGTCAGGCGTAGTGGCCTTAGAGGGCTGCGCAGCAGCTTTCTTCGACTTGGGTTGAGGGGCTTCTTCAAGATCATCATCACCATCACTATCAACCCATGCCTCCTTGTTGGGGCTCTCATCCTTGCTCCAGATCTTGCGATACTCACTGCGGCCAATTTCATTGCGCAGTGAATATATATGAGAAAGAGAATATGTTTTGGAGCAAGGGACCTTCAGGTCTGGGCGCTTCTGTACGAAGGTGCGCAGCTCAGAGATATTCATCAGATACTTGGAAAGGAGCCTACAGTGAGTTCTGTATTTGGCTACCTTTTTGTCCATGCGCTTGTCGTAGCATTCAGAAGCGTCCCAAAGTTCATCAAATAGAACTGAAGACCAATCTAAGGCATCGCCGTTGTAGACGGTAGCGCAGTAAGCCCACTGTTTGGAAATGAACTTGCCCTTATTGCCATTCTTGCAGTTCACAGAATCGCCAATGATGGTGCACAGGTGATACATCACCTCACCAAACTCCTTGCGATCATGGACACTCCACTTCTTCACAAGAGTGGGTTCCCCAACCAGTTTCTGCGCTAGTTTGTTCTGTTTAGCTTCAGAATAAACTTCCGGCGCATTATCTACGTTGAAACCGCACAGCTTCTTCAGTGACGCAGGAATAATGCGCACTGAGTAGTTCTGAACAATGGAGCGGATCACATCGATCTTTTCCCTGGTGTGCTTGTGCGTCATGGTTACACGCTCTGCGCTCTCGAAAAATTCATCCACCAATGAAGGGACATAGAAGTCCTGATCCAATGTGAAGAGAGGAAGAATTCCAGAAACGTCCATTAGATTGATGATTTTGCGTCCCACTGCGTCTTTTTGTAGCGCAGCGATATCTAATTCCCATCCTTGTAGAAAGAATTCTGCGCAAGACAAGAAATAGTTTAGACAAATATTATTGCGCATGGAGCTTTGCCCATGCGCAGATAGCGCAAAGAAATTGATGCGCAGAAACTCCATACAAGATATAAAGAATGCGCAAAATACAAGGATGCATGCGCAAAATCATAAACACTTAAAGAAAATTAAGCGATCCAAAGCATATTTAAAGAATAAGAACTTGAAGAACATGAAATAACTGTTCATGGACATGAAGAACACCATGAACACTAAAAATCAAAGATTGACCAAAATGAACAAAAAGCATGTCAAAATGACCGCATAACTGAGACGAAAACAACCAATCAAGTATGAAAGTCAACAACAACAAAGTAAGCCCAGAAATCAAGAATAACTGTTTGTCTGCTCAGGAAATTTTCGGACCAAAAAATCTGCAGAAAGCGATTAAAAAGAGCATTGATCATAAAATAAAGTACATAAAGGAGTAGATCAGAGAGAGACGAACCCAAAACACCAAACGATTTCAAAAATGATTAACAGAAAAGAGAGATATCGAAAAAGGGAGTTTCAAGAACTCGAAATAACAACAATGGCGTTTAATGAATAAACTGAGTTTTGAGGATCAGAAGTTCTTACCATATCGTCGACGGTTTTGGTTTCTTCGAATGGAACCTCAACGACCGGTTCATGGACCTCAACTACCTTTGCTTTCGATTTTCGGGGAGCCATTTATAGAAGAAAAGTGTTGACAGAGAAGAGAGAGAGATGCGGTTGAAGATAGTCAACGAAGAAGAAAAGGAAAGCTTTGGAGAAGCAAGAGAGATTGCAGAGAAGGAGAAAATGATTGAAAAGGGGAAACTTTTGGAAGTTGGTAAGAAATGAGAGAGAAAAGAGAGAGATTTGGTGAAAGAGATTGAAAGCAGAAGAGAGAGAAAGAGAGCGGTCGGTTGTTTTTATCCAGAAAAGGAAAATGCGTGACGTCAGTGCAGGGGTAGCGATGTAATTCGCAGAAGTGGGACACGTGCTGCGATGACGTGGACCAACAGGATGCGCGCGTGCGCAGGCCTAGCTCGCGCGTGAGTGAGAAGTTCTAGGTCGGTCAAGTCGAGTCAACTTCCTCATTAATACGGAGTCAGTGAAAGGACGGGCGCACGTTAGCGGGGTGACGTGGCTAAATGGGGAACGCGCGTGCGCAGTCTTTGCGCGCGCGTGTGTCAGCGAAATAGTGACTGACGGTTGTCGCATCACCTTCCTCATTAATGGTGAGCAGACATTCGAAAGCAGGCGCTGTCACAATCGCAGTTTGCATTGATGACACTGGGATATGCGCAGGGGTAAAATAGTAATTTCCCAAAAAGATTAAAAAATTAAAGGCGCGGGAAAATTTTAAATACACAAGTACCCTTGTGAATTAGCGTTGACTTTTCAGTCAGGGACCTATGTGTAATTTCTAATGAATAGAGTACTTACCTGCGATCCACGAAGAATTGCGCATGTTAAAGTCATGCGCAGAGCTTTAGGTAGCGTAATAGATTCTTTAAATCTCATTAATTTCATGCGCAAATGAATTACTGCGCAGTATAATGTTGCGCAGGTGTTGCTTATATGCACGAAACTTTACCTATATGAATACTTATCAACCAAACACAAGATTGTTAGAAATAACAAATCATATGGACAAATTAGCTGAGTTCAAGCATACCCATTTCTCCTCTCAAGAAGATGAATCTCTTTGCATCAAGAGCCTTTGTGAGGATATCAGCAATTTGATTATCTGTGCCCACGTGCTCTAAATGTATGTTTCCTTTTTCCACGTGGTCCTTGAGAAAATGATATTTGATGTCGATGTGCTTTGTCTTTGAATGCATGACGGGATTGTTAGATACTGCTATGGTGGACATGTTATCGCAGAAAATTGGACAATTTCCTTCATTAATTCCGCAGTCCACTAGTTGTTGCTTCATCCAAAGGATTTGGCAGCAGCAGCTTCCAGCAGCAATGTATTCAGCTTCAGTAGTGGAAATGGACACAGCAGCTTGTTTCTTGCTTGCCCACGCAACAAGTCGATTTCCAAGGAAATGACAAGTCCCACTTGTGATTTTCCTGTCTATTGTGCATGCTGCGTAGTCTGCGTCTGAATAACCTAGCAAATCGAAATTCGAATCTTTGGTGTACCAAAGTCCAAGGTTAACAGTTCCAGAAAGATAACGAATAATGCGTTTAACATCAGCTAAGTGCGCTTCTCTAGGGTCCGCTTGATAGCGCGCACAGACACAAACACTAAACATAATATCTGGCCTACTTGCAGTAAGATAAAGAAGAGAGCCAATCATACCTCGATATAAAGTTTGATCAACTTTCTTACCTTTTAAGTCTTTGTCAAGCTTATTGCCAGTGGCCATTGGAGTGTCGTATGCTTTAGCATTTTCAAGTCCAAATTTCTTGATTAAGTCCCTTGTGTACTTGGCTTGATTTATGAAGATGCCATCATTCAATTGTTTGATTTGAAGCCCGAGGAAGAAAGTGAGTTCTCCCATCATGCTCATTTCAAACTTGCTTTTCATGAGCTTATCGAAGCGCTTACAAAGTAACTCATTAGTAGAACCAAATATAATATCATCGACATAAATTTGAACAAGTAAAGAATGATCATTATACTTAGCAATAAAAAGAGTTGTGTCGATTTTATCGCGCTTAAAGCCTTTCTCTAGCAGGAATTTTGATAGGGTATCGTACCATGCTCTTGGAGCTTGCTTAAGTCCATACAAAGCTCTTTGAAGTTTGAAGACGTGATTTGGAAATTTGCTATCTTCGAAACCGGGAGGTTGTGCTACGTAGACCGTCTCTTGGAGTTCGCCGTTGAGAAATGCGCTTTTCACATCCATTTGATAAAGCTTGAATTTCTTGTGAGACGCATAAGCTAAGAAAATTCTTATAGCTTCAAGTCTTGCTACAGGCGCAAATGTTTCGTCGTAGTCGATTCCTTCCTCTTGCCTATAGCCTTGCGCAACCAGCCTTGCTTTGTTTCTGGTGATGCTTCCATTCTCATCCATCTTGTTTCTGAATACCCATTTTGTACCGATAACTCCTTGGTCATGAGGTCTGGGTACCAAAGTCCAAACCTTGCAGCGCTCAAATTGGTTAAGCTCTTCTTGCATAGCAGTAACCCAGCTTGAATCTTGAAGCGCTTCATCAATCTTCTTTGGTTCGATTTGAGAGATAAATGAGTGATATTCATCATCGAAATTTGATGCTCTTCTAGTACGAACCCCTACATGGAGATCACCAATGATATTTGTAGTTGGATGATCTCTAACTTCGTGAATCTCAGGTGGTAAGTTAGGTTGAGTGGTAGGAATACGAAGATCTTCAATGGGTACTTCATTTGCTCCAGCATCAAGGTCATCGAAAGTGATTTGCTGAAGCGGAGAAACATCATGCGCAGGAGGAGGAATTTGCGCATCAGGAGTAGTAACTTCTGGCGCAGCATATGGTGTATGCGCATGAGATGGACTTGCTTGATTCTGATTTTGATTAACTTGATTATCATTCTGCGCAGGTGCAGTTTGAGGCTGCGTACCTGTCTCAACATGCTCAGCAGAATCATCAGAATCATTTGGAGCCAAACGTGGCTCAAGGAGAGAATGCTCATCAAAAGTAACATGTACAGATTCTACAATTACTAGAGTAGTTCTATTAAAAACACGAAAAGCTTTAGAATGTTTGGCATACCCAACGAAAATACCTTCATCTGCTTTGGCGTCGAATTTACCTCTATGATCTTTGCCATTGTAGAGGATATAGCATTTGCAGCCAAAAATCTTGAAGAAAGCAATGTTGGGCGCTCCTCCTCTCCATAGCTCATATGGAGTTTTGTTGTAGGTTTTGTTGATGAGGGATCTATTCTGAGTGAAGCAAGCAGTGTTGACGGCTTCTCCCAGAAATACTTTGAAAGCTTAGCTTCTGCGATCATTGTTTTCCCAGCCTCAATCAACGTGCGATTTTTCCTTTCCACAACCCCATTTTGTTGAGGAACTCCAGCAGCGGAGAAATTGTGATCAATTCCATGGTCATCGCAGTATTGCGCAACACCGTTATTTTTTAATTCAGTTCCATTGTCTGATCTAACACTAACGATGTCGTCTTCCTTTTGAGTTTGGAGCCTTCGAAAGAGAGCAGTCAATATATCATAGCAGTCATCTTTGGATATCATCATTTCGACCCATGTGTATCTTGAGTAGTCATCCACCACGACTAAAGTATATTTGTTTCCTCCAATGCTTGCGGTGGTGACCGGTCCAAACAAGTCCATGTGAAGCAGTTGTAAACATTTGGAAGTTGAGGAAGCAATCTTGCTGGAGAAAGACTGCTTAGGTTGTTTACCGAGCTGGCATGCTGCGCATTTTCTGTCACGATGGTCAGCTACTTTGGGAAGTCCTTTGACAATATTTTCCCTTCCTAGCTTAGCCAAATATTTGAAGTTCAAATGACTTAAGCGCTTATGCCATAGCCAGCTGCTTTCACTAACATTCTTTGCTACAAAACAGAGATTAGTGATAGAATTTACAGCAGTAAGATCAATAATGTAAACATTAGTTTTACGAGTCCCTGTGAGCAAAGTTAGTCCGATATGCCATCTTTGATGTAGCAGTGCGTAGCAGTGAAATGACATTCCAAACCTTTATCGCAGAATTGAGATATGGATAGCAGGTTGTGCTTGAGTCCTTCTACGAGTGCAACTTTCTCAATGCACACTTTATCTTTTCTGATTCTTCCATATCCAACTATGTGCCCTTTGTTGTTATCACCAAAAGTTACTGAGGGACCTCTTCCTTCATGCACATCTTCAAGAGCTGTGACTTCTCCAGTCATGTGTCTAGAACATCCACTGTCGAGATACCATATATGCGCTTTAGGTTGTGAAGAGTGCGCAGTAAAGCAGGAGACCTGAAAGATAGACATTAAAAACGCAGGTCCCCTTTATTCTTGGGTCCTAGAGTTAGCAACTTTTGACAACCCACTCCTGTCTGACCTTAGGATTTTTACGTCCCTTGGCATTAGGAACAAATTGCAAAAGGCATTCTGCAGCCTGGTGACCTAAACCATCACACACAACACAATGATGAAAGCCACTTATAGATTGAGTTTTTACAAACTCTTTACTTTTCTTTGGCGCAGCATTCTTAACAGGGGTGGTAGAACCTGTTTTGACAAACATCATCTTTTGAAGTTTGGGTGCGCTTTTCTTAAGGATGCGCATCTGGCGTTTAGGCGCATGGCTTTTATGCGTATGGCTCTTGTGCGCAGATTTGACATTCGAGTTTGAAGCACAACCATATTCAAAACATGCGTCGTCAAGCGCAGGGTCAACTTTAGCCTTACCTTTGGCTTCCCCTGTTTGCTTCTTTGGGTAGACATAATGGAAATTTTGTCTCTGGACTTTCTCCTGTCCTTTACCCATTGAAGTGGAACGCTTTGCTTTGGGAATTTCAATAGTTTGCTGTGGTGTAAATTCCTTTTCTCTTTCAGCACAAACTGCGCATTTAAAGTCGTCACTAGTTGAGAACCCCAAGCCTTCTTTATCACCACTGGCTTTTTGGGTTTCTAGAATTTGATCCATAGTGACACGAGATTTGGTCCACACATCTGTGATCTTTGTGAGATCAGCAAGCTGCGCAGCCAATTCTTCGTTTCTTACTTTAAATAACGCATTTTGATCTGTCAGAAAACGGTTTTTGTCAGTAAGAGGAGTCATGCTCTTAATCTGCTCCTTAAGGAGGGTGATTTCAGATTTCAGAACAGTTTTCTCTGTCTTAAGCTGTGAAATTTCTCCAATTGATAAGTCCACTGCTTATTTCATAGAATTAAATTTCTTGATTACCTTTTCAGCTTGTTGAAAAATAGTTTCACGCTCAACAGCAGAGACATCCTTTTCAATTTCAATTTCAGCAGGAATTTCAAGAGATTCCTTGCGCGAAGGCGCAGCTACAAATTTCTTCGTTAGATCTGCTCTGGCAAATAAGTACTTGCCATTGTGTCTGCTTGGAGTCAGATGCCCCATTTCTACCAATTCAGTGATAGTGGGACCTTTCTTCTTAATTGGCTTTGGCGCAGCACCTGTGTTAACATCAGGATCGTTGTCTGAATCACTATCAGCATTTGCCACCAAGCAGAGCAGTCCGTCTTCGGAGTCATCTTCATCACTTTCCTCTGTGTCGGTCTCTATCCATGTCTTGAGCTCATTGTCTGCGCAGTCTTCTTCAGCAACCATTCCGCGCTGCTTATACGATCTTTGCGCATTGTTCCTCTTCATGTACTCAAATTTTGGTGTTGGGCATTTTGAAGCGAAATGACCAGGCTTTCTACAGTTGTAGCAAACCAAATCATCATCTTTCTTTGAGTCTTTGCCACGAGAGAATTTTACTGGAGCTTTACTTGAGGATCCTGGCTTTGAGGATTTCCTGAACTTTTGAAATCGCTTTACGAACATAGCGAAGTCATCATCATCCATTT
Source organism: Campanula takesimana (assembly GCA_026119855.1). NCBI lineage: Eukaryota > Viridiplantae > Streptophyta > Magnoliopsida > Asterales > Campanulaceae > Campanula > Campanula takesimana. The sequence continues at coordinate 72,698 of JAOWBW010000201.1, forward strand.
CAAGCAGAGAGGAAGTGGATACTTTGTCTGAGTTTTGAGCAGGCGCAGGTTCCTTTTGCGCAACATAGGAAACAAGTTTTCCTTTGCCTTCGGTTTCATCAATTCGATCAAGTTTTAGCTCATACACTTTTAAGTTAGCGTATAAGCTGCGCAGAGGCCAAGTATCTAAAAATCCAGAATCTTCTAGATGACTTGCCTTGTGCACATATCTGGAACCTAGCGCATCTAAGAATTGAGAATTGACTTCTTTATTAGTGATAGTAGTTCCAAGAGATTTACAAGCGTTTACAACAACACAGAAGCGATCGTAAGTTTGTCTCAATGTTTCACCATCCTTTCTCATGAAGCAGTTGAATTTTCTTTGCACCACAAATTTTTTGTTTTCCTTGCTTACTTTGTCTCCATTCACATAGCCTTCAATAGCATCCCATATTTCCTTTGCAGTTCCACCGCTCACAAGTTGATTGTGCGTGGAGAGGTCTAGGGTAGTGAGAATGATGTTCCTTGCTTTTCCATCATAGCCAACCCATTTCTTCTCTTCATCAGTCCATTCGTCCTTGTTCTTCTTGACAGTGGGATTATCCTTATTTGTAGCAGCATCAGGATTAGCCTTCATTGGAATATAAGGACCTTCGATAACGACGTCATGGAGAATCTCATCGATTGAGGAAAAATGAGTTAGCATACAGTGCTTCCAGATTTCAAAGTGACCTTCATTCAGCACAGGAACCTGTGAATAGTTAGCCATTGCCCAAGATTTTGAAGCCATCTTGAATCGGCACCCAAGCTGTTAAGCTTGATAAACAACGCAAGTTTTATGAAGGTGTTAGCTCTGATACCACTTGTTGGTCCCAGAGGGGCAACAAGGGTATGAAAAATCCTAGAGGGGGAGGGGGGTGAATAGCGTTTTAAAATTCTTTTCAAACCCTTTTTGCAAATCAATGGCTTATGCGCACAGTTCTCAAATAAGCAAAGTATAGCGCGCAGAGAGAGTGTGAAATGCACAGCGGAAATTTAAAGCAACACTGCGCAGGGTATACTGCGCAGGTAAAAACGCACGCGCTAAGGTTTGGCTAAACTGTTGGATAAAATCGGATTCTAAGGCAATAGGCAATAACAAACACAGCAGCAATAGCAGGAATCTGGTAAAATCAAACAAAGCAGTAATTCAGAAATAACTAAGCAGGAAGTAAATAGCAGAAATAATGAACAAGCTATTTGGAGAGGTTCGATCGATGAAAGATCTACGTCCTCTACCAAGATGGTTAGTCTTGGATTTTCTAATGAGATATATATTGATATGAGGAGCTTTTACAAGATTACAACGAATCAAAACTCAAATCAAAATCTAATCAATGAAGAGCAAATCCTAGACTAAACCGGTGTTTCTCAAGAAGTAAGATCTATATGATCGAAGCTTTAAGAGGTGTGTGTGTGGCAGAAATTCTGGGCTCTATGAACTTAAGAGATGAAGAGCACGAAGAATTCTGGTGATATAAGGCTTAGGATCTGGGCAGGAGTTTGAAGGTATGAAGGTTTGAAGGTTGTTCTTGAATCTGGAATAGTAAGCAGCAAACTTCAGAACTTCAGGAATACTTGTAAGCACAAACTCTAGCAACTTGGAAATGAAGATGAGTGGGCTATTTATAGCAGAGAGCTTAAAACTAGCCGTTGGTGCTCTGAGCAAGGACGATGAGCTGGCACAATAGGATTGGTGCGCAGGTGTCCTTTATAGCCGTTGGAGCTCTGATCAAGGTTGATGACCTGGCACAATGTGATTGGTGCGCAGGTATCTTTGAGCCGTTGGAGACTGAGCATGGAGACCAAATTCAAACGCTTCATCTGGAAGGTTGACAGCTGTCTCCATTTGAAATATTATGTTTGAGCGCATCTCCACCGTTGGCTATGCTGAGTGTGCAGGATTTGTCGTTTATGCACAACTAAGCGTACATCTTCTGAGCGCTTTCCAAGTTAGGTGATCTGAATGCATTGAAAACTGTGCAAGGTTGAATGCTGCGCAGAGGAGACCTGCGCAGTGATGTCCTGCGCAGAGAGTCCTGCGCAGAGAGTCCTGCGCAGTAACCACAGTCTTGCTTAGATCTTCATTCCTTCACTCCAAGTCCTATATTCTAAGCCTATACTATAAAATGGACTATGCTAAAAAATGAAGTTATAAAACTTCTTACATAGGGTTCTAAAGTCCATAAAATACTCTTAGGTGATGGTATCAATCATTTCTAACATAAATAGGAGGGTTAAGAAGTAAGCATACCCAACACAACCCTATTGGTCGAGTTCTTGCCCTTATAGTCAAACTCACTCTAGGTTGGTATCTCTATCTATCGGTCAATGCAGCGGGAAGGCCTTATGATGGATTCGCGAGCCATTATGATCCCAAGAGTCCGATCTACAATGACCGGGAACGCGTCCTAATCTTTATATCTGATATCGGGCTTATTACGTTTGCTTACGGACTTTATAGCCTCGCGCTAGCTACGAGTTTTGGTGGTGTTTTTCATATACGGTGGACCTTTGATGGTGATGAACGCATTCATCGTGACCATAACTTATCTTAACCATACCCACCCTTCCTTGCCTCATTACGACGATTCTGAATGGAACTGGTTGAGGGGAGCGTTATCTACTGTTGATAGAGATTATGGGATATTAAACAAAGTGTTCCATAACATTACGGATACACACGTGGCGCACCATTTGTTCCCGTCTATGCCTCACTATCATGGAGTAGACGCTACGAAAGCAATCAAGCCGATACTAGGGGAGTTTTATCAGTGTGATAGAACTCCGGTTTTGAAAGCGTTATAGAGAGAAACTAAGTGTTGTATTTTTATCGAGCAAGATGAAGGTGATCAAGGGAAAAAAGGGATATTTTGGTATAGCAATAAGTTTTAAGACTAACATGATAGATGTGCATTTAATTTGTTCATGTTTGTGTTTATGTTATGTTGTTTTCAAGAAAAACAATGTAATTTTCACATCAAATAACATACTCTGTTATGAATCCTTGCTTTTCTTTAGATTTCTACTGATTAATGTCTAGCTACTGAACTTGAAAAGATATAACCAAACTATAATACTCCCTCCGACCCAGAGTAAGAGTCCTACTTTCCAGTTTGGTACGTCCCAGAGTAAGAGTCCTATTCCTAAAATGGCAAATAATCTTTACTATTCACCCCACTCATTCTCTCTCCTATTTACTTTTATACTCACAATACCAATCAATTCACTATTCTCTCCCACTCATTCTCTCTCCTACTTTACTTTTACACTCACAACATTTACATCACTTCCAATGTTTATTAATAAGCGTGCAAATGAGGGGTATGACCCTTACTCCGGGATGGAGGGAGTACTTGTTTAAATGGAACCAAAACCATTTTTTCTAACAACTTTGTCCCAAATCAACCCTAAGAATCTTTACAACAATGACCAAAAGATGAACTTTGGAGTCAACTCGATCTAAAACACCATATCTCCACCGTACCATTTTAATGTTCGTTAGACATTCATTTTGGGACGGATATAGTATTAATTATTAACTTACACACTCAAGTTTAAAGAAGTACGTTTGTTATTGGATCAAGGAGAAAGCGTTGTTGCTACTCTAAAATCAGGAATTCAAACAACTCAATTAAGAAACTAACGGCACAATCATTATTAAAAAATATATGAAATCCAGTCAAAATCAGGAAAATCTCCCTCACATTTTAAATCTATAACGGAAAAGAAAATTTCCCGCCAAGAAACAAGAAATATACCCAAATTAGAAACTCCCCTGTTTTTCCTACTTGAAAAGGAAACTCCATTGCATACCATATTTATCAAAAATTCCTCAATAAATAAACCCATTCTACACATTCAACAGCATTACAATTTCTCCAACACAAACCAACAATGGTGAAACAAATCAAGTCTTTCATGTTAATGGGTCAGAAAATCACAGTCTCTGAAAATTACACAGGACAATTCGAGAGCGAAAAAAGATTCATAGATCAAAACAAACCTCTGTTCAAGTACCGCACGAGTGGGAGGAAGAACATCACCATCATCAAGAAACCAGAAAGAAACCAGCCATTAACGAAGTTCCCGGCACATGTAATTCAAGCAATTAAGCTCGCCGGAGGAAGGATTTGAGATTCTTGATGGAGAAGAAGCTGAAAGAAACAGACATTGATAAGTATCAGAACAGAATTTACGTTGGGAAGAAGGAAACATTAATGGGGTATTTGAGCGAGTACGAGAAACAGAGGATTGAGAAACAGGGGATTGAAGGAGGACTGGATGTGGAGGTGATTGATCCAAGAGGGGTAATATATGGAATGAAGATAAAGTGGTGGGGAAGTTGTGATAAATATGCTTTGATCAAAGAATGGGGGAAGATGGTTAGAGAGAACGGGTTGAAGAAAGATGATATGGTGGAGTTATGGTGTTTTAGAGTTGACTCTAAACTTCATGTTTTGGTCAACGCGTTGACTTTGAATCTCAGCTGACATTTTTTTTTGTTGTTTTATTAGTTTGCGATATTATCCCTCATTTATGTATCAAACTAGTGAATAAAATTGAACTTTTTATTTTATTTGAAAGCCAAAGAATAGCTACAAGAAGATTACTACGGCCATCTTACAACAACAAACAAATAACTCCGAAAGATAGTCCTTCTTTTTTCGTTGTTAATACGAGGAAACTTTGAGCAATTATAAATGCTACTTATAATTATGTTAAAAACTTTAATGGCGACATTGCAGAAAAATAAAATTTAGTGACCACATTAGAAAATGACTAAAAGTTAGTGACCAGAGTTTTGCCAAAGAACAATTATACTACCTTTGTCTCTAAATGAGTGTACAAATTTCATTTACGGGCCATAACTTTTTGTACAATTTGGTGGAAAAATTCATATATAATGTTGTAATCCGCTTTACAAACATTTAGTTTTTTCAAGTATAAAGAGACCGGTGAATAAAATTTCAAAAAAAAAACATATTAAGGACAAAGTTATGATCAAAATGGACACACATTTTGGGACAAAAATTTATTGAAAATGGACACTAATTTAGGGAAAGAGGGAGTACAAAATATTATGTCCCCAATCAAAATACCATAACATTACTCTATTCACTGCCTCCCTCTAAGCCAAGCCAACAAAATACAACAAAATTGAGAGAGAAAATCACTAACACAAAAACTAATAAAACTAGAACAAAAACCTCAGTTGAGATTCAAAGTCAACGCGTTGACTAAAACATGAAGTTTAGAGTCAACTCTAAAACACCATAACTCCACCATATCATCTTTCTTCAACCCATTATCTCTAACCATCTTCCCCCATTCTTTGATCAAAGCATATTTATCACAACTTCCCCACCACTTTATCTTCATTTCATATATTACCCCTCTCGGATCAATCACCCACATCCAGTCCTCCTTTAATCCCCTGTTTTTCAATCCTCTGTTTCTCGTACTCGCTCAAATACCCCATTATGTCTCCTTCTTCCCGACGTAAATTCTGTTCTGATACTTTTCAATGTCTGTTTCATTCAGCTTCTTCTTCATCAAGAATCTCAAATCAGTCCCTTATAAGACTTAATTGCTTGAATTATATTCGCCGGGAACTTCGTTAATGGATGATTTCTTTCTGGTTTCTTGATGATGGTGATGTTCTTCCTCCCACTCCCGCGAAACTTGAACAGAGGTTTGTTTTGATCTATGAATCTTTTTTCGCTCTCGAATTGTCCTGCGTAATTTTCGGAGACTGTGATTTTCTGACCCATTAACATGAAAGACTTGATTGGTTTCACCATTATGTTTGTGTTGGAGAAATTGTGATGTTATTGAATGTAGTAGAATGGGTTTATTTATAGGTGAAATTTGCTAAATACGGTTGGAAATGGGAGTTTCCTCTTCATAAAAGGAAAAACAGGGGAGTTTCTAATTTGGGTATATTTCTTTTTTGGCGAGGGAAATGTCTTCAGGGGTGGTCGAATATGGGAAGCTGAGATTGGCGGGAAAGTTTCTTTCCGTTGTAAAATTGAAACAGGTTAGATTTTTGGCAATTTTAATTTTATTTCATATCTTTTGTGATTTTCTCAAAATCATCGTGCCGTTAAAGTGTGTTTGAATTCCTATGTTATGATTATGAGTCTGGGAGAGACTGTTAATAAAGGTTAGGTGTCGTTTTGGTGTTGTGTCGTTAATTAGGTAGTTAACAGAGTCACTTTAGTATGTTGTCGTTTTATTAAGGGGGGTTGTTTGTTATTTTTGTTATAGTAGAAGGGTAAGATGGGCAAATGTATTTGGTTGCAGCTTATAGGCGTGAATTGTAATGGCAATGGGTATGAAAGAATTAAACAGATTTCTTCCCCAAAATTGCTTCTCTCTCTAAATTCTCAATTTCTCTTCTCAACCAGTCTAATTCTTCTTCTATTTCCCTTCTTCAATTCAATAATTCCTGTTGTCCATATTTCGATCACAAATTGATTTCCAATTTGTGATTAATTCAAACCTAATCTAGCAAGTTCATAACAATTGGTATCCAGAGCCTTCTCGGTCTTAGGCAAAGATTATAGAGTGCGATGCATATGGGGTGACCGCTGGATAAAGGATCCTCAGGTGTTGGGAATTCATCGTCAATTTGATGGAAATCAAGACGAGTTTCTTAATAGAAACGAAGTGGAAGCTCTTTTTGTTGCAATAAACCCCATTGTTAAGGTTTGTGATGTGAATTTTGATGGTTATATCAATTATATCTTGGATGAATATGGTGAAACTATTGATGGTAAAAGAGGGCTGACTATTTGGGGTTGCTGTTTATTTACTATGACGGATATGGCGATCTCGATCGAGATTTTGCTAACTTAGTGCTTGGTCGGAAATCAAATGAGGATGGGGATTCTGACAGTTTATTTGATGTATTGATGAGGTAACTGTTGATCCTATTGATGATTGTTCTGTCAATGAAATGCTTAGTAATTGTGAAA
>JAOWBW010000201.1:805359-1079533 GCA_026119855.1 Campanula takesimana
TTTTGATGTGGGTTCGCCTCCGCGAAGTGCATTGATTTTATTCATTAAGCAAGATGAGGTTCATTAATTTAATGTGGGCTTGCCTCCGCAAGGTGCATTAAATTGAATGGTTCCTATGCGTTTAAAATGGTTGGACTTAATTAGGCATCAAAACAGTTTTGGGCCTAGGCAAAAGATGAGATTAAACATGCTTTTTGAAATTGGATTTCTCAAAGAATCTCATAAAAGGATCTAAGAATCATATGAGATATGATTGACATGATTGTCTACCTAATTAATTTAGTTTTTGAGCGGTCCGCCTCCGTGGACTCAAAAGTTAAATTAAAGTTGGATCTTAGCCCAATTAAATTATATTATACATTGGATGTATAAGAAGGTTATATAATTTAGTGGGAGTATTTTGTTTTAAAAATACATTATTTATCTCTTTAATGAAAAATTGGTACTTATTAAATTTTGGAAATTTTGCATATTTGTAGATAATGACTAATAACACTCAATCAATGTCATTGCGATCGATCCTTGAGAAGGATAAGCTCGAAGAGAATGGTACTAACTTTATGGATTGGATCCGTAGCATAAGAATCGTTCTTAGGCAAGAAGATAAGTTGTACATTCTCGATGGGCATCTCCCTGCTGAACCACCACCTACTGCCCCTAGGGTAGAAAGAGACAATTACAAGAAACATCGTAATGATTCTAGAGATGTAAGTTGTCTCATGCTTGCTGCTATGTGTTCAAAACTCCAACAAAGTTTGGAACATTTGGAAGCCTATGAGATAGGCGTGGAGTTGAGAACCATGTTTTAAGAGCAAGCTAGGCAAGAGAGGTACAAGACCATTGTTGCATTCACTACTAGTAAAATGAATGAAGGGCAACAAGTGAGTCCTCACTTTCTTAAAATGAAAGGTTATGTAGAGCACCTTGAGAAACTTGGCTATCCAATCCCATTGGAGCTAACCACGGATCTCATTCTTAATTCATTGCCTAAAAGTTATAATCAGTTTGTGATGAATTATAACATGCATGGAATGGATAAGAATCTCTCTGAGTTGCATGGGATGCTTAAAACAGCAGAGATGAAAATTGTGGAGAAAGGTTATCCCGTGCTCTTGGTTCATGATGGGAAGAAGGCTAGTGCCAAAGGAAAGGGTAAGAAAGTTGTCAAACCCAAATAAGCAAGGCAAAGGTTGCCAAGGCTTCTGAGGCAAAACCCGATTCACAAAATGATGCAATCTGTTTCCATTGTCAAGAAATTGGTCATTGGAAACGTAATTGCAAGGCTTTCTTGGAAGAGCAAAAGAAGAAGAAGGGCAGCAAGGCTGCGTCGACTTCAGGTATCTATATGATAGATATTCTCCTTTCTACCACTGATTCTTGGGTATTGGATACCGGATGTCGTTCTCACATTTGTCTAAATGTGCAGGGACTAAAGAATAGGAGACTGCTTAAAGAAGGTGAAGTAGATCTACGCGTGGGGAATGGAGCAAGAGTTGCTGCATTAGCCGTAGGGACTTATGAAGTCACTTTACCTTCCGAATTAATTCTTGTTTTGAACAATTGTTATTATGTTCCGGATTTAAGCAGAAATATTATTTCAATTTCTTGTTGGATAATGAAGGTTTTAAGTTCTTATTGAGAATAAGAAATTTTCTATTTATTTAAATGATGTGCTTTATGGTATTGCTAATTCATTTAATGGCCTTTATATCTTGGATGTCAAGAATGAAAATAATAACAATGTCTATCATGTAAATAAGAAATCTAAACCTAATGATGTAAATCATACCTATTTATGGCATTGCCGTCTTGGTCATATTAATGAGAAGCGTATCTCAAAACTCCATGGGGACGGACTTTAGGTTCATGTGACCTCGAGTCATATGATACTTGTGAGTCGTGTCTTCTTGGAAAAATGACTAAGACACCTTTTACCAAGCTAAGTGAAAGGGCAAGTGACTTATTGGGGTTGATACATTCCGATGTATGCGGACCATTAAGTAGCAATGCTAGGGGAGGATTTCAATACTTCATAACCTTTACTGATGATTATAGTAGATTTGGGTATGTTTACCTAATGAAACATAAAAGTGAAGCATTTGAGATATTTAGAATATTTCAAAATGAAGTAGAAAAACAACTTGGCAAAAGTATAAAGGCACTTCGATCAGATAGTGGTGGAGAATACTTGAGTCAAGAATTTGATGATCATCTAAAGAATTGTGGAATAGTTTCACAATTGACTCCACCCGGAACACCACAATGGAATGGTGTGTCCGAGAGGAGGAATCGGACTTTGTTAGACATGGTTCGATCAATGATGAGTCAAGTTGATCTTCCAATATCCTTTTGGGGTTACGCCCTAGAAACCGCTGCTTTCACACTAAATCGTGTTCCAACTAAATCAGTTCAAAAGACTCCATATGAGATGTGGAGCGGAAAGAAGCCTTGTCTGTCTTTCATGAAGATTTGGGGTTGCGAAGCTTTTGTCAAAAGACTTGTCTCAGACAAACTTGCACACAAATCTGATAAATGTAATTTCGTGGGATATCCTAAGGAAACTAGAGTATATTACTTTTACAACCGTGAGGACAACAAAGTGTTTGTTGCCCGAACTGGTGTCTTTCTAGAGAAAGAGTTTCTCTCCAAAGAAATCAGTGGGAGTAAAATAAATCTTGAAGAAATTCAAGACCCAGAAAATATCATTGAACCAATAGTGGAACGAGAACAAGAACCACAAGGAGTTGTGGAACCTGTTCAAAATACACAAGCAACTCGCAGATCTAGTAGGTTACGATCCGAGCCCGAGAGATATGGATTTCTCGTAACGGATAGTAATGAGGTAGAAATCATTGAGAATGATGAACCGTCAACCTACCAAGAGGCGATGTCTTCTCCTGATTCGGACAAGTGGCTTGGAGCCATGGAATCCGAATTGCAATCCATGCAAGACAATCAAGTTTGGAATTTGATTGATACACCCGAAGGTGTAAAAACCATTGGATGCAAATGGGTCTTCAAGAAGAAGACTGACATGGATGGTAAGGTGCATACTTACAAAGCTAGGCTTGTAGCGAAGGGTTGTAGGCAAGTTCATGGTATTGACTATGATGAGACCTTTTCACCCGTAGCAATGATCAAGTCTATAAGAATTTTGCTTGCCATTGCCGCATATCATGACTATGAGATATGGCAGATGGACGTCAAAACCGCTTTCCTGAATGGAAAACTCCAAGAGGATGTGTATATGACACAACCAGAAGGTTTTGAACAAGATTCTAAGGTATGCAAATGGCAGAGATCCATTTATGGATTGAAGCAAGCTTCTAGGAGTTGGAATCTCCGTTTTGATGAATCGGTCAAAGAGTTTGGTTTCATCAAGAACGAAGATGAGCCTTGTGTATACAAGAAGATTAGTGGGAGCATAGTGCTATTCCTTATTTTATACGTGGATGACATATTACTCATTGGAAACGACATTCCTACACTTCAGTCTGTGAAGACTTGGTTAGGAAAGTGCTTCGCAATGAAAGATATGGGTGAAGCCGCATATATTCTTGGCATTAAGATCTATAGAGATAGATCAAGGAGGCTACTTGGTTTAAGCCAAAGTACATACATTGACAAGGTCATTAGAAGATTTCGTATGGAAAATTCTAAGAGAGGCACCTTGCCCGTGTTACATGGAGTTTCTCTAAGCAAGACTCAATGTCCTAAGACAAAAGATGAGCGTGAGAAAATGAATGATGTTCCATATGCTTCGGCAATTGGGTCCATCATGTATGCCATGATTTGTACTAGGCCGGATGTATCTTATGCTTTGAACATGACAAGTAGATACCAATCCGACCCTGGCGAAAATCACTGGATAGCTGTAAAAGCGATTCTTAAGTACTTGAGAAGAACTAAAGACTCGTTTTTGGTCTATGGAGGAATGGAAGATGATCTCGTTGTAAATGCTTACACGGATGCAAGCTTCCAAACCGACAAAGATGATAGCCGATCGCAATCGGGTTTTGTGTTTATGTTAAATGGTGGAGCTGTAAGCTGGAAGAGTTCCAAGAAAAGTACAACCGCTGATTCTACAACAGAAGCTGAGCATATTGCTGCATCGGATGCTGCAAAGGAAGCTGTTTGGATTAAGAAGTTCATAACTGAACTTGAAGTGGTTCCTAGTATTGCTAATCCAATAGACCTTTATTGCGATAATAATGGTGCTATTGCTCAAGCAAAGGAACCAAGAGCACATCAGAAATCCAAACACATACTTAGGCGTTTTCATATCATTCGAGAGATCATTGATAGGGGAGACGTAAATATATGCAGAGTACCGACTGATGACAATGTTGCGGACCCGCTAACAAAGGGACTTCCACAAGCTAAACATGATGGTCATGTTAGGTCCATGGGTATTAGATACATGGGAGATTGGGCCTAGGGCAAGTGGGAGATTGTTGGTAGTGGTGCCCTAGGCACGTTTAATAAACGTTGTAATTGTTATCATTTATTTCATATCAATAAAGAGATGTTTTGATTATTATTGTTGCTCATGTTTACTTATAATAATATCCGTCCCTAGTACTTGTTAAGCACTAATATAAAGGCTAAATGATCATGGGATGATCATGTTAGATTTATGGGTACTTGTTTGGAACAAGGTACTGGACATGACCCGCTGTATGAGATTTATGTCATGGTCTATGTTGAACATATATCTCATATTAGTTATGTCATTTGAATCCTTAGACATGAAGTTATTATAGTCTTCCACTTGATGAACATTATGTTTGACATATTCAAACGCTACTTTTAACCGAGAGTTATAAAGGGTATGATTGGCATAATCGGATTCCCGTTAGGAAGAATAATAAGCTAAATGGATTTGTCCCTCCACGGAGAGATGTCAAGCTTGGGCCCATCGAAGGAATGATGTTGATAAAATATTCGGCCGGACTCAAATGGATTGATTGGATCAATAGCATTTGAATTATCAACATATTCGAAATCGAGAAAGTATTGAACAAAAACAAGTTGACTGTTTGACCATGACTTGTGTTCAATGGCATCGTGGACAAAGGGATTGTGACATATTCTAAAGGAATGCGAACTTGTATCTAGTTATACTATTTGGGTAGGTATGACGGTTTGCTAGAACCTAATCATATCTTATGGGATCATGTTTGAGCCCATTGCCAACTTAGTATAATCCTAGAGGGTCACACACAATAGAACGAATCTTAAATAAAAGGACTATATTGGAATTTAGGGTCGAAGGACCTCAAGGGAATTTCTGGAATTATTCTGGGCCTCCTGGTCAACCAAGCGTGCGCTTGGGTTGAACCAGGCGGGCGCCTGAATAAGCCGAAAAAGGGCCTTGACTTTCTGCCCAAATGAGCGGCGCTCGGGTGGTACCGGGCGGGCGCTCGGTCTGGCGGCAGAACAATTCCTAATTCGATTTAGGAAGGTTTTTGGCACAAGATTCCTATTTGGAATAGGTCTTAATTGTGTATAAAAACACCAATTCGGCCAGACCATATTTACTAGTGCTTTTGTGAGTCTCAAAGAGTTTGAGAGAGATTTTATTTTGTTCTAAGATATCATTGATTGAGGAACAAAATAACTCACAAATAAATTACATATAGTTCTTTATTATATTGTGAAAGTGTGTTTCATAATATTGGTCTAGCAACCAAGATCAAAGAAGCTCCTTTGATATTCGTTCGAAGTGTGGATACCGCTAGAGGGTGAAAATCATCATCTTCAAAGTTCGTGTTCAAGCTTTGTGATCGTGATCAAGTCTTCAAGTTTCTCCACCAAGACCGAAGAAAAGTTCATAGCCATCAAAGGTTAGTTATTCCTCTATTCATCTTGTTGTATTTGATTTAATCATATGAACGGATCCATGGCTTTGGGTTTTCTTAAAATTTTAATTGCTATATTCCGCTGCGCATGTTACTTGGAAACCCAACAGGATAATTCGGAGCAGAGGCAAAGAGCGAACCTCGGTGAGAGCCAGCCCGGTGTGGCCAACCGCGGTTGCGGGATTGGAGGTAGATAGAACCCTCTGTTGGTAGTCTGGAAAGTTTAACCGGCATAGTAAACCATCACCAACATAGGCGTTATTGCTGCGGCGGCTATGTAGGTCAATCCCAAAAAGCTCGGGAGCTCGGGCAACCTTAAGACCAAACTCCTTTGCCCGCTCTCTATCGTCAATGAGCTCCACGGGGAAGAGAGTAGCACACATCCCTCCTCGAGCAGGGGATACCACGGTAAATTCAGCCGAAGGGCCTCGGTCCTCTGTTGTTTATCTTTCGGAGGCAGAGGAGGGTCTCCCGTTGCAGATCTTTTTCTTTGCGGCTCCGGGGTAGTTGTGCCCGCATCGGGGGAAGACTGTGAATGACCGGTGCCGATCAATCCTTTGCCCCTCCCAACTACATGACGGGGATTAGGGGGCAGGTTACGAGTCAAGGCAGGTTGTGCGGCCACCGCGGCCCCAGACTTATCCGTTTTATCCGTAACCGGAAGCCTGATGCCCGGAGCCTCGGTTTTATTGAGCTCCTCCCCTCTCCTTCTTTTCTCCCGTTCCAGTTGAAGCTTCGCCGCTTGTTTCTGGGCAGCCACGCTCTTGGGAGGCATTGTATCTTCGGGACCTAAAAATCAAAGGGAATTTAGCACCCCCTCCGGATAGCAGAAAACAGAACGAGCACAGACAAAAAAAAAAAATAACGAAGAGAGACCGGTTAAGCCAGGATCAGAGCACGCGTCCCCGTGGTTACAGAATGAGCACTCAGACGCAAAAACAAAAGACTGATGGACCCTCCAATCGGGATCTCTCAGCAAGGGGACCATATCAACCCTGGGCCCGCGATCAGGAGTACGACTCGGGGCCACCCCGGCATAAATCAAAAGATCTTCATCATCTATAATGGCCTGTACATCAAAGACCTGAGGGACCACGACTTCCACTATCCCATCCTCCCCCATGACCTTCCTTGCGTGACGAGCAAGATAAGACTCCATGGCCGCGCTCAACTCACGGCCCTCTTCCGGATCGGGAAAGTTTTTTTGAGAAACCGAGATAGGAGATATGTTTTCAGGATGGGGAAAAGGCCAACCCAGTCGGTTCTGGATCACAAGAGGATACCTTTGCCACTGGTCGAATTTGTTAGAGGCGGCAGAAAAAATCTTCTTGGAGCGCGGCTTTGTTTTCAAACTCAGGCAGCTCGCACTTATCTGATGAGTAAAGTAAATATGGAGGGCAGACAACGAGGGCTCAAACCCGAGGACGCGGCTAACCACGATGAAAGACACCAAATAACGAATGGCATTGGGAGTCAGGTCCATAGGCAGACACTGAGCGAAGTTGAGAAATTCGCAAATAAACGGGTCAAGAGGGAGGCGAAGCCCATTTTCAAACTGCACTGGGTAAAAGACACAAGCTAAGTTCTCTGCGCGGACCAAGGTAGAAGTCATTTTGGAGCCTCCGGTAGGCGATGCATACTCACCCAAACCACTCACAAGATAAATCTTTGGGTCAACGTGATACTGGGACCGGAACTCATCGTCAGAATCACCTCCGCCCTCATCCTCTAAGGCCGCACCTGAGGTAGACGCCCCTATCTGACTGACCGCACGGTTGTCCGGCCCTTCGGGGAAGGAGCTCACTATCTTGACCGGCGAGCGCCTCAAACTCAACTTTCGGGCAGCATCAGGGGCCAACCTCTCATCTGGTCCGCGAGAGTCCGTGGGAGTCCCGGAGGACACGGGCTCGTCGATAAGCTCGCGGCCAATGTTGATCTCCTCCCCGGCATCCGAAGCATGATATTCCAGCAAGAAGTTGTCACCTTCAACGATCGATTCCAATGCCTCGTCACCGCTAGACAGTTCCACAACGCCCGGGGCCGCCAGAATATCCTGCGCTTGCTCGGTAATGAGCAAGTCATCATTCAATGGGGTATCCATCCAAGTCAAGGGATTCGGACCAGTCGAGGACACACGGTATCCGCCCTGCCTCACTAATCGCCTAGCGTTCCCGGCCATATCTACATTATCAGGGAATCGAGTTAAAACGGCCCTAACAAAAGTGCCCAGTTGCTCCTCACCCCCAGAACTCTCATCCTCTCTGAGTCATAATGAACCCGAGGACCTGTCTCCCACAGCAGGGGTAGAATCCAGGAATCCCAGTCATAGACTACCCCTATGGTCTTGAAGGCATCCAAGGAAAGCCTTTTCCAGGCATTTATCAGATACCGGTAAATCCCTCCCGTTCGTCGACAACAACCAAAAAGGTCAGGACGAAGATTGCGCCCCAGGTCCAGTTCGTCCATTATCCCTGTTAGAAAGAAATAAAGGGTCCCGAAAATTCTGAGAAAAGCAAGGACCCGAGGTTCCTAAGAAAGGGCTACTTATTTAGTCAAAAACCTAAGGACTCTTTCCCCGAGTCCGAAAACTGGTGCCTAGGGGTTTACCCCAAAAAGACAACAAGGAAATTCTCAAATACCCAGGACGGACGAACCAAGAAATTAACAACGAGCAAAGAAAATAGAAACACTACCTGAATGATCGACTGTGAGAAGAAGCGTTGAAAGCGGAATCACGAAATATTGCAAGCAGAGGCGGCAAAGAAAAGCAAAGGCAAGTATTCTGAAAATGGCGAAAGTGTTTGAACGAAGCCAGTTAGGGTTATTTATACCCCCAATGCGGGTCGGGTCTTGTCCCAGATCCGGTTTTGAACCGGCATGCGACCCGAAAATGAAGAGGCGGGAACCAGCTTTTTCGAACTCCGATGACGGTTCGCATTTAATGAGCGTGTCCTTGGTCACGTCAAGGGTCTGATAGCTACGCCACTAGCCTGAAACGAGGGGCCCACTGTCCTATCGTCAACCACCATCGTAAGACTCCCGCCCCATGATATTCCGTGCCCGTATTTACTACAGTATGCCCGGACCGAGCCATAGAAATGTAACTCCTCGCGCCGCTCATAAATAAGCTGACCCTCGGAGTTAGGGGCCACTGATGAGACCGAGCACCATAGACCGGACCAGACCCGGTGCAAAGCCAGTACAAGCGAGTTCAACTACACCGAACCGGATAAGCCCGCAAGCGAACAAGCCCGAGAACCCGGGCTCCCTGATAACCATAACCGAGATAGCTCTGTCTCCCGCTATTCTAAGGGTCCCGTGTTGATCACTCAACCTCCTGCCCGGAGCCCGCAGCAGCCAGCTGTCACAAACGTACAACAGACGTTACATGTTCGTACCTGACATACCATAACGGTTGGTGGTGGAACCATGATTCCCTGACAACACGCCACGTTCTCAGCCACTCCCCTGGCCGAACCAATGGGGACCTGCCGCGTGTCCATCCGGTACAAGGGCGGTTGGTACCTTAAACCTACCTCCTCCTTCTACTCATATAAATACTCCTATCCGCCCCCAAGGGCCAGGTACGTGCTCTATCCCATTCACACACACAAGGTCTTTATTGAACATTTTCTTTAGGTTTTCCTCAGAGATCTTACTCTCACACCCGAGGGCCTAAGCCGGATTCCAACCCGGCCTTGGTCTTAACGGTGTTCTTGTTTGTGTTGTGACCAGGATCAAGAGACAGCTATATTGGAGTTCTACCTCTGTGACCCCAGATTAACAGGGCGTCATCAATTTGGTATCTCAGTTTCATCAACGAAAAACCCTAACAATTCTCTGAGTTTTAATCTGCTTTCTTTGCCTAGAATCAGATTGTTTGATTGTCTTATCCCATATAAAGATTTCGTGTAACCCAGGCATTAAGGGGCGAAATACTTTATTCGGAAAGTGATTTAATCACAATTCGATCAATTATCCAGGATTATCAATTACCCTAACCTAAATTCTCTAACACCATGCAAGGAAAAAGACACTCTTGTAATCGAATAAGTCATTCATTAATTGAAAACTCAAATTAAAAAAGAAAACAAAAACTTGAGGGTGTATTCAAATTGTGTCTCTGTGCGCATCCCCATTTTTATGTCAATATTTATAGCACAACTGCTGAGCATGCAAGCTCATCTAATTTGGATCGCGCCCATCTTCTCGAATAAAGTATACAATTATTATTATTTTTAAATAAAAATTGGTAGTCTGCCAAACTAAGTAAACTATTACTCCTATTTATTTGTACATTACATTTGACTTAATAATCTCACAATTTTTATGTTAACCTAGCTTTCATCGATCGTGACAATCTCCCCTTGAAAGAAAATGATGAGGATGAGATAATCACACATACATTAATTGTGATTCTAATATAAACTAAAATTCGGTGCGCTATCACGTAATGTGTCATCATCATAAAAGAGTTAAAGAGAGTAGGTTTTTTCGTCCTATATTCATGCATAACTATAAATTATCCTATAGTCATGCAAAGATAATTAGTTTTTTTTCGAGGGCAAAAGCACAAAAATATGAATAGGCTCTCTACAAATATTAGAGGTTCAACCCAAATATCATCAGTCATTACAATAACATTTAGAATTACACATGAAATGTAAAAAGAGGAATGACGAAAGGTGTTTGTGCATAAAGTTGTACTAGCATTCTCAATCTTCCACCTTGTATCTATATTAACAATACCCTGCAACGCACAGATGCCTCTCCAAGCGAAACTTGGACACTGTCACATATCGGCATTCACAAAATCCCCAATTGGAAAATATTTAGCTTTGAAGCACAATGATGTAAGGCTTCTGGCTAGCAGTAAATCGCCAACCAAACTTTCCAAGACATGCTATTATCCGCGTATGATTCCACAATGAATATCGGAAAACAGAACAAAAAAACAAGGTTCTCACAAAGGAGAGAATGCAAAGGCTCTCACGAAGGAGAGAATACAAAATGCTCTCACGAAGGAGAAAATACAATAAATCAAACACCATATCAATAATGCTCCTCTTCAATTATTCAAAACATAAAATGAAAAATCCAAAAAAACAAAAGCAGAAAAAAACCAGATCTGAAAGTAGATTTAAAGAGAGAAATCTCTATTTAAATCTAAATCCAAATCTGAAGTAAAGACAAAATTTAATTAAAAAACTTACAGATTCTTAAATTAAAGATCTAAAGAGAAACGATGGAAAAGAGAAAAATCAGAGGAGGGTAGGTTAAGATGAAAGTTTAAGACAATTAGTTATACTAGTATGTAACCCGTGCTCCGCACGGGGATCTATTCCGTTAATGTTTTTTGTATTTTCCTTTTTTGATTTTTTAATTGATAAATTAACATAATAATTTTATTTGAAAATATATATATATATATATATTTTTTTTAATTAATCAAAACATTTTCATAGCTTTGGTTGTACATAGTTGTAATAAATATATTTTTTAATTAATTTAGAAGTACATTTAAGTATGTTGTATGAATATTTCAAAAAATTTAATGGTATTAATAGTAATAGTTAACATATATACTAACTATTATGATTAAATAATATAATTAATAGTAATAGTTAATATATTATATTGTAATAATTATGATTAACTAATACTATTAATAATAATAATTAACTTATATACTAGTAACTATTACAACAGTTAACAATTATATTTAACTATTATAATTAACTAATACAATTAATAGTGTTAGTTAGTTATAATAGTTAAATATTATTCCCTCCGTCCCGGAGTAAGAGTCATATCTCCCATTTGCACGGAGATTAAGAAATGATAGAAGTAAAGTAAATGTTGTGAGTGTAAAAGTAAATTAGGAGAGAGAATGAGTGGGAGTGAATAATAAGTTGATTAGTTTTGTGAGTATAAAAGTAAAGTAGGAGAGAGAATGAGTGAGATGAATAATAAAGATTCTTTGCTATTTTAGGAAAAAGACTTTTACTCTGGGACGTATCAAAATAGAAAGTATGACTCTTACTCTGGGACGTAGGGAGTAATAGTTAACTATAATAGTTAACTATTATTATAGTTACCTATTATAGTAACTATTACTATTATAAGTATTATTTACTATAATAGGTAACTATAATAGTTACCTACTCCCTCCGTCCCAAAATGATCTTCTCATTTGACTATTCAAACTTTTTAAGGATATGAACACTTGATTCACTAGTCATGTTTTGTTTGGGTACTTCTAAGCTTAGGTTGTAGAAATATGAAGAATTTTTTAGGACAATAAAAAATATCAAATATGAAGATCATTTTGGGACAGATGGAGTATTATAGTAACTAATGATACGAAAAATGTCGTCGCCACTTTGTTTAAGCTGGGCTGCAGCCAAATTCTGTCATGGGCTTAATGCAATGTTATATGAGCCAACATTATATCCCCTCAGTACTAAAAAATAAAAAGAGGTTTTCATATTTTTTCCACCGTTACTGTTAAATGAAATGATTTAAAATTTATTTAATTATTTTAATAAAAAAATAAAATTTATTGTTAATATTATTATTGATGGTATATTAATAAAAATTTAGAATTTTCATCAGTATAATCAAATTGAACTAAACTTATTACTCAAAATTTATTCGTTAACAGTAAAAATAATTGAAATATCATTACATCCGGACATGAAGGAACATTATGTCAATCCGTATGTAGGTAATACGCAAAATGTTGGGAAAAACGCGTTTTTCTAAACGCTTAGGAAAAACGTGTTTTAAAAAAAAAAAGTGGTGGTATTTTTGTAAATAATCGAAACTTCTCAATTCTGGATATCAATATAAAGGCTTCTGGATATGAGATTGATAGTCAGATGGGTCCTGGATATCAATATAAAGCCTTTTGGATATGAGATTGATAGCAGAACCTTTGAAAGTGATAGACAGAAATGTCTTTGATATCAGTATAAAGCCTTCTGGATATCAATATAAAGTCTTCTAGAGGTTTTGAAAAACACCTTTTTCCTAACAATTAGGAAAAACGCGTTTTACAGGAAACCAACCCTAGGTAATATGTAACCTTCTTCGAAGTGGATCGAATAAATGTTGGGCCTAGGAGAGTAATGTCACCAAAGGTCCAATTAATTAACGGGCTAGTTTCGATACTGATTGCTCTATTCCTTCCAAATTAAAATATGGCACAAATTGCACTGGACTATCACTAAAATTTTATTATTTTGCAATGTGCGATTTAATATTTTACAATTGACTACACTATTTAAAATTTGCGCTTTTCTTTTATATCAGTCTTAAATAAAAAAAAAAATTGTGGATTTGTGCAATTTTACAATGGAAAATGTAATATACAAGTATTACACAACCTTAACTTTTATGGCAAGAGGACTACCAGATGCCACAAGGACGTTTATGGCAAGGAAATTACCAGATGACGCGGGATAGTCTATGAAAGATTGCAACATCAACTTGTAAAGCAAGTATCAATCGCTGTAATAGGTTCAACTATGATGAAACTCCATAGGAACTTGTTATAGGCAGGGCTATAGATCTATAATAAACTCCATATGGGTTTGTAAACGATGACAATTGTCTTGAAATGAATGATATGTTACAACAGTTAAAAAAAAAAAAAAAAAAAAAAAAACTAAGACATTTCCTATTACTAATGGAGTATATTAAGTTGTAGAAGTTCCTATTATAGTTGTAGAATTTTCTTGCATCATCATTTATTTTCCTTCTTTTCTTCCTTTTTATCATCTTTTTTGACCTCCTTTTTCTCATCTTTCTTTTCATCCTTTTTCTCCTCTTTCTTCTCTTCTTTTGCAGGTCCAACTGAAATTATATCTATTTTTCCTATTTTCTTTAGCTTCTTCGCTACTGCTATTGTATCCATTTCACCTATCACTGTTATTTTCTGATCTTTCATATCTGCTGCTATTGCATCAACTCCTGTAAATTCATTAAATTAAAACAAATTCTATTTAAATTTATTTATAATTTTAAGGAGGAAAAAAAAGATAAGATCTAATATGTCTCGATGATTTATATTTTCAGTTATTTTCGCTTCATATAAAATATTTGTCTTCTGTTAAAAAAAAATGATCTGTGAATACTGAATGAAGAATATTGCATATTTTGGGATAACCAGTACGTATTGTTATTTTTTATATTTATTTTTAACTTAATAACAGTACGAAAAAGAACTTACAATAATTTTAATTTTTACATAAAATAAGCAAACCAAATAAAATAAGGGTGAGGGTTAAAATGTACTACTACCTTTTTCCCAAAAAGAATGTTGATTTTTTTATTTAAGAGAGATCCTAAGTTTGAGAAAAATAGTATCAAAACTATATAAATATTCTTGTTATACACTTTTAAATTTTTAATTCATCATTTATATAATAAATTACGATTTTTATTATTTTTTTTTTGTTTGGTCAAAATCATTTTGTGATAAAGTTATTTGAAAGATGGACATTCATTTTTCAAGACAATTTTTTTTAAAAAAAACATTTGGGAGGGAGGGAGTACCAAAGATATCAGCAACAGCTTCCATGGCTTTCTTCTTCGTCTTTTCGTCAGTCATCGTCATTATCTTTACCACCATCTTCTTCTTCATGATTTCCAGATATAATTAATATAAAATGCAACAATAATTATTAATCAAAACACAAAATCTAGAGAAAAAAAAAAAATCCTTTAAAAAAAACATGGAAATATAAGTTGAAGGTGCCTACCTGTGCCATTGAAGATCTGAAATTAAATTGGATGAAAATGAAGAAGAGTAAAAAGCAATTAGGATTAATATTTTGAAGGATTTGGAGTATAAGTAGATGTTGGTGGTGGCGATATTATAAATGGAGTATAATCTAAAATAGAGACAAGTCCAAGTAAATAAAAGCTGGCAGCCGCCACTTGGCTAACACTCTTTACATACTAATCATTTGGATAATGATACGTATAGTGAAAACTGAAAACTCAAAGGGAAAACTCATAGTGAAAACTGTAATCCGTTGGATTGTAATAAATGTTTATGCGCCCCACTAATAAAAACTCATCCAACGGTTTAAAGTGTTTCACTATGAGTTTTCCCTTTGAGTTTTCCCTATGTGTATCATTGTCCCTAATCATTTTCCATTTCAACATTTATCCATTTCGGGTCGGCCGGCCGTTAAAAACAGATTTTTGTTTCAGTTTTTTTTTATTTTTTTTGTTAAATCACTGAAATTGTAAATTTGTTGTCAGTTAGAGCCCTCAGTTGTACTCCTTCCGTCCCTCTTTAACTTACAAATTTTGGGTATGCACATTATTTAAGAAAAAAGTGAAAAAGTTAAAGTATTGTGAGTGTAGATAGTTGAATGGGAGAAAGAAAATGGAGTAGAGAATAATAAGTGGATAGTTGTTGTGAGTATGATAAGTGGGTCCTATTATTTTAAAAGTATTAAAACATTTCCTTTTTAAGACTTTGTAGATTAAAGTGGGACAACTAAAATGGTAAATTTTGTAGATTAAAGAGGGACGGAGGGAGTATATGCGATCGGCTTGTTTGTTTTAACAGGCGTTTGACAATTTTAAAGCCAAAAAAACTCGTACTAATTTTTAAGTGTTAGTAAAATGAATTTTCAGTAATAGTTCCTCTTTTCATCATCATAGAAAATATTTTATGGTGTATTTTATTTTAAAAGTATTAAAGCTTCCTGTGTAAGCTTCTCTGAAGATATTTACCAAGCTTCCTTTGTAAGCTTCTCTGAAGATATTTACCAAGCTTCCCTAGTAAGCTTCACTGAAGATATTTACAAAGCTTCCTTAGTAAGCTTCGCGAAAGATAATCTTGCAAAGCTTCTCTTGTACACTTCTGGTTCAAAGGACATCCACATAATAATATATTATAACAGTACTAATTTTTTAGTGTTAGTAAAATGAATTTTCAGTAATAGTTCCTCTTTTCATCATCATAAAAAATATTAAGAAAATATTTTATGGTGTATTTTATTTTTATTTGCCGGTAGAAGAATACAAAACTGAATAGAGCCCAACTCATAATGCTTCCACCGACGAATGTTTTAATTAGAAAAATAAAAATCCCTTGTTCCATTTCTAAAACACATAAATCATAGACAGTCTCCTTGCCCCCTAGCTTGTACATCACTAAAAAAAAAAAAAAAAAAAGGAAACATATACAACCAATCCCTCTATTCTGTCGATATTTTCAAAATGTGATATGCATATTTGTATACTCCCACCGTCCCGCCCCGCCCGAAATAAGATTTTGGTAAACTTGACTTTACTTTGACCAAGACTTTTAAGAAAATATAATAATTCAAATAAAAATTTCAAAATTGTTATCGTATCACAATTAATAATACTCTCAATAACAATTTAAAAATTTATATTAGGATAATTATTTTTTATTTAAATTACATGGTCAAAGTATAAAAAAAAACTACCAAAATCTTATTTCAAGAGGGACAGAGGGAGTATTGCTTGTGCCATTATAAAATTGTTTCAATATTAATTTTTATTATAAATGTGACATTTAAAGTGAGACAAAAAAAAAGTGTGATATTTATTACGTAAAAATTGAATACTCCCTGTTTTTTAAGGAAAAGTCTATAATTCCCTATCAACATGGCCATTTCAACGAAGAATACTAGTAATATGTTTGACTAATCAATTAGTATATGCACATGCTTTATTTCGGGCCTCAAAACTACTCTTCCTTGATTTAAGGTTTTTGGTTTATTACATACTCCCTCTGTTCCAAAAAGATAGTCTCATTTTGATTTTTTATAGTCAACAAAATTGAACTTTGACCAAACATTGGTGTCAATCTAACCATCACAACAAAATTCTAAAATGTGTTACTGATAAATCACTTAATGATTAATCAATTACATCTTTTAGAATTTCACTAGAATGATATAGATTGACACTAGTGTTTGATCAAATTTCATTTTTTGATGTACACTGATCTACAGGGTTGCAGCGGAATAACTTAAAATAGTAACCGGATAGCAATTAATCGAATCAACGAATTAATTGACCCAATTCGAATCCACGAATTAGGGTTTGGCAAGAACAACAACAATAATGATGAAGCTCTTGAAGAAACGAAGGAATCCACCTTCAACAAACCAATTAGGTTTCAATGGTTTAAAACCACAAAGATGCAAGAAGCAAACTTTAATAAAATCTTGCCTCAAAAATAATTCAGTTTACATCAATTTTCAGTTCCTAAAATCTTTGTCTTACATGTACCAAAAAATAAAATCTTTGTCTCACATCTTGTTATATTATTTGATTTCTATCCATAGTCAAGGGTCTTTGTCTTCCCTCCTTAGTCGAGAGTCTTTGCCTTCTCTCCATGTTGCGAGGCTTTGTATTTTATTTGTACTTATGATGCAATACTTGTGATTCTTGGTTGGACATTTCTTGTCTACCCAAATGTATTACTTTTCCATGTACTCAACGCCACATCGTTCCCGTTTGGGAGTTTTCTGAAAGCCAGTGTTAGACGTGTCCAAGTGTAACTTGGAGATGCGTATGAGCGTTACAAGTCAATGTTCGTAAGAGCTTTGCTTGGAGATTTGGTTTAGGATTACATTCCTAATATGTATTACACTCTTTTATTGGGGCCGACAAATTGTTGGTGATTGTTCGTCTTTGTAAACTTGTTTATATTTGGGATGAGTCTCCCACTGTTGTGGAGCACTATCTTCTTGAACTTTATTAATGAAAATAGTGTTTTGTTTTTTTGTTTTTTTGTTTTTTTTTTTACAAAAAAGTATTGTTAAACCAACTTTTAACAACTTATGTGCTTAGAAGAATTTATAAATAGTTATATTTGTACCATATATAATTCTTAGTGGTAGGTGCACCATAAATTAAAATTGATTATTATTGCGATCTATCATACATCACGTAGGCTAACAAAACTTTAAGAGGCTTTGACCAATAAGTCCCCCATCCAAATGAAAACGATCAATAAGGACATGTATTATGGAAACTCGCCAAAAAGTCCTTGGATTTTCGTTGGACAAAAATACCCCTCCACTCCCTATTGCACGTGTGCCAGGTGCCAAGCAGGCGGAAAAAAATAAATAATAGAAAACACATTAAGCGCAACAGTTACTGCGCTTTCTCTCATCTCTCTCTTCCCTCCCTACTTTTTCTCTCTTTTTTTTTCCCCCTCAAATTTTAATAGGTAATATCTCAAAATCTAGAAATTGAAAAAATAATCTGAGAACACTGTTTTAATTGTGTCGTCAAAACGAATCAAACAAGTACACTCAACACATAATTCAAATTTTAGAAATAAAAATCTCATTTTTCACGAGTAAAAATTTGAGAAAATCATTTTTCATTTCTCAATTAATTTCACAATTTTAGAAAGAAAAAAAATCATTTTTCACTTGTAAAATTATTTTTCAACTGATTTCTCAGTTGTGTGATTTCACAGTTGTGTCATTTTTTCATTTTTAGTTTTTAAAAACTGATAAATTCATCTCTCAATTTTTTTCACAATCATTATAATAACTGAGACATGCATTTCACAGTTGTTCACACATGAATTTGAATATAATAACTGAGACATTCATTTAACAGTTATTCATAATTGAATAAAAACTGATAAAATCACCTCTCATTTTTCACAATTGATGACTCAATTTATCGGTTTAATTATATAATAAATGAGACATCCATTTCTCAGTTATTCACATATGAATTTGAGTACAAGAACTGGTACATTCATTTCTCAGTTATCAATTTTTCTCTGTTGTTAATATAATAATAAATGAGATATTCACGTTCTCTAAGTTTTGCTTTCCTTCTCAGCATACAAAACCCACCTGGTAACTTCATCTTTCTGGCAATTTCATTCTAGCGACATCTTGGTTTCCTCAATTACCCGAGCTCTTGTTCGTCGACATTGTTCTCGACTGTCACAGACTTTTTCGCGATTTCAATTAAGAACGCGATTTCATCTGAATTCCCTGCAACTTCGGAGTGCTAATGACCGCCGACGATTTCCAATTCATAGGTAAAAAAATTTGCGACATCTCTACTTCCAGCAATATTCCGATACCCGGTGATTTCCCAAGACCATAATCGTTGCTTGCTTGCGATTTGCTAATGCATAGCTATCGGCAGTTTCTTTAAAGCGTTAGCACGTACCAATCACATTAGATCTACCGCCTCGGAGCATGGTCGGCGCATGGTCGAATCTGGCCTCTAATCTAATCTGGCCTCAATCTCGTTGACGGTGGGAGTTCAGATTTGATGTTTCTCTGGGATTGAGGAGCGAGGACGAGGGAGAAGGTATACGCATAAACAGAGAAATCGGAATGCATCGAGAGAAAGAGTCGGGGTAGTTTTGGCATTATGAAAAGTATGAAACGGTTATAACTGAAGCGAGGGATGTATTGGTGAAATCGATTTCAATACAGGGACCCTAAGGTAAAATATGAAAATGTCTGTTTTTATTGGCAAATTCCACCTTCTACGGAGGACTTATTGGTAAAAATCCCAAACTTTAATGGCAATTACAAATATTAAAATTTATGAAAGGGACATTAGTAATGATCGTAAGGGCATACTCTGGCTTGAAGTGCTTTATATCATGGCTGATGAATGCATTCATAAGGAAAAAAAGAAGACTTACTTTTTTCTAGAAGTATTTTAAAAAGAAATTAAAGAAGAAATACTTTAAAGTTTAAATAGACTTGGACCACTACGACTATCAGTATATTAATTCATATATTTCAATGTTAGTAGTGCTAGTTTTATTTTCTTGGTTAAATTAATTAAATAGTGATCTAAAAAAATATACAAATTTAATTGTCCTCATATAATTTTAAACATATATTGATGGTATTTTTGAGCAAATTGCAATTTGGTTACTTAAGTTTTACACAAATTTGCAACTGACTATACAATTTGTTATCGCTATAACCTGATTCTTAATTTGTTAAATGGTTGCAATATGGTATTAAAATAAATAGAATGTTAAAAAAAAAAAAAAAAAAACGCTAACGAATGAATTTTAAAAAAATTATAAATAAATGTTCACTTAAAAAAAAACTAAAATTTCCCTCATCAAGTTCTAGAGAAAAAAACATACTACTTCCGCTATGAATCAAAAAATAAAAATAAAATCATTTTTTTAATCAATATTAAATTTGGAAAGTTATTAAATGTTCATTTTGAGTAGTAAAATTCATAAGGCATTTATGAAAATAGACCGAATGTAATATAAGTCTATGGAGACATAATATAAATAAGAAGACGTTTCATC
Organism: Campanula takesimana; assembly: GCA_026119855.1. Classification (NCBI taxonomy): domain Eukaryota; kingdom Viridiplantae; phylum Streptophyta; class Magnoliopsida; order Asterales; family Campanulaceae; genus Campanula; species Campanula takesimana. Next base: position 825,544 of record JAOWBW010000201.1, read on the forward strand.
CACTCAATAGTTGAATTGGGTTTCCTATGCGTGTAACCCGGATCCTAATTCAACATTATATTATTCTTCCCTAGTGACCCCAACACTCACAAAACAAATACTTCCTCCGTCCCAAAATGATTTTCTCATTTGTCATTTCTCATTGTCTCAAAAAGTTCTTCACATTTCTACATTTTAGGCTTAAACAAAGCATGGCTAGTGAAAAAAGTGTTCATATCCTTAAAAAGTTTAAATAGTCAAACGCGAAGATAATTTTAGGACGGATGGAGTAATAATAATAAAATCCAAATCCCAACTCAAAATAAGAAGGAAAAAATGATATTTATTGGTTACAGTACTTTGAGACTCACTTGTCATTTCACAACAAAAAATCCTAACCTATTTTCTCTTTCCTACTTTACTTTTCATACTCACAAGATTTACTTTTTCTTAATCTCCGTGTAAAATCAAACTAAACTAAGAATATTAATTTGGGACGGAGGAGAGAGTATTATTCTTCCCTAGTGACCCCAACACTCACAAGTCACAAAATGACACTTCTTGGTTACAGTACTTTGAGTCTGACTTCCACCAAAAAATCCACAAAAATTTATGACTGGGGAAACATTTATAAAAGTATAGTTTTAATCATTTTTGTGGACATTAGCTGACTTTAAGGAACATTCATCATAGATGGGAGTAATTAGTCAATAGTATTTCATGTTAAAACAGAGTTTCACATAATATCTTACTTTCTTCATTGAAGGGAAAATCAGTAGCAGCAGAATATGGCAGCTAAACAGCAGCCACCATTGAAGAAGGCACCTGCAGCTATTACTCTTCTCTTATTAGCAATCATCATTTCTGCAGTTTTCCTCACTTCTTCTTCTTTAATCAAATCGACTGTAAGTATTCGTTAACTTTTTTAACTTTTCGTTAGTGTAAATATTACAATCATTAACTATATTTGATGCGATCCTTAGGCAATCTAGACACTAGTTCTTGATCGCCCTTATTGAACAAAAACATAACGAAAATGCGATCCTTAGGCAATCTAGACACTAGTTCTTATAAGCACATCTTTATTCTTATCTTCTTTTTGGGTTTTGAGTGTTCTTCTTTTTTCTTTTTTTTCTTTTTTTTTTTTTTTTTTTGGCAGAGTATTTCAGTTTACGTTGAGAATGAAACTGTGAAAGCAACAACTATAGTCAAAGAGGCCAAGAGAACTCCAAAAAGGATAGAAATCCCACTTAATTGCTCCTCTAAGAATGTCACACAAACATGCCCTTCATCTTACCCCATAATTAACGACCATAATATTATACCTACTAATTCGACATGCCCTGATTATTTTCGATGGATTCATGAGGATTTAAAACCGTTTAAAGCCACGGGGATCACAAGAGAAATGGTGGAAAGGGCGAAGACAACTGCAAATTTTAGGTTAGTGGTGGTGCAGGGGAAGATGTATGTTGAAAAGTATAAGCAATCAATACAAACAAGGGATAAGTTCACTATATGGGGGATTTTGCAGTTACTGAGAAAGTACCCGGGGAAGTTGCCGGACTTTGAATTGATGTTTGACTGCAATGACCGGCCAGTCATCAGATCACGAGACCATCGTGGTCCTAATGCCACGGCTCCTCCACCGTTGTTTCGTTACTGTGGTGACAGATGGACATTGGATATTGTCTTTCCCGATTGGTCCTTCTGGGGTTGGTAAATTTTTCTTCCTCATCATATTTAGATACAATACGTTTCACCTGCATTGCAATGAAAATTAGACCTTTAACATATCTATGATGGAAGTAGCATGGGAATAGTCCTACATACTCCCTCCGTCCCAGAAAAATAGACTCATTTTCATTTTCATTTTCATGGTCAACTCATTTAAACTCTGACCATAAGTTTATGAAAATAAAGCTATCCTTATGCAATTCTGAAAACAAAAATGTTATTTATTCACCATTAGGAATACTGTCGATAACAATTTTAAGAACTGCATACTATACAAGATAAACTGATTAGTGGTTTTGGTTACATACTTGTATTTATAGGGCTGAAATAAACATAAAGCCATGGGAGAAGATATTGAAGGAAGTAAGAAAAGGAAATGGTGAGACTAAATGGATGGAAAGAGAACCATATGCCTACTGGAAAGGAAACCCGTTCGTTGCTGAAACCAGGAAAGACCTTCTTACTTGCAATGTCTCTGATAAACAGGATTGGAATGCCAGACTCTTCATCCAGGTAGATATCTCAATGCTATGCGCTAGGCTGGATATACAGAGTTTAATTTTTACTACTTCCGTACCAAAATTAATGTCCAAAATATTTCCAAATTTTTTCTTGATCAATAGAATTGTTTAAAAAAATGGACATTCATTTGGGGACGGAAGGAGTAGCTTTTTTCTAACGAGAAATCAGTGACATTCAAGGATATATATATATACTTTTGTGCAGGACTGGATTCTTGAATCTCAGCAGGGATTCAAAAAGTCAGACCCAGCTAGTCAATGTTCTTACAGGTATAAACATATGTGTCGAATACTATTAAAGTTCCGTAACCAAATTTCTTTATTTTGATCCTGAAAAATGATACAGCTTTTACAACTCATGTGTAGGTACAAGATCTACATTGAAGGATATGCTTGGTCTGTTAGTGAAAAGTATATATTGGCTTGCGATTCACCTACACTGTATGTGAATTCCCAGTTCTATGATTTCTTCATGAGAAGTCTACAACCAGTTCAACACTACTGGCCTATCAAAGAAAATGATAAATGCCGATCAATCAAATTTGCAGTAGAATGGGGCAACACCCACAAAAGAAAGGTATCGATCTATCACAAAAAATCATATTTTTTTTTGGTAATTGTTTCATTTTTCGCAATTTTTATCAGTTCCATGAACTATGACAGGCACATGAAATTGGGAAAGCGGCTAGTGACTTCATGCAAGAGGAGCTAAAGATGGATTATGTTTATGACTACATGTTCCATTTGTTAAGTGAATACGCTAATCTCTTGAGGTTTAAGCCAAAGGTTCCTGAAGGGGCGATTGAGGTGTGCTCAGAGACAATGGTTTGTGATGCAAATGGGAACGAGAAGAGGTTTATGATGGATTCGTTAGTGAAGGGTCCTTCAGTAACGAGTCCGTGCAGAATTCCACCTCCATACGAACCTCGTGAACTTGGAAATGTTGTTAGGAGGAAATTTAATTTGATAAAGCAAGTTGAGAAATGGGAAAATGAATATTGGGAGCATGTTAGTAAGCAGAATTAGATATAGAATTTAAGGAGAATATTCATAGCTACTAACTCCGTCCCAAAATGAATGCACAAATTTGCCAATATACTGTATTTGCTATTGTATTGAGAGTCTCAGCAGGGTATTCTGTCGAATCAAAGTTTCATCCCGTCGATCATTCAGTGAAAATCCATGCATATCAAGTAATTTCCATAGAGCAAGAACAAATTAATGATACTCCCTCCGTACCAAATTGATGTTCTTACTACTCCCTCTGTCCCGCTTTAAGGTTCTTACTTTCCTTTAGCTTGTCCCAATTTAAGGTTCTTACTTTGCTTTATTGCCTAAAATGGAAAGTGGGACTCACTTGTCATTCTCACAACAAAAACTCCCGTCAAACTAATAACTTTAAATTGGGACGGATTGAGTATTTTTTATCACTACCACCAACAAATTTTGAGGAATAATTTTAGGTTAATATAATCATCGTCATCATGAAATCTAAAGCTTGTTATTGAAAGTATGCAAGTTAAAGGGATTGAGAAACGACATTAACAAGAATTAATCAAAGCGTTTAAATGGAGGATCAGATGAACTAATTCTTAGGGTTTCTTAATAGAAATAGAATGAAAAGGATTTGGGTACCTTCATTCGTCATGGCTGCTGATGTATCATTGCGTCAAAAGGTATTGATTTCTGTAAACATTCTCTTTCTCTAATTATATATCGCTGGATTAATTTGCCAACTAGGGTTTATATTTCTTCATCTTTGATTCGGCAATCCCCTTCATTATTATTTACTAGTATTTATTCATTTTGGATTGAGAATATTTGGGTTAGGCCTTCATGTTTTTCTCGTTTTTGTTGTTGGACTTGAAGCCGTTGTAGTCGAGCAAAATGCTAGGGGCACAAAATAAAGTTATAAAATCTTCTCATAAAATGAGGTGACGATATTTTATTGGTTGCATCGATAATGGACTCGTCACACTCTAATTACAAACACCAATAACATCATTACACTTAGGGTTTTGTGAACACGTTTTTGTGACTTTTTTGTGCCCCTAGTATTATTTGGGGAAAAAATCATAATTTTTTTTTTGAAAGGTAAAAAAAATCGCAAAATCTTAGCTTATAAAATTTTATGTAGTGATTTTGTTGATTTTTTAAATTAGAGTGTGGCGAGTCTAATATCAATGCAACCAATAAAATATCATCAATTCACTGTGTGAACAAGATTTTGTGACTTAGTTTTGTGCCCTAGCATTACTCCAATCTAAATAATTATTATTTGATACAGTGAATATTTTTATTAAAAATTATTGTAATTAAGAAATTTAATGTGAGTATGATAAATGATTGAGAATTGCAAATAAGATTTACAATTAATTAACTGTATAATTAATTGTATAGGGTTATTATAATACTCTTTTTCGTTCTATATAAATGTCCAAGTCAAGATATGTAAGTTTTTGTTATATTTATTTGATTACCCTTATGTATTCATATGCGTAAACTCTTTACATTTTTCATGGCATTGGCATTGCATTGATTGTTTGTGTCGTCCATAAGGAGTGGCTCAGTGGTAGAGCCAAACTTCACAATGTGTGAGGTCTCGGGTTCGATCCCTTCTCATGCCTTCTAGGACATCATTATTATAAGGGGTAAGTGGGGAACCACTATCGATCCTCTTAAAAAAAAAAAAAAAAAAAAAAAAAAAGATTGTTTGTGTCTTTTAAAATCAGTAATTTAAAAAATCACTAAAGTTTGTATCCTATATTTTTATAAATATTTCCATTTTTGCTATCTATTTTTTAATTGTTACCTCAAAAAAAAAAAATGCTGAGGGGATTTTTAGTAAACGGCCCAATTAGTAAGCAAATAAGGCCGTTGATTCAAACTGAATACAGAGCCCATTATAGCCAGATCTTGGGTCCTTCGTAAGTGACTTAAAACATTTTCAAGCCTGAAAATTTTTAACTGATAAAGCAATGCCCATTACAGTTTTAACAAAATATTGCTCATAAAACGAGATGGCGATATTTTATTAGTTTCATCGATAATGGACCCACAACACTTTAATTAGAAACACTAATAAAATCATTACACTTACGATTTTGTGACCAAGATTTTGTGACTTTTTTGTGCCCCTAGTATTATTCTTGCTCCTACAAACAAATGTTTGTCATTTTTACTTTTGATTAAGAATAAAAACTCATATTCACTTTTTGATAAATGCATTATTAACAAGCATGATCAAGTAAAGTTAAGCGATGGGAATAATATATTTTAGAAAATCGAGATTTAGTTAGGAAGATAGGGCGTAGTATTTTACTCCATCTGTTCGGGAAAGTTAGTCCCTCTTTTTTCATTGTTAATGTAAATGTACTTTGAGCAATAATTTAAGTTGCTTTTAATTATCTTAATGGAAATCTTAAAATTGGTATTGGTAGTATTTATAATGATGTATCAATGGTCTCTCGTAAAACGCGTTTTACCAAGTGATTAGGAAAAACGTGTTTTGTAAAAACGGCGCGATTTGTTGGAAAAAACTTCAAATGACAATTTGAAGGCCTAAACGACGTCTTTTGGCGATTTTAAACGCGGAATAGGGGGCAAAGCCTGATGTCATTTGTTTCTCATCAAATTTCCTTTCAAAAAACCCATCTGGATATCAATTTTAAAGGTTCTGGCTATCAGTCTCAAAGGTTCTTTTCAGCTTTAAATGTTCTTTCAAAGTGCTCTCTGGCTATAACTGACACTAAAAAATACACTCTCACTTGCACTAAAAAAATCATATTTTTTTTTAGTTTTATTTTTTATTTTGTTCTCACTTGCACAATAAAAAACACAATCCAAAAACCTTTATTATTTCTATACATAATCTCTTAACTTGATACCCAGAAGGTTTGTTGGTCATGTCTTTATTCAAATATCATTAAAATCATATCTAGAGTGCTTTATTATTGATGTCGAGAACCTTTTGAGGTTGATATCCAGAATTTTTCTTAGCCGTCCGTTCTTAAAATGTGCTTGAAACTCATGTCCAGATGACTTTATATATATATATCCAGAACAATTTGATGTTGATATCAAGAATGTTTGTTGGTCATGACCTTCTTCAAACGTGCTTCAAAAATTACATCCAGAAGGCTTTATATTGATATCCAGAACCGTTTGAGGTTCCGATTATTTACAAAAATATCACCGCGCGTTTTCTAAAGAGGTTCTGCATATTTACAAAAATACCACCGCGCTTTTAGAAAAACACGGTTTTCCTGGGCATCTTGTAAAACGCGTTTTACCCAAGATTTTGGCTAACAATTTTTATATTTTCATTACGATAACTAAAAGTAGCCTTAATTATTGCTCAAAGTGTATTCGTAGTAATTAAAAATGAAAAAAAAATACTCCCTCTGTCCCTAAATGAGTGTCCATTTTCAAAAAATCTTTGTCCCAAAATGAGTGTCTTTTTTGAACATAACGTTGTCCCTAAATGTTTTTTTTTCGAATTTTTTTTCACCGGTCTCTTTATACGTGCAAAACTAAATGTTTGGAAAGGAGATTACAAGATTATATATGAATATTTACTAGCAAATTGTACATAAAGTTGAGATTTTCAATGTCCCTTAAAATGAAATTTGAACACTCATTTATAGACCGAGGTAGTACTAATTTTCCGGGACAGAGGGAGTATTTCATTTGCGTTTGGATTAAATGCATTATTATTAACAAGCATGATCAAGTAAAGTTAAGCGATGGGAATAATATATTTTAGAAAATCGAGATTTATTTATGAGACATTTAGTTACGAAGAGACAAAAACTTGCGTAGACGGTCTCGCACGTGAGATGAATCTCGTTGCGAGAGTAAATGGTTTGGCTCCTATGGGTGGTGCAGAACAACCCATTTCCTCTCCCATCAACAAGCTCTATCTCACGTGACCCTCTCACTAAATACTTCCCCTTAGGAAAATAAAGCGTAATATTTTATTTCATTTGTGTTTAAATTCACGACTCATGAGGAAACCTTATCTAAACATTTGATATGAAATGAAACTTTAAAATGTTCCATTAGAAAAACAAAAACAAAAAAAAAACAAAAATTATCTCCATAATTATTGCTGAACATCTGATCCTTTGACTGTAAGATCATGGCTTGCAACACAAGTCATTTAGTGAATTTCCATACATAAAATTATAAGTATAATGTTAATATGAAGTGTAGTCAATAATAAAATGTGTAGAATCCCTGAAATGTTATTTATCTATTTATGATGGGCAAAATGGTAAATCAACATTGCTTAAGAAATGAATAGGTATGGTCTCTATTTGAAGTGTCACCATGTTTCATATATAAAGGCTCTTCCATCAAGCCTAGAAATAACTACATTCTTATTTTCTCTCATCTAAGTCATCTTCATATTGTTGGAAGAATATTGAGTGATTAAGAGACACTATCATTTAGAAGATCCATTCTCCTACATCTTCTTCTTCTTCTATATCTCCCTAAAGTCAAGAACAATGGATTCAACAGGTAATCATCGCTTCCGCCTTCATCTCCTTCCTCAATCTCCTTCTAAATATGAGTATGGCATTCAAGATCATAAATTGTTCAAACAATTGGTATCAGAGCCTGGTTATTTTTTAGTTTGAGTTGAGTTCTTTAAAGAAAGCCTTTAAACGCTTTAAATTTTGATTCATTCTTCATGTTGAATCATAAAGTTATGATGTTGATTAGAGACTATAATTCATTTATAGAGTGCTGATAATCATCATATGAATTAAAGAAAATGGTTTGAAAAGTTTTGTTCATTAAAAATGGTTCATGTAAGATTATCCCTTCATAACATGGTTTTATGTTTTAAGTACATACCATGTGGATCTACTCACTTGATTCCATTATTTTTTAGGCAAGATTATCCCCATATAACGTGGTTTTATGTTTTAATTACATACCATGTGGATCTACTTGCAATTCGTTTGGCTTTTGGGAATAATTTAAACAAAATTCAGAATGTAGAAAAATCTTATGTTCGGCCGTGTCTTGTGTTTTGCTCGGCTGAGCACTTGAAATTCTTGAATCGGTGCTACAGAAAAGTGGGTGGTCCGGGCGGGTTATGTATTTGGTCCGGTCGGACCCATTAGGTTTTTGAAACGGTGGGTATTGAACCAGCATGGTCCGGCCGGGTCTTAGGTTTAGCCCGGTCAAACCTCATGCTACAATCCGGTCGGGTCTTAGGAGTTGCCCGGGCGGACCACCAGGATTGCTCGGCCGTGTCTTTCATTTCGCGCGGCCGTGCACTAATTGGCCAAAATTAAGGTTTCTGTTATTATGGTGCTCGGCTGGGCACTTCTCTATGCTCGGCCGAGCAGATACTATTCACAGGTTTTGGAATTTTTTATGTTTCTGCACTACTTTGTTTTCCCTTTTGAACAAAACATACATTTTTTCAAACCTTAAAAAGTCTTGATTAATTATATGCTTAAACAATTTTATTTATTGTTTAAATAATATTATCGCCTAAGTGATTAACGTTATTTAAACCCAAAATTGTTAAAGTGTTGAATGTGTAAGTTAATATGTGAATGACATGAATTTTCCAAAGAAGATCTTGACATTTGACTAAACTTGGGCATTCATGTGATGACAAATAAAATGAACATTAAGTTATTTTATTAAATGCTTAAGACTACCCAAAGGAAGATTGAGCATTTAATCAAATATTGTTCAAATTACTTGTCATCTAAGGCAATTATTTATGAGTCAATTCGCAATCCAAAGATTAGTTTTGAGGTCATGTTAATTACCTTGTTGATGAATTTCGTTGATATAATTAATCATTTATTCATAATGTAGTTTCTTATTTATGTTTTGTTTTTCATTCTTTTGTTCTCAAAAACCCAACAGATTTACTTATTGCTTCATCCGTGATTACTGCTATAAGTACCTTACCGATGCTTAATGCGACTAATTTTAAAACTTGGAAAAATAAAATAATTATGATCTTAGGCTATATGGACATAGATCACGCATTAAGGGAACCGTTTCCTCTTCCTCTTTCTAATATAAGCACTCAAGAAGATTGCTTAAATAATGAGAAGTGGGAACGCTCCAACCGCGTGAGCCTAATGATCATGAATATAGTTGTCCCGGAGACGATTTTGGACAGTGTCTCCAAGGATGTTGATGCTAAAACATTCCTTGATATTCTTGAGGAACGTTTGGCATCTACTTCTTCTTATGGGACAAAGAGAAGAAGGAATGAAATTGCGGTTGCAAGTAATAAGAAGCCCAAGGGATCATCCAATGATCATAAAGAAATGGAATGCTTCTTTTGCAAGGACCTCACTCACATGAAGTACGACTGCCCTAAGTATCACGCTTGGCGTGCTAAGAAAGGTATGTCATTTAGACTTGTTTGCACTGAGGGTAATTTGGTTTCATTTCCTACATATACATAGTGGTTGAATTTTGGTACAACAACTCACATAAAGGATGTCTATGTAGGGTTGCCTGAAATACCGAAGTCCTGGAGAAGATGAAAGATTCATCTATATGGAAGATGGGAATCCGGTAGAAGTAAAAGGCATCGGGATCTTTTAGAATATTGTTAAGTACTTAGTATTATTTGTATTAATAATACATTTGATGTACCGTCATTTAGACGGAATTTGATATATATCACAATATTAAACAAAGTATGTTATTTTGTTCATTTTTTTTTGTGATCTTTATTTTAAATTCCAAAGTTGGTGGTACTAGTACTTTGTCAAGTATTCTTTCTTTACTTGACATCATTCAAACAATAAATGAGTCCCATAAATAATGAAACCAAAAGTAAAAGCAAAAGTTATCAAGTAAAATTTTATTCCTTATGGCATAGGCGTTTCGGTCATATCTCCGAGAAGAGAATTGATAAGCTTGTGTCTAAAGGAATCTTGCCATATTTGATATTCTGGAAAATACTTTTGCATTGAATGCCCTAAAAAGGAAATTTACAAACATTAAAAGAAAAGTATTCTCAAGAACATCAAGTGTTTTAGAACTAATATATTCGGATTTTGTGGGCCATTCATTATTCCTTCATGGAAAGGTCAACAATACTTTATTACGTTCATACCCTTGGTATGAATACATTTATTTACTTCATGAAAGTCTCAAGTTTTGGACGTTTTTTAAGTCTTATAAAACCTAATTTGAAGTCAACTTAGAAAGACTATTAAGAACGTTAAGTCCGATCATAGTGGTGAATACTATGATTGAAATAACGATTTTGAGGAACAACGTCCGGGTCCTTTTTACTCGCTATTTTGAAGAGAGTGAGATTGTCTCCATCTACATTAAGCCGGGTACGCCTAGAATAAATGATGTAACAAGAGACATAATAAAATCCTTAAGGATATGGTAATAAGTATGTTTATTGTACTTCTTTACCTCACTCGTTATGGGCGATACATTAAAAACCCGCAATCTATATTCTCTATAGTGCTCCCTCTCAAAGGCTACTAATATAAACCCTTTATGATTTAAGAACATGTTCTTAAATCATCTTCATTTATGGGATTGTCCAATAGAAGCTAGGCCTTATAGGCCTAATAAGGGCAAACTGGATGCTAAGACTATTAGTAGCTATTTTGTGGGGTATGCCAAGAGATCTATGGGAAATAAATTTTACAACCTGAAAACTAGAACCTTTTTTAAACGAGAAATTGCTAGGTTCTTTGAGGATGTTGAATTTAGTGGGAGATTAGGAGTAATATTTTGAATTTGAAAAGGAAGAGGCATTCATTTCATTACCTCTTCCCATAAGTTCCAATTGGATATCATGGTTTTGTACTTGATATTCAAAGAAGAACATACAATTCAAAATAATGATTCCCTATAATTATTGAACAATATGAAAATGTTGATCGTAAGGATGAAATTCAACAACCTCAAAATCAGGAAGAACCGGTGCTCTTAAGGAGATCCAATAGAGTTAAGAAGAAATGTTATTCCGGATATTTATAAAGCGTATCTTATCGAGAATGAAGGACACTTAGGTTTAGTGGGAGATGAGCCTCTCATCTTCCATGAAACAATTAATAGTCCTAATTCTCATATAGTAAATTAATGTCATAAATGAAGAGTAAAAATCTATAAAGATAACAACATTTGGGATCTTATCCCATTACCTAAAAGGATGTGAAACCTATTATGGGTCTTTAAAGACCAAAAATGATTCACAAGGTAATATGGAAAGATATAAAGCCCATCTAAGTTGCTAAAGATTTTTTACTCAAAAAGGAAGACATTGATTATAAAGAAACATTTTTTTCGGTATCTTCTAAAACTCTTTTAGGATCATTATGGAACATAAGCCATATTATGATCTTGAGTTTTATCAAATGGACATAAAGACAACTTTCCTTAATGGAGACATTGAGGAATCTATGGCAGATTTGGATCATACTAAGTAATTAGTTTGTGAACTTAAGAAATCCATTTGTAGGCTCAAGCAAGTTTTCTCATCAATGGTACTTAATCAAGTTATTCTTTCATTTGGTTTGAAACGAATCTTGGTAAAAGATTGTGTATACCATAAGTTCAGTGGGAGTAAAATTTATAATTTTGGTCTTATATGTGAATGATATTTTGCTTGCTAGTAATGATATGAACCTTATTAAGGAAACTAAGAAATTTCTTATTTGAAATAAAAGATCTTAGTAAGGCATCTTTGTATTAAGAATACAAAATTCACCGTGATCGCTCACGAGATGTTTTAGGATTATCACAAAGGCCTATATGGAAAAGGTATTACAAAGGTTAAGCATGCAAAACTATAAACCACATGACACCCCTATTTTTAAAGGAGACAAGTTTAAGTCTCAAACAGTGTCCTAAAAGTAATTTCGAATCCAAGTATATGGAAAATATCCCTTATTTGCATCAGCAGTAGGAAGCTTAATGTGTGCATAAATCTTACATTTAATGTTGGGATGCTTGGTCAATACCAAAGCAATCAGGGAGAGAACATTAAGTAGCAGCCAAAAGAATGATAGAAGTATTTGCAAAACACTAAAGAACTACATGCCTATGTTTTGAAGTCGGATCATATTGAGATCATTAGGTATTCCGACATTAGTTAAATTATATGACTGCATAAGTTTATTAAAGGGACTACCAATTGTCAACAGGTGTCGAAAGATCGCTTAAGTTTTAAGGTGACAATCGAACGGTAGTCTTATAACAACAAGAGTTAAAGAAAGTCTAAGCATATAGACATTAAGTTTCTTGTTGTGAAGGAAAATGAACAAAGAAATACAACTTATAGAAACAAACTCCATTTAAGAGGATCCGTTTATGAAAGCGTTATTATATTCAGTGTTTCACATGGGTGTAACGATCTTAATAACATTTGGTATAGTGGGAGTTTGTGTTGTCTATCATTAATTGTTTTATTATTTAAAGTTTTGATCTCATTTGGTTAAGTTTGACTAGTTGGAAGAATATGTATATATTCATTATGATTCCATGCTACACATCTATACTTTTGATCTATGTCATTTAGTTGGATTTGTATACGTGATTATTGTGGGTTTAGTTGCGGATCAATTACAACGACTGCCCCTTTAGTCCTTATACTTGGATGACTAATGGACGAGATTGTTATAAATGACAATAACGTGCGCACATTTGGGTTGTCATTTGTATTATATTTATGTTTTAAAAAGGAAAGACTTGTTTTGCAACCCAAGTGGGAGATTGTAAGATCATGGCTTGCAACACAAGTCATTTAGTGAATTTCCATACATAAAATTATAAGTATAATGTTAATATGAAGTGTAGTCAATAATAAAATTTGTAGAATCCCTGAAATGTTATTTATCTATTTATGATGGGCAAAATGGTAAATCAACATTGCTTAAGAAATGAATAGGTATGGTCCCTATTTGAAGTGTCACCATGTTTCATATATAAAGGCTCTTCCATCAAGCCTAGAAATAACTACATTCTTATTTTCTCTCATCTAAGTCATCTTCATATTGTTGGAAGAATATTGAGTGATTAAGAGACACTATCATTTAGAAGATCCATTCTCCTACATCTTCTTCTTCTTCTTCTATATCTCCCTAAAGTCAAGAACAATGGATTCAACAGGTAATCATCGCTTCCGCCTTCATCTCCTTCCTCAATCTCCTTCTAAATATGAGTATGGCATTCAAGATCATAAATTGTTCAAACATTGACTTCGCCAATCCGGAAAACATAAACTACAAGTTTTCATCTTGAACATAAATGTAACAATCTTAAAATATAAGACTTGTGCTTTCACAAGACATTATTTTATTTTTATGATATTTATTTATATGTTTTAAACAATTATATGAAGTTTGGTGAAATATAAAGTAAATAAATTGACAAAATCGACATACACCTTGAGACAAGAGAGCTTTCAAAGGGTTTAAAATATGACAAATACTAGTTTCTAATTTAACTAACCCCACTACCATTTCTTTCCTTGTAAGGTGATTCTAGAAAAATCTTCGGCTATTAATTTGGTGGCTCCATATCATAAATAACTTCCTCCTTCTTTTTTTTAATCATTTTATTATTTATTATTTTTTATTGTTTTAAAAATTTCGTGACATTTTTACAGTTTAGGCTTAACTGTGCATACAAAGAGTAAGTACTAATTATTTTGAATAGTCAAACGTAAAATTATTTTGAACGGAGGGAGGGAGTATTTATTTTAACTCATATGATTAGGTAAGTTCTACATTGACTATTAGAATTAGGGGTCAATCAAGATTCACACTTGATCCATGAATCAATAAAAAATACTACTACCTCTGTCTCTAAATGAGTGTTCAAATTTTATTTTAAAGGACACTGAAAATCTCAACTTTGTGAACAATTTGGTAACAACGATTCATATAAAATCTTGTAATCTCCTTTCCAAACATTTAGTTTTGCACGTATAAAGAAACCGGTTAAAAAATTTTCGAAAAAAAACGTTTAGGGAGAAAGTTATGTTAAAAAAAAGACACTCATTTAGGGACAAAGATTTCTTGAAAATGGACACTCGTTTAAGGACCGAGGGAGTAGTTTCAAAGAAATTTTCAATTGGAGTAATTAATTAATTGTAGTACTTATCAAATGGTATTTATGTGGCTTGCCTTACCTTTCAATTCACGTTGATGTGGCGCACAGAAACAATTGATAGAGCCAAAACACACAAGTATGGATGATGAGGACGGTTTAATTAGATTATTTGTAGTGGTTCATTAATTCCTAGAATAATCTTATGAAGTTCTTAATATACTCTCTCTGGTTCAAAATAACTGTCGCTTTTGGTCAATCATATGTAAGTTTGACCAATAATTTAAATATAAAATAATGATGCTAATAAAAATCTAAAATTTGTCATTGTATTATAATTAATAATACTTTTAATAACAATTTTTAGATTTTTATTAGGATCATTATTTTTTGTTTAAATTAAGGGTTAATTGCAATTTGGTTACCTGAGTTTGTCGTCAAGTTCCAATTAGTTACCCAGTTTGTGTTTCGGTCAATTTAGTTATCGAATTTGTCTTTTTGTTACAATTGGGTGTAAAATTGGTTAGTTCGTCAAAAATCTAACGTCAATGGATGAAAAATGTAACAAAGTTCTTTCAAAATTGCAATGTTCAACCTTACAGTTTAATTGATCACACTTTACCCCATTTAAACACTTATTCTCTCTCTCATAAACACACACACACACACACACAGTTCTCTCTCTCTCTCTCCGCACCTTCTCCGGCTGCCGCACCTTCTCCTGCGGCCCACCTTCTCCGGCGGCCGACGACCGACGATCTTCTACCTTTGTTCTTCAAAAGAGACGTTCCCTCTCTCTCTCTCTCTCCACAACCTCCGAAAATCTCACAAAGCTTACAATTCCCGAAACCCTAGTTCTTCCCCAAATTTCAAAATCTCAGATTCCGGCAATCAACTCCATATTTTTCGGCCAAATTTATTTTTCTTCCCCCCAAAAATTAAATTCATATAACTCTATCAGTTTCATTTCATCCATCACCCCCAAACTTCCATTAAAGACCATCGCCACTTCATTCTCTCCCATCGACAATTACCTAATCAACTGTGGATGTACCGAACCCACCACCACCACCGACGCTGACCACCGTCAATTCACCGGAGATCGATTCAGGCTTGAAATTTCTATTTACAACCTAAAGAAAATCGACCCACGAAAGGTAGAAATCAAATTCAATCATCAAATAGTAATTATCTTCCCCTCCTTACCATTTATTTCAGTCCAATTGCAGTCACCAGAAGAGTAGGGTTTGGTTTGCCGTCGGTGTTGTTCTGACGGCATGGGTTGTGCTGGATCGCATGATAAAGGGAATGGTTAAGTTTCGATTTTTTGATTTTGTTGTTGTATGAGTTGGGTCTGCTCTCTTATGATTTTGGTTGATTGGGTTTATTGGTTTTATTGTGAAAGAACCTTTTTGACTTTATTTAAAGCCTTTTCTTTGTGTATAACATTCGTTAGTTTGGGGTGTAATGGAATAATTTAAACTTTAGGGTTGGTCATTGCAATTTTGAAAGAACTTTGTTACATTTTTCATCCATCTACGTTAGGTTTTTGACGAACTAACCAATTTTACACCCAATTGTAATAAAAAGACAAATTCGACAACTAAATTGACCGAAACACAAACTGAGTAATTAATTGGAACTTGACAACAAACTCAGGTAACCAAATTGCAATTAACCCTTAAATTAATTGGTCAAACTTACATATATTTGATTAAAAGTGACAGTTATTTTGGACCAGAGGGAGTACCTTTCTACTCTCTCTTACATTTAATGGCTCATGTTTGGGCTCCAGCAATCGAAAGACAGTGCAGTTTCCTTCATTTGATCATCTATTTCAAAATTTAATGGAATTAGCGGAAGCGGGGGAGTGAAAAGATGATTGTACCCTGAATTGTTTGATTCAATTAATTTGAATCGCTACGTACTGCATTTCAGGGTATATATTATCATGAAATCGAGAACATGAAATGGCATTCAAAGATAAATAAGACCTAAGTAGTACAAGGGTGAATAATAGAGAGAAACACATGTATTCCCTCCGTCCCATAACAAACTTCACATAAAATGTTATGAACGGAATTAAGGAAAGTAGATGGTGTGAGCGGAAAGGAGAGAGAAAGTGGGGTAGGGAATAGTAAGTGGTTAGATAGTTATTGTGAGTGAAAGGATAGAGAAAGTGGAAAAAAACTTTTCCTTTCTAGGTAAGTGGGAGTTTTCAGTCAGACGCCCAAAATGATAAAGCGAAAAGTTTGTTATGGGACGGAGGAAGTATCTAAGTATGAGGGTGGGAAGTAAATGGGAGAAGGTGATTGTGGTGAAACCTAAAGTAGTTTAGGGGAGTTTGGAGGAATTTGGATAAGATGAGTGTGAGAGGTCAGCCATGACTCTCTAGCTTTTGCGATGGGCTTGTACTTAAGGCCCCACTGGCTATTGTGGACTACTCCTTTTAAATGACCTGCACATGCTAGCACAAATAAATAAACTGGCTTTAATTGCAATATATAGAAATTACATTTTTGGAAAAAAAAAAAAAAAAAAGAGTACTTGTCTTCATTTAAAAAAAAAAGTTGTAAAAATTATTCTTATTACAATTAAAATTGACATTGATTTTAGAGCAATAGTAACATTAATTATTCACAAAACAAATTACACTCCCTCCTTCACATGAAAATAGTGTTAATTTTCGGATTTCAAACCGCTGCACCGAGCGGTTAGCTCCACCCAATGGTGCCGATTGGAGTCACCTCATTTTAGCTACACCCAATGGTGCCGATCAAGGCCACATGTGTCCGAATTCGGTGAGACCCATAAAAAATTGAAATCATCTTAGCCGCACACTCAATCGGCACGCATATGTGGCATTGATCGGCACCATTGGGTGGAGGGGTGGAGCGGTTCCGGGTCCGTTAATTGTCTGTTTGATTTATCTCATTTCTCATAAGATAACTCCATCTTAAAAGTGGTACTCCATTTAGTGCATTCTTTTTATCAAATGGTAGTGATTAAAGAGGGTGCATCTTTTTAGTTAATATTTTGCTCCCTAGTCCACTTAAATGATGAATGGGACATCATATCTACCCACTAATTTTGAATGGCAATGAGAATCTTGTAATAAGATTGACTATTACTCTTAACCATTTAAAGAAAAATGTCATTAAAACAATAATAAATTAGATATCAACGTCATGAAATCCATATATTTACTCTTTCCGTTTTAAGATGAATATCACATATCCACAGTTGACAAGTTGAAGTTTTTTTAAAAAAAAATAAATAAATGTTATGTTTCGTTAAATACCCTATCTCTTCATGAGTGCTGTAGTATATTCCGATGAAGAAGATACACAGCTATAATTTTTTTTTAAAAATATGGCAGAATAGATTGATCACCAAACATTATATCTTACTAGTAGGTAACCCGTGCTCTGCACGGGAATCTATTCCGTTAATGTTTTTTGTATTTTCCTTTTTTGATGTTTTTAATTGATAAATTAACATAATAATTTTATTTGAAAATATATGTATATTTTAAATTAATCAAAATATTTGCATAGCTTTGGTTGTACATAGTTGTAATAAATATATTTTTTTAATTAATTTAGAAGTACATTTAAGTCTGTTGTATGAATATTTCAAAAAACCTAATGGTATTAATAGTAATAGTTAACATATATAGTAACTATTATGATTAAATAATATAATTAATAGTAATAGATAATATATATTGTAACAATTATGATTAACTAATACTATTAATAATAATAATTAACTTATATAGTAACTATTATAGTTAACAATTATATTTAACTATTATAATTAACTAATACTATTAATAGTATTAGTTAGTTATAATAATTAAATATTACTCCCTCCGTCCCTGAGTAAGAGTCCTATCTCCCATTTGCTCGAAAATTAAGAAATGATAGAAGTAAAGTAAATGTTGTGAGTCTAAAAGTAAATTAGGAGTGAGAAAGAGTGGGAGTGAATAATAAGTTGATTGATTTTGTGAGGATAAAAGTAATGTAGGAGAGAGAATGAGTGAGATGAATAGTAAAGATTCTTTGTCATTTTAGGAAAAAGACTTTTACTCTGTTACGTATCAAAATAGAAAATAGGACTCCTACTATGGGACGTAGGTAGTAATAGTTAACTATAATAGTTAACTATTACTATTATAAGTATTAGTTACTTAACTATATTAGTTACCTATTATAGTACCTATTACTATTATAAGTATTAGTTAATATAGTAGTTAACTATAATAGTTACTTATTATAGTAACTATTACTATTATAATTATATGGTTAACTATTATTATAGTTACTTATTATAGTAACTATTACTATTATAAGTATTAGTTACTATAGTAGTTAACTATATTAGTTACCTATTATAGTAACTATTACTATTATAAGTATTAGTTACTATAGTAGTTAACTATATTAGCTACCTATTATAGTAACTATTACTATTATAAGTATTAGTTAACTATAGTATTTAACTATAATAGTTACCCTATACAGTAACTAATACTATTAGCTAAGAAAAAGAATTTGAAAAGTCTCTTATTTATAAGAGTGGTAATGATGTGGCAACACCAAATGCAACCTTTCTCTAAGACTTGTCTATGTGGCAACACCATGGCTCTCCTCACCAACTTTAATATATATATATATATATATATATATATATATATATATATATATAGATTTTTAAAATGCGATATTTATTTTAAAACAAACTAAAATAGAAATTGCGATATTTATTTTGAGAGAAAAGAAGTGTACGTTAATCAAACCTTATGTACTCCATCTGTCTCTGTTTAAGGTTCTTAATTTGACTTTGCATGCTTATTTTGGAACTAAGGCAAACTTGGGTCAACGATAGTAGTGTGTGGAGGATATATTTGTCAATTCACAAAACAAGTGGGTTAAAAGTAGATAGGCAAGTGATGTTTTTTTTTGTTTGTAATATATGAATTTTACGAGGACAAGAGTGTCTAAAACATTATTCATACTTTGCCATTTAAGGAATAAAGCAACTAAAAACCTTAAACTGAGACATACCAAAAAGGAAAGTAAAAAACCTTAAACTGAGACGGAGGGAGTACTGAAGAAGAAGGAAACTGCATTGAGTTATTTGATGTACACGCGAGTTTTAGTTTATACAATCATGATACGCGGCAGATGATTTTAAATAATGAAATAAAATAGGGTTAATACAGATAACCATGCATGCTTAACAGAAATCAAACATATATAATTATGATTAATGTCAACTGTTTTCTGGCATGAATTATTTTAGTACTTGATTTTACGTAATCATTGACCATGATTGAGCTTTTTCTTCTTATATACTACAATGAGATCATATCACCGTTTTACAAAGTGTTGTTTAGTACTCCCTCCGTCCCGGACTAAAAATAAATATTGTGAGTATGAAAAGTAAGTAAGAGAGAGAAAATGGGTAGAAAGTTTTTGTTGTGAGAATGATAAGTGAGTCCTATTATTCATTTTAGGTAATAAAGCAACTAAGAATCGTAGTATGAGACAAACCAAAAAAAAAAAAAAGTAAGAACTTTCGTCTAGGACAGAGAGTATACGCAATTCCTAAAGAAAGTTTAGAAGACAACGCGCTTGTAATGATTTTGGTGTTCCTACTTTCCGTTTGTACTTTCCTTCTGGATTATTTCTGGAGTAAAATTCCTATTCCAAAATGAAAAATTATGAATAGTACTGACTACTCTTAATTATATAAATGAATGGTTTTTCTAACATGTGCCCTTAGGGCATAGGATAATAACTAATTATAATTGTGAATCTATGCAATTATAGCAGTTTTACTTAAAAAATTTAAACATATTACTAAACATTGCTATAATTACATAGATTCACTACCATAATTAGTTCATATCCTATGCCCTAAGGGCACACGTTAAAAAAACCGATAAATGAAAGACATTATAAGTAATTATGCTTGAGAGTTGAGACGGCTTATGATATGGGCCATATGTGTACAGTTAGCAAAATGCATGTTTCAATAAATTAACATAAAATTTCCAGCAAAAATACTTGTTTTATAACGTGTTTTCAAATAGTAGACATGTTTGTAAATAAGCGGAACGTTATTATAAGGCGCCGTGATATTTTTGCAAATAACTGAAACTTACAAAAACTCACCAGACACTTTTTGAGATTGCATGAGGCATTTTTCAATATTAAAACAGACACTTTTTAATACTATGGCAGACACTTGTTTTAAAACTTATAAAAACTCACTGACACTTGTTGACATTCTAAGAGGCATTTTACAATACTACAATAAGCACTTTTTAACACTAAGACACAAACAATTGTTAGCACTACAACCAGCAACCTTAACACTACCACTAAAAGTACTTGTTTGAATTTTTATAAGTGTTATATTACAACAAACACTTTCTAATATTATAACAGACACATGATAATATAAGAGAAGACAATTACGAAAAATCTATTTTTCTATCTCTTAGTATAAATAGGTTTTTCACAACATTTACTCATAAATTAAAGAAAATAGAAATTTAAATGTGGATACCCATTAATCAGAAATCACCACCCTACATCTGATATGTCTACATAGGAGTTGTCTTAACATCTAGAATTTCACATCAAGAACTACAATTAACTTGTCAATTTTCATGCATAAACTTACAAATTATTTATTCACATTTTACTTGTACCTTTATATATTTATACTAAAGTTATTTTTCTTCGAAAGGCAACACTTATTTTGAGATTAAAATAAAATAAACTAAGGAATATGGGATGAATGGAGTATCAATTCATACGTAGGAAATCCTAGTAAGATTTACGAGTGCATGATGAAAAAGGATTAATGCCCCTATGACGCAGAACGGAAGCAATATTCGTGAATAGCAAGCGCTAAACACAAGAGTTTACTAGCAATAAACCTTTAAAAAAGATAACTGGAAGAGTGTGTTTTGGAGGAAACTAGTTCCTCCATAAGTTATAAAAAGTCATGTTTTTAACTCTTAAACCTCAAACCTAAAACCCTAAACATTAAACCCTAAACCTTAAACCCTATAAAACAAGACTTTTTAATTTTCTCTAACTGGAATCCACCAGGAAATAAGAGAAAAATCTTTGAATTAAAAATAATAATCTGATGGCTACAGAATAACAAAAGTGTTTAAATACCCCTAGGGCAACCAAAAACGAAAAACCCTAAACAAACGAAATAAGGAAATAAAATCCGAAAATAAAAATAACTGTTTTATAACTTAAAAGACTGTTTTCGGGCCCTAAATGGACTCGGATGCCCGAAAAGCATCGTACATCATGGCAAAGCGATGAGTCTTGTTCGTGGCGAAATTCCCTTTCCGAAAAGTACTCATAATAGTCATTCTGAGTCGGGACGATTAAACTGCAAAATCCTGCCGAGAACCTTCTATTTCGAGTAAGGAGATTGAATATTTTTGTATATCATATATATATATAGTACTCCCTCTGTCCAAAAAAGATAGTCCACTTTAGATTTTTGACGGTCAACACATGTGAACTTTGACAAAAAATTATTATCAATCTAATCATCCCAATGAAATTTTAAAATTTGTCATTGATAAATCACTTGATAATTAATCAATAACAAGTTTTAAAATTTCACAAGGATGGTTAGATTGACATTTATATTTAGTCAAAATTAACTTGTATTGACCATCAACAGTCAAAAGTGGACCATCTTTCTGAAACGGAGGGAGTATATATTAATGATCATTATATTGAGATCATGAAATAATCTAATTACACAATTATGTAATACAAATTTTGCGTTACGAGCTTTGGCGGAGCTACATGTAACAAAAGAAGGCAGTTGTGGCCCCAGCTCCTTAATTTTAAAACATGTCAAAATTCTCCTTCTAATTATAAATTTTTCTGTTCCAGAAAGATAGTCATATATTAATTTTTTATAGTCAACATATATGAACTTTGAACAAACATTGGTATCAATCTAATGTTCACAATGAAATTTAAAAAATAGTTATTGATAAATCACTTAATGATTTGTCAATTATAATTTTTAGAATTTCACTAAAATGAGTAGATCAACATCAATATTTGGTCAAAGTTTATTTATATTGACCATAAAAAATCAATATGAGACTATTTTTCTGAGAAAGATGGAGTATTTCATTAATTACAGTTATAAATTATTGAAATTGCCTCATTTACATTTTAAAAAAATCGCTCTCTCTAAGTTTTTGGCAACAATTGTGTCAATTATATTCCATCGTACTCCCTCCGTCCCAAAATGATTTTCACGTTTGACTATTCAAACTTTTTAAGGATATGAACCATTGCTTCACTAGCCATGTTTGTTTATACACTTTTAAGCCTAAATCGTAGAAATGTGAATAACTTTTAGGGACAACGAAAAATGACAAATGAGAAGATCATTTTAGGACGGAGAGAGTATAAATTTTGAAATTTTGTCCATGTAAAAAAGCCGTCCCGCATATCTAAATTATGGTATATGATCATGATGAGATATATTTCAATGAATAATGCCACATTAATACCGGGAATATCAAAATAATGATTATCAATCAATGTACTATTATCGTATTACGGAAGATGATACATTTACACTTGATGTATATACACCACCAATATATGTGTGACACATACATTATCTG
This sequence comes from Campanula takesimana, assembly GCA_026119855.1. Classification (NCBI taxonomy): domain Eukaryota; kingdom Viridiplantae; phylum Streptophyta; class Magnoliopsida; order Asterales; family Campanulaceae; genus Campanula; species Campanula takesimana. The sequence continues at coordinate 848,551 of JAOWBW010000201.1, forward strand.
GTTAGATTTATCATCATTCCTTGAAATAATTACAAAAAATGCCATTAACACACACACTTTACATTATTTGTGGTGTATAGATACACTTGGTGTAAGTGTAGCATTTTCCTCGTATTACACCTCTTAGTACAACATTGAAATGCATACTTATGATGAAATTTGGTGCTCATGTATATTGATTGAACGAAATATTCCTATTTTAAATGGGGTTGTGAAGAATTAATTAATGAAAAAAAAAAACGTAAAATAAAATAAAATTGGGAGCTCAATCAAAAAGAAGAAAGGTGGGCCCATGAAATAAAGCACATGGAGGGGGGGGGGGGGGGGGGGGGGGGGGGGGGCGTTGGTTCATGGCAAGTGCAGTTAAGGAGGAAGACAAATAGACCCCATTCCAACAGTTGGATCCAAATTGCTTTTTTAAAAGCAACCTAAAAGCAATCTCTGTTTGGCAAAACCCTAGTAACATTGTGTCCCCAGCTTGTCATTTTCTTAATTTCGAATTGAGCCCTGGGCACAAAATAAACTCACAAAAATCTTACTCACAATCAGGTGACGATATTTTATTCGTTGTATCGATAATAGACCCGCCACACTCTAATTAAAAACACCAATTAAATCATTACACCTAAGATTTTGTGAGCAAGATTTTGTGACTTTTTTTTTACCCCTAGTATTATTCTTTCGAATTTGTTTTAATATTCGTATAAATGCATTAATATTTCAATAGAGATATGTATATAGTCTAAGTGTAGGTTATCAGACTAATTTATATAGTCTGCGAGAGCTTTAGAATAATTTTGATATTTTTCTTAGTACAATGCTTGAGATGTTTGATTGCGCATTTAATGACAACTCTTATGCGTTACTTTCTCGTGTTTCAAAGCCAAATTCTTACCGTGCGGGGGTTTACTAAAAATCAGTGTTGAGTCGTGTCCAAATTTTACTAGGAGAAGCATTTGAGCATCACATGGTATAGTTCCCGAAGACATTCATAGGATATTTGGTCTGTGGTTGGCCATCATCACTCGAAATGTGTTAGGCTATTTATGTATAGATTTAAATTGCGATTATTACATTTTGAACGACCCTCCATCATTTGTAGAACGCTGTCTTCTTAAATTTTAGTAATGCAATTATGTGTTGTGTGCTTAAAAATAAAAAAAATCCCCATCCAAATTAAAGGATATACTATCAGTTATTTTTTATTTTTTTTTTCATTTTAGATAAAAGTGCTGTGTTTCTTAATTTTAACAAAGTAACAATAAAGTCATATTTATGAAAAAAGTTATAAGGAACAAATATTAGTCAAATGGTAATGCAGGTTAGTTTGGCCGAAGAAAATTGACGATAATATCCCCAAGTTCATTCTCTTTTTCAGTATTACTCCCTCTGTCTCAGAATGATAGTCCCCTATGGTTTTACGGATGAACTTTGAGTAATAATTAAGGCTACTTTTATTTATTCTAATAAAAATTTTAAAATTGTTCTTAATGCACCATTATAAATACTATTAATATCAATTTTTAGATTCACATTAACATAATTATAAGTAGCATTTATAACTGCTTAAAGTTTTCTCGTAGTAACAACGAAAAAATGTGGACTATCATTTGGGGCGGAGGGAGTAGTTGCCAGCTGTGAGGACCTTTTAGTCATATCTCCTTCTCAAATATATCATCTCGTGATATATCAATACGATAAACTACTCCAATTGGTGAAAAGTCTAGTCTATGTTTAAAAGCCTCACTGGCAATGTATTCACAAAATTGGCTTAAGATTAGTTCAAATTTCTTAATTTTTTATAGTACATTATTGTTGCGTTTTAGTGCATGTTTTTATTGAGTGTTGATATATATCTTAATGAGTTTCGATGCATGTGTTTTGTGAATGTCAGTGCCTGAGTTTATCATTGTCAATATCAGTGTTTAAGTGCGTCAGTACATTTGTTAAATAATGTCAGTGTATGAGTTAAAGACTGTCAGTAATAGTATTAAAAGTGTCGATGATAGTTGAAAAGAGTATAAGTGATAGTGTTTAAAAAGTGTAAATGGTAGTGTTAAAATGTTTTGGTAAAAGTATTAAAGAGTGCTAGTGGTGTTGTTAAAGTGTGTTGATAGTGGTAGTGTTGATTGTTAAATAGTGTCAGAATATGTTACTCCCTCCGTCCTAAAATACATGTAGTTTAAGAGGTTGAAATTTGTCACAAAATGTTTGTAGTTTTGCTTTTATTTAGACATCTTTGACATTGTTTGTCAAATATACCCTTATTTATGGTGGTAGTTGTCATTGTAAAAACATTTAATTGTCTTGGTACTTGAAATATTTCAAGGGTAATTTATTCCATTTGACATGCATTGATTGCTTTTCTTAATTTGTGTAAAAATCCTAAAACTACAAGTATTTTGGGACGGATGGAGTACTAATAAGTAATGATTATTTACGATATCGTCAGTGCGTGCTTCAAATAAATATTATCTATAGAAATGCTAGCACGTATTTATAATAAATTTTGGTTATTTGCAAATACGTTACCACGTACTCCCTCCGTTCTAAGTAAGTTGCAATATGAGTGTGTTTTGGAGGAAACTAGTTCCTCCATTAGTTATAAAAAGTCATGCTTTTAACTCTTAAACCCCAAACCTAAAACCCTAAACTCTTGCAACATTTTGCCATTTAAGGTATTTTACAAAAGTTGCAACAATCTAAAAATGAAAGTTTTTTTATTACTAATCCTACACTAATTCTCTCTCTTCCTTTCTAGATTTCATTCTTAATATAATATTATATCCTTAATTTTCCAACTCTAAAATAAATGTTTCAACTTTTCTGTAACCGAGGGAGTATATAAATATAAATTTTAGTCATGTATAAAAATGAACCACATATTTTAAGAGAGATTTTGTGTTCGAGTAGTGGGAGGAGCAGCTTGGTAACAAGTGATGTAAGTCCTACTGAAGATTCCTTTTGAAGTCACTTACCAATTTGATGACTGAGATAAGACCCGGATTTACCTGTCTATAGATGTGAGAGGGCAGTTTATAAATCCTAGGACTATGGGGCGCAATTCTGACACCTATGTCATAAAAAAATAAAAAAATTCACTCGATATGAACAAGCTAGTCACGAGATAATGAAATCCTTGTGTCTCATTGCAATCTAGAGTATCACATGAAATAGCATTCAAACTCCCAAATCCTTCCCATCGGCCTGCTAAACAATCATTAGCAGTAAATATTAAAGCTGTTACTGTTACTCTACTCCATCTCCAAATTTCTCAATCAACAACAATTAATTATTTCTCTTTTTCATCTCAAAATACAAGAAAAATAAGACACAAAACAAAGACATTCTAAAACACCCATCTCTCTCTTGTACTAGTACTTCTGCTTTTTTATTTAATTTTTTCAAATAATCTTTTTTCAATTTCTTCTCAAAATTCTTGTTGGTATTTCTCTCTCTCCTCTCTACTTGTACTGACACCAAACCTCTCTTTGAATCTAAGTTTTCCTTTACTGGTTTTTCATTTTTTTTTAAACTTCACTATCTTTACTTCAAGATTTCTTTTCTACTGAATTATTTCGCCTTTCAATGGTTGGTTGGCCCTGTTGTTAAGATTCATAGATTCATTTACTCTTTCAACTTTTTTTTTTTTCTACTTCTTGATTTTGGTTTCAGTTGACTGGAAAAGAAACTAAAAGTTCACTTCTTTATCTTCAGTTTTTAATTTTTGATTAGATAACCCACAAAATGTTCTTGGCCTGTTCTTGATTTTCTTCCTCACTTTCTTGATAATAGACCCTGTTTCCTTTTCTTTTCCTCTTTTTTTTTTTTTTTTTTTTGTTTTTCCTGGGGTTCTTTTTCTTTTCCCTTGTAATTTTCTTGGAAGATGCTGGTTTAATAAGACCCACAAGTAGTTGTTCTTGAGTGTGTGTGTGTGTGTGTGGAGAGAGAGAGAATAGCTGAGAAGATGAAGCGCATTACTTCATTTCAAGTTATATGGGTTACTTTAGGGCTCTTTCTTGTTGCTTCCGATGCATTTCCCTCAAATGAAGGTTTGCAATTACATTGATTTCACTTCATAGATCTTGAATTATGAAAACAGTATTTTCTTGAGTTATTTGTGATCTTAATTTAACAAATGGTTGCAATGTAGGATGTAAATTCTGCTAGTTTTAGGGAAGATCTTAATTGTTCTTGATCCTTACCCAAAACCCAATTTCCTGTCTCTGTGTTTTTGTGTTCCTGGTTATTTTGGGTCTTTAGCCAAAACATAATTCTGCCTGTTTCTTACTGAAAAGTTGTGTTTTTTCTCCATTTTCTAATGTGAAAAGTTGTGTTTTTTTCACAGTTTATGCTCTCTCTACCTTCAAAGAAGCTGTATTTGAAGACCCACAAATGGTTCTATCAAATTGGAATTCCCTAGATGCAGATCCTTGTGATTGGAATGGGGTTACTTGTTCTTTCAACGAAGATCACGTCATAAAGCTGTAAGAAATTATAGTATTTTGATCTGTGTACTACCTTTGAATGTATATTTATGGGTATAAATTGAGAACTCACATTGAATTTGAACATAAAGTCTGACTAGAGTTTTCTGATTTCGTGTGTCGTAACTTAAAATCTCCAGTAACATTTCGGGGTCATCAATAAAGGGATTTATAGCTGCTGAACTGTTTCAGCTCTCTGCCCTGGAGGAACTGTATGTTTGCTATTGAAAGCTGTTTAATTCATTTTCAACTCACATTTAAGCTTCTACACACTAAATTCAACTGTTTTTTTCAAGTATGATGTTTGATTTTTATTTTATTTTTTAATTTTCTGTAGTATTTTACACGACAACCATCTCATTGGTATCATACCCAAAGAAATTGGCTCGTTGAAGTACTTAAAAGTCTTAGACTTGGGGAAAAACCAGTTATCTGGACCAATTCCACCCGAGATTGGAAATCTAGTAAGCGTTGTGAAAATGTAAGTGTGGTTTGACTTTACATTTCTTTAAGTCAACTTTATTCATTAGTTAGCTTTCTCTTACGTGTTCCGATGAATCTTACCAATGTAGTAATCTTCAATCAAATGGGTTGACTGGGAGGTTGCCTCCGGAGCTCAGCAACTTGAAGAACCTCGTGGAGCTTCGGTTGGATAGAAATAAGCTGCAAGGGACTGTTCCTGCTGGTGACAGTGTTTCAGATTTTAAATCAAATATGCACGGAATGTAAGTACTAGATTCTTCAATTATTTTATAAAAAATTTGTTTGGTGTCCTTTAGAACTTCAGATCTGATTGATGTTCGGTTCAGGTATTCTTCTGGTGGAAGTCCGTTAGGTTTTTGCAGCTCGTCTCAATTAAAAGTTGCAGATTTTTCATATAACTTTCTTGTTGGGAGCATACCTAAGTGCTTGGGCTATCTTCCTAGGTATTTCGCATCATTGCTTCTCGTTTATAGTTTATACAGTATTTACTTTTTGTTTAGTCATAGAGATGAAATTTTGTACTCCCAGAGTCCCTTAATGAATGTCCATTTTCAAGATCTTTGTCCTAAAATGAGTGACCTTTTTGTGAAAAACTTACCCTATTTTTTTTTTTTCTTTTGCCTAAAATGTGAACATTTTCTGAATGTTCCCCTAAATGAGGGACGGAGGTAGTAATTTTTTTTTTTTGTTATTTCTCTTTTTCCTTACAGGTATAGCTTTCAAGGAAACTGCCTTCAGTACAAAGATACTAAGCCTCGCTCTGCTCAGCAGTGTGGTATGTTTTCTTTAGGTTGCTTGTTTATTTGCAGACGTCTTGTTTTTCGATGTGTGTGTGTGTGTGTGTTTTCCTTTTCTCTTTTAAATGTGTCTAGAAATAATATCTTGTTGCATGCAGCTGGGGCCCCACCGTCTAAACCCCTTCAAGGAGTTGACCATAAACACCGTCCGGCTGAAGAAGAACGATCCAAACATCAAGCTAGTTCGAAGCCCGCCTGGCTTTTAGCTTTGGAAATCGTGACAGGAGTGATGGTGGGAACGCTCGTGATTGTAGCTCTTTTCACAGCTGTTCGCAGGTGCAAGAGCAAGTCTTCTATCATTATACCTTGGAAGAAATCATCTTCAAGCAAAAGAGACTATATGGCAATTTATATAGGTAAGCCAATTTTACCGTGCCATAAGTAGATATGAATTCCCTTGTACTACCTCCGTCCCAAATAAATTTCAAATCTACTCTTGATCAAGTGCAAATTTGAAAATCTTTTGGACATTCATATTGGGGCTGAAGGAGTAATTATTATTCATTATTATAATCCAATTTTTTGTGTCCGTGCAGATTCTGACATTTTGAAGAATGTGGTGAGATTTAGCAGACAAGAACTTGAAATAGCGTGTGAAGATTTTAGTAACATTATTGGGACCTCGTCAGACAGTCTAGTGTATAAAGGAAACATGAAAGGAGGGCCTGAGATTGCTGTTATATCCCTTTGTATCAAAGAAGAGCATTGGACGGGATATCTCGAGTTATATTATCAGAAAGAGGTATTCAGAAAGAAATTAACCAAAAATAATGGAAAACCGAGAATAAAACATTTTGCTTGACTCTTAACATTGTTTTATGCCTTCATATTGATCAAACTGAGTCATTGAATGATTCAGGTTGCTGATTTGGCAAGACTGAATCACGAGAATACGGGGAAATTATTGGGATATTGCAGCGAGAGTACTCCATTTACAAGAATGTTGGTGTTTGAGTATGCATCAAACGGGACATTGCACGAGCACCTCCACTGTAAGCTCATTTTTGTTCTATATTTATGCTCCCTCCTTTCACAGAAAGAGTTATAGTTCTCGTTTTGCAAATTTCTACAGGAAGCATAAGCTAATTAATACCCCCTCCATCCCATAACAATGTGCATACTTTTAGGTATGCATGGAATTAAAGAGGGACTGTATGTATTTAAATTAATAGAAGAGTATGTGTTGTAACTTGTGAGGATGAAAAATGAGGTAGGAGAGAGAAAATGGGGTAGGGAATAGTAGTGGATAGTTGTTGCGAGTATGGCAAGTGAGTCTCGTTGAATAAAAAAGTTTGGGCACATTGTTATTGGACGGAGGGAGTACTACGTATTACTAGTTACCCTAGTATTAAATTTGAAATTACGAAGATCCTTTTTATCCGTAAATTTTACTTTCTAACATGGACTCTCGAGTATAATGGAGGGTGTTGTTGATAATGGACAAGTAGCAATTACTGAATCACGGGATCGTTTATATTTTATTGCAGATGGAGAAGGATGCCAAATGAGTTGGACAAGGAGAATGAAGATAATAATAGGCATTGCGAAAGGCTTAAATTATCTTCACTCGGAAGTAGATCCACCATTTACAATATCTGAGTTGAATTCAAATGCTGTATATCTCACTGACGACTTTTCACCAAAAGTATGCCCTTAGCCAATTCAATTATGGACTTTGTTTTCATGGTTTTTTAATCTCTTTTTTTATGATTTGTAATATCTGCAGCTAGTTGATTTTGAAAGTTGGAAAACAATTCTTTCGAGATCAGAAAGCAACTCTCGCTCAATCAGCTATGAAGGTGCTATTTGTGTTCTTCCAAATTCATTAGAGGGACGACATTTGGATATTCGAGGCAACATCTATTCTTTTGGTGTTCTTTTACTCGAAATTGTCAGTGGGAGACCTCCTATTAGCGAGGACAGAGGATGCTTGATTGATTGGGTAAGACCCTTTTTCAAATTCTCGAACTTTTCCAACTCTTTTTTTTTTCATCTAGAAATCTTGAAGGGGCATTGAAACGTACATCTTATATTACTCTCTCTCTCTCTCTCCTTTAGGCTAAGGAATATCTTGAATCGCCGGAAGTGATGTCATACATTGTGGACCCGGAGCTGAAACATTTCAGAGACGAGGACCTAAAAGTGATATGTGAGGTGGTAAACCTGTGCATTAATCCGAAAGCGTTAAAGCAGGTAACGATGCAGGACTTGTGCACGATATTGGAGAGTAAGATTAATACGTCAGTGTCGTCAGAGCTTAAGGCTTCTTTGGCATGGGCAGAGCTTGCACTAGATTCATGATGGAGTGAAAAAACTAACATACTGTAAATCGCGAATATATAATTGCAATAATATTCTCTCTTTTTTTTTTCTACCCCGACTATTTGTCTGACTGTTATGATGTACATTGTTGGCGCTCTCTCTAAATAGCAGTATAGGGTTTTTCTTTTGTTTCTTTTATGATTAATCTGGACAAATCTCGTGTTCTTGTATACAATTATCGGCAGACATTTTTATGTTGTGAATTTGTTGAAGAGTTATTGAAGGTTGATTTTGCCCAGAAATTGTGTCTGCTTATCTATGTTTAGTTTTATGGTTTTGGTTTTGATCTAGTGTGAGTTTCTGGATGACTGGATATGCTTTATGGTTCATTAGTGCTACATCTCTCTATCTCTCTCACACACACAAACACACACACACACACAGTGAATACAACTATTTTCAAAGAGTGAAATATTTGAAAATGTCAAAACTGCAAGGCTGTAAATCAGCTTAGGTAGAGATCGATTCTTGATTATAGTGTTGCTCATTTGACTAAGGGTGGAGGTGACTATTGACTACTCCTTCCTTCCGTCCACAAAAAAAAAAAAATAAAAAAAAATGGGACGGAATAAAATATAAAGTTTAAAATGGGACGGAAGGAATGAGTACAGGCCCGGTGAATGGCATGTGCAAGAAGACATCTTGCACAGGGCCACAAATTCTTCGGGGCCTCCATTTTTGTTCCCTCTGTCCCAGACAGTTAGTCCATTTTTTTCCATTTATACTACGAATGAACTTTGAGCAATAACTTAGGATACTTTTAGTTATCTTAATGATAATCTAAAAATTGGTATTGATAGTATTTGTAATAGTGTATATCAATAACAAGTTGTAAAATTTCATTAAGCTAATTAAAAGTAGCCTAAAATATTGCTTGAAGTTTATTCGTAATAACAATAAAAAAAGGACTAACTTTCTGAGACAGGGGAGTATTTTTTATGCTATTACTACTTCCGTCTCAAAATAATATTGTTTTTTGTTTTTTTGCCGGATTTACATATGTCAATTTAATTATTACATGAAATATAAGTACTTTCATATAACAATTAAATTGGCATGTGTAATATTATGGGAAGAGAGCGAGGCATAAATTTTTGAAATCTTGAATATGATTAGAACCTTCAGAATACGCCAAAAGAAACACTCCAAGGTGGTGGAGTATGTTAGATATGGTCCCTCTACGTTGATTGTGATGCCTTCCTCATTAGATTATGTATTTTCCAAAACAAATGTTGTGCAATAAATAAAAAGAAAAAATAGTTTTAGTGTATTTATCATAGTATAAGCAATACTCCCTCCGTCCCACCTCACTTGACACACCTAAGAGGTGGGCACAATAATTAAGGAAAAAGAATAAAATAAGGAAATGTGTGGTAGAAAATGAAGAGAGAGAATGAGTGGGGTAAATAGTAGTGTTGGTTGAATAAATTGAGTGGTGTAAAATGAAGAGAGAGAATGAGTGGAGTGAAAATTCCAAGGTACAAATAATAGACTCGTTCATCGTTCTTCGCCATCACTAAACACAGCGAGAGCTTTTAAAATAACATGTTTAGTTTATATTTAAAAAAAAAAAAAAAAACTAATGCCTTGCGCGAGAGTAATAATTGTCATTAGGATTCCTCCTTCCACTAAACACAGCGAGAGCTTTCCTTACAGGAGGTTGCAGAGGAGCTTTCTTGTCAGTGTGATGAAGAAACAAGTCAGTTGAAGCAAATATGTCCTCATCCCCCTACACAACAAATTGAATAAATTTATGCCTCATAGTCACTTTGTATGCATCTAAAAGAAGTTTAGTACTCCCTCCGTCCCAACCAAAATGAATGTCCGTTTTTTTTTTCTTTTCAAATTTGCTCTTGATCAAGAGCAGATTTGAAATTTTTTTGGACATTCATTTTGGGACGGAGGTAGTATTGTAGTAATATGTTCATGGAGCAAACCATAAGAAAAAGAGGACCAAGTTGGCAGTTCTGGATATAGAGTTGAGAGGAAGAATAAAACAAGTACCTGCTTATTCTTCTTTTTCGTCTTTGGATTCAGGTACTTTTGTGGCAGTTGATCTTCACGCAGAATTGGGTTCTTGGTGATGGCATCTCTCCCACCTTGTGGTAGAGGTAGTGAAAACTGCAAACAGACAAAGTGTGAATTTAACATGCTCATTCTGTACCTAGTATTCATCCATTACCAAACAACTGCCGGGTAGGACCACAAGTATTAAGTTGAAGATTCAACAATTTATATAGTTCCCCTTTATAAAGTTTAATCTCAGGAGGATAAACTGGAAAATCAAAAAAGTTACAAACTTGGTTGAAGCAAGACCCTTTTATGCGGAACGTTGAAAAGAACAGAAAGTAGGTCTCTTAAAGTGGGCTGTAGAGTAAATAGAACAGGAGAACAGAACAATATTGAAACAGGTCATTCATAAGAAGTAGCAGGCTAATGCAGGATTTAGGTACAGTGCTATAGTGATTCCAAAAAGAAAGTTCAAGAAAAAAAACACTCACTTTTGTACCGCGCACAGAAATACGTGGCCGGCGAGCTTTAAGAACAATGCCATTTTCACCAACTGTAATAGCTACCTTGCGTAAAGTACCCCCATTCCCACAGTTCGGGCAGAAAATTCTGCCAATATCTGTTGTCACCTTATAGCAAGCATGGCATTTTAATATCCACCTGATCATACAAATGTAACTCAAATGTCAGAAGATATTATTATCTTCTATAATCAAAACCTGAAAGTGTCATAAAAAAGGAGCTACACAGCTATTATAACTAATTAATGAAGAGCATGAGATAGCCAGAACATATGAATGAAGAGTATTAAGAGATAGCCAGAGCATATGAAAGCACCCCAAGTGTCATACTAGCTCCGTTCCATAATAAAGCACTTTCCTTTTTGTGTTGACAAGTCAACTGCGTCATTTATTATGGGACGGAGGAATAACCAACAGCAATCAATAAAAACAAGCAATCAACGAAATGAAGTTTTGGGCCATCTCTTTGAGGTAGCTATATCACTATATGTAAATACCTGTGTAGCTCACGAATTTGCATTCCTCCAGGAGCCAACAGACGTAAACCCATCTGCAGAATAACATTTTGCATGGCAAAATCACTAGTTACACAAGCTACGCTTGATTCAGAAAGTGATCTTAACATCCAGCTCTGCTCACTACTATCATCAATGTATGAAGCATCAACACTCTCATTAGTTTGGCTAGTAATCTCCATGTTCTCTATTTGTTGATCGTGTGCTTCAATCTCATTCTCATCCAATTCACAAGATAAATCTCCACTATCATTAAAGGTGCCATCAACCACTGCAGTAGAACCGGCTAACACCTCACCGTTCTTTGAATCTTCTTCCAGCCTCATTTGATTCAGAATTGTGGAGATATCTTCAGCACCATTCTCACTTTCTGTTATCTTACCTTCATGTGCCTCATCTAAATGCTTATCCATCACTAGATCCGGACATCTAGAATCTTCAAGATCTTCATCACACATGTTTTCTTCTGGCTGGCAATCTTTTTCAATTGCTGCCTCATTCATTTCACGCTTAGCCTGCCTTCTCAGAAATCTCCTGTGAGTGCTTCGACTGACAGCAGGAAGCCAATTCCCGGCATCATCATTATATTGCCCCTGCGATGCATCAATTCCATCTGCCACCATCTTCTTTTCGTCAATCTTTACCTCCTTTTTCTTTGGTAAAAATTTCTGAGGTTTAGTAAAACTACCCTCACCGTCCTCTTGATTATGGGAATTATCATAATGAGGATCAGGTCCATTTACAGATGAACCATCATTAATACATTGATCTTTATCGGAAGTAATAACGTTCAAGTTCAAGTCTTTCAGGGGAAGGATTCTTGATTCAGGGTTCGATCCGTCCCCAACTGCTTGCTCCAGTGCTTCCCACTCTTCCAAGTTAGGAACATTGGAGCCCCATCCAGGTAAATCTTTCTCAGGCAGCCTCTTCACATTAACTGTGTGAATAGGGGGAGGGCTGTTCCTGAGATGGTTGGTTCCATGAATTTGAGACTCCAATGTATAAGTTAAAGCAATGAGCTTAAGATCAACATCTGAGAGTGTCTGTAGATCTCCAGTTGCTTTTGCAAAGCTAATAACTGTGAAGTTGCAAGCCATAAAATAATTCTGAGTAACGATCCAATTGCGAAAACACGCAAGTTTTATTACCACACTTTAAAATTCAGGGGAGAAGGAAAGTGCGTAAAGAAACCTAATGTGTTATGCAGTAATCTATAAAATGAACAATACTACCTTAAACTTTAAAACTTTAATATTTGGACATAAAAAATCAGCAAGGAAAGGAGTAGCTAATGGCTACATTAGAAACTACTCCCTCTGTCCCGGAATAAATGTCATAGTTGACAAGTCAATGGTTTTAAGCTTTTAGTTGTGTTTCCTTGATTGCCTCAATCTATTCATAAGGGTAGAGTGACACCTCCCATGGCATTGCAATGCTTTTGCCTATTAGAATGGGTATTATAGGAAGAGCACCACACTTCATACCCTAGTTTTAGTAGGACGACATTTATTTTAGGACAAACGAAAAATGGAAAGTAGGACATTTATTCCGGGTCAGAGGGAGTATTAAGTAACCATACACGTATCTGTTTGAGCAAATACTAGGAAAAAATGGTACTAGAAATGATCAGAGAGACCAATATTATTTTTTCTAACAATGTTGTTAATAACCATGATCCTGATACCGGTCTAGAGTCAGTCAACCCCAGTTTTGTAGTTAGAACTTACAACCCAACAGAATAAATAGAAGTTACACATATCATATCGTTAAGTATAATTCGTCAACTGTCTTTTCTTCTGCCACAATAATTTCCAGTCTAAACTAGAGTTGAACTTATTTGATTAGACTTCAATTGAAAGTAACATGGTTGTAAACTGAGCTGTTACAAATTAGTGATACTGTACTTTTAGTTTCCCCTATACTTTCTTAAGGAGCAGAGATTCATTTTAACATTTTTAGCAGAAATAAAATCTTTTCACATGTAAGTTGCGCATTGCATCAAGGCTTATAGTCCTGATTTTGGGACACCATCCTACTCAAATAGTATTAGTAAGAAAGCTTCTATTCTACTACCGTCGAACATGCTATGTTTCCCTCAGTAATATCTTTTCATTTTTGATTCTACATCAGTTAGTGTATAGACCTAGTTACAAATATGGTTACATTCAATTTTTATTTTCAGTTAAAGGCATCACTCTTCTAAAACACATTCTAAAAAAAATAAGGGTCTTTTAACCAATTTTCTTAAATCAATTATTGTACACAGCGTTTACATAGTGATGCAAATCACACAAGTTAAGTCAGTGGCGGAGGTAGGGCATAGGTTATGGGGGCAATTGCCCCCATTGAGTTTTCAAAATCAATACTTTAGTTCTGCAATTTTTATAACCAATTTCTTAATAAACACATCAACAAAAAAATGAATGTGAGAATATGAGTATCAACAAAAAAAATCAGCTGAGTGGTAATTTATGAAAATTAATGTGAGAATAAGAGACCTTTTTTAAGAGCTTCAGGGGTGGGTTCCATGGTATCGATGGAGAAAGGAAGGAAATTGAGGCTGTGACGGGACTTAGGATCTCTAATCTCATGAATGACTTGGGAGACGGACACAAACTTGTCAGCACAGTTGTGGAGCCGCTCGCCGCCCTGTATAATGGCGTTTGCATCGACCACGGCCACCGCTATGCCTTTCGTAGACTTGCAGCTCTCCACGAACACTCTACCGGCGGCCGCCGATTGGAGTTCATGGTTGCCTTGATTCGGTGATGGTTGTGTCTGTTTAACTATACTACTCCAGCACGGAGTTGGGTTTGGCGCTTCCATTGTCGGGAAGAGAGGAGAGGAGGAGAAAGTAAACCCTAGAAATCAAATGTGAGTGATAAACCCCGGTGTATGTGATGTGACGTCGTATGGGAGTGACGCAATTACAAAATACTCCCTCCGTCCCAAAATTATCTTTACTTTTTTAAAAAAAAAAATTTACTACGAAAGAACGGAACTTTAAACAACAATTTTATTAGGTTGATTTAATAATCATAAGGAAAATCTAAAACTTGTTATTATTATTTTCTGTCTAAACCACTGGTATCCTAACATCACATAAAAAAAAAAGTTACTACAAAAGAACGGAACTTTAAACAACAATTTTATTAGGTTGATTTAATAATCATAAGGAAAATCTAAAACTTGTTACTATTATTTTCTGTCTAAACCACTGGTATCCTAACATCACATTAGACGCCGACTAACAAGAGTAATAATTAGGTTGATATAATACAAGATTTGAAAATTTAGTGATTTAGAAGCTCAATGTCAAAAATAAGAGTAACTTTTTGAGACAAACAAAAATGAAAATTAGGACCAATATTTTGATACAGACAAGGAGAATTCATTTTGAGATTTATTCCAGTATTCATTTTGATTGAGATTTGAGATGGAGTTAATATCAAGGGGTAATATCTTTTTATCTCCACTTCGACAATCTATTCTATTTATTTTTTTATTTATTTACATTAATTTATAATGTCATGTATAAATAGGCTAACACAAATTTCCCTAACGGAATTCATACTTGTGACCACTGCATTGAGAAGCTAACGTCGGGTACCGTTTGAGTTAGAACTCTTTGATACCTCACATCTATCTATTCTAATCACAGCGGAACACTGAAGGAAACATTAGTAGCACAAATCAAGTATTTCTATTTATTCTAGCTAATGAACACAAAAAGCTAGAATTCTTTCAATTACAGATGAAAATAAATAAATAAAATACATGATGGCTAGAAGCCTAGCTTAACCAAGTAAAGCCTAATAAGGAAAAATCAAAATACAGAAGAAAAAAATGATTACCAAATTATAACAACATAACAGGAACCAATTCACAGTCTTGTTGAAAGAATGAAATTTCCAAGAAAGAGGAATTAGTAAGAAATATTGACCAGTGAAGAAATTTGTTTGGTTGGTACTAGTAGAAGAAGAAGAAGGCCCCAATATCAGCAGAAAAAGTTTATATATATTTTTTTTCTTTTTTCTTTTTCAATTTATTTTCGTTTATATCGCTCGGGATTTGACAATGTCAAGGCTCATTTCACTTGGATCCGTCGCTTGCAATTCAACTTGAATGCCATCGAGTTCTCGCTTGAACCTATCTTTAGAACTTGCGTAGACCATCTTACTCCTCACCCTTGATGCATCCGGAGCCTATATCATTTTAACATGCCTTAGGTCAAGTTTTTTTTTTAGATGCAAAATGATCAGGGATTTTTTATTTTTTAATATTATATATATATATATATATATATATATATATATATATATATATATATATATATATATATATTGGTGGGGGAGGGGGAGAGTGCAATGAAAAATAAATGTGAAGGAAGTTACCATGCAAAGAAGAATATTTTGCTTTTCTGACAGTTTTCGTCGGTAATGAAATCAAAATCATAGACAGCATAGCGACATTCATTGGCAGGCAAGCTGTTTGCGAAATCGTCATAGCTTTCCTCTGGTAAGCCGACTTTCTCAACTGTCACTTGTTGAATCTTCTCCTCAATCTTGAACACAATGAAGCGATAGTTTCTTTTTGCTTTCAGCTCCAAAAATTTCAGCTTGCATTCATCATGCACGGCCATTCCAGACGCGGCGTTTGCCTACCCCACATGCAACAATCAAATTTAAGTTATATTAAGACATATGTTTAAGATAAGATTAAAACCCATAACTATATACTCCCTCCGTCCTGAAACGATAGTCCCATTTCCCCTTTTTGTTTGTCCCAGAGAGTTAGTCTCATTTCCAAAATGAAGGCTTCAAAATCACTGAATTTCAAAAATTTGTAATGCAGCCTTACAATGTTTGAAAAGTCAAACGGGACTATCATTTTGGGACGGAAGGAGTATGATGAACATCACCCTCATCTTATTTATGAACATTCACCGCGGGTACTCCTTGTGTGTGTGTGTGTGTCTGAGAGAGAGAGAGAGAGAGAGAGAGAGAGAGAGAGGAACATACCATGTTGTCTACCAAGGAGAGGGAGACCTGTCTGAAATGAGAAAAGGTAAAGAGAGAGAATTAGGGGAGACAAAGGAGAAAGGAAGGGGAGGGGGGGGGCCTAGAGATGGAATGAGAGACCTGGGGGTTGAAAAAGAGATTGAAAGCTCCTTGTTTTTTGGCCAACTAGGGGCTCTTCTTCAAACCCTCCTAATTAGGGGACAAATGTTAAGACACCCCTCAAACATGTAACATCTCCATTTTAGCCACAAGACCTTCCCGAGTTTGTGGACGAAATGATTTTCCATTCTTTGTTTCCTATTACCAGTCGAGACTCGAGATCAATCTGATGTCACAAATGAGGGAGATTTAAGATTTCCTCCACGAGTCTAACTATCTTCTTGCTAAGCTTCAAACTTATTTAGCAGATCAACGCATCAAATAAAAGCATAACTGCGTATATATGAATGACAGTTCATAAGCGAAACATGCAGGTAGATCTATTTATTCAAGAAAAAAATATTTAAAAGTACAAAAGGAAGATTGAAATATAATTGAAAAAGGCAATATTATAGTCATTGGTCCAAGCCATTAAACACACGAGTACAATTTGCCAATAACTGGGCAATTTTCACTTATTTAAGGAATCCCAAAGAATGCCAAGATCGACATTACCTCCTGAAAGAACAATCCCAATGTTGCGACAGTCTGTCCAGGCCGGATTTTGCCTGAAACTGTCTGATAAAACAGCAGCAAGCCCAATCGCACCACTAGGCTCTACTGCAATCTTTAGTATCTCATAACAGTGTTTCATGGCTTCGATTATTTCCTTATCTTCCACAGTTATGATGTCATCAACAAAATCTCGTACAATAGGCCTGTTAACGTAATCCATAAGTCAATCATATGGTCAAACTACTGACTGCACATTGAATCTAATAACGGTTTATCAATTGGTTATTACTCCCTCCGTCCCAAATTGATAGTCTCGGTTGACTTTTCAAACATTTTAAGGTTACATTGTAAGTTTTGGGAATTTAGTGATTTTGAAGCCTTAATTTTGGAAATGGGACCAACTTTTTGGGACAAACAAAAAAAGGAAACGGGAGTACAATCATTTTTGGGACGGAGGGAGTAGTTATTACCAAGTGAGATCTCCTAGAGAAGCTCGAAGACCATCTGCAATTGTATTAGTCTCGGGCAAAGTTATGATCCTTCCTGCAGCTTTTGATTTGGATGCATCATCTGCTCCCTTTGGTTCAGCAGCCAAAACTCGAATGTTAGGATTGATGGACTTGGCAGCCAATGCCACCCCGGATATTAAACCACCACCTATATATTTTGTCAGAGAACGAGTAAAACACCAAATCAATAATAAAAAAAAAAAACTACGCAAGGCTATGAAAAATACAAACTTTAAGAGGCTGTTACACAAACACTTATAGGAACTATTATTGTGTCAAGTTGAGGCACTTGTTCAAGAAACTCCAGTGATATTGTGCCCTGCCCACTTACAAAAATACGGATAAAAATCATTGTTATTAAACATGCCCCATTGAGAAAATGGTGACAAACAAACAAAACGGAGAAAAAAAGGTACCTTATGATGCGTCCATCATTGTACGGATGTACAAGAATTGCTCCAGTTTCTTCCATTACCTTGTTTGCATTCTCCTCCCTCGACTGCATATTGGCCTCACTCCAGATAACTTGACCGCCATAACGCTTGACATTTTCAACTTTGCATTTTGGGGCACTTTTTGGTACAACTATATATGCTGGAATTCCCCTTCGTTTTGCAGCCAAGGCAAGGGCTGCAGCATGGTTACCACTATTTTTCTAGGATAAGATCAGCCAATATTCAAGAAAAATATAAACCAGGAACGGAGAAAATTGAAGCACGGAACAAACCTACTATGTGTCACAACACCTTTGGCTGCTTCATCATCATCAAGAGAAAATATAGCATTGGAGGCACCTCTGAATTTGAAAGCTCCCCTGATAAACCATAGAAGGGAAATCAAAGCATAAATTGTGTTTCTAGTAGTTTCTCAGTTGTTGACAAACAAATAAATTGGTAAAAAAAAATAAAAAAATGGCCCTTATCAAATCTTGGATTGGCTATAAGTTACTTACCCCTTCTGGAAACATTCACATTTGAAAAATAGACTTCTTTCAGCAATAACGTTCAGTGTTTCAGAAGACACGACTGGAGTTAAGTGAATATATGGCTTGATGCGTACTTGTGCTTTACGTATAGAGTCAATATCAGCTGCATACTTCCCATTCTCTCTTTTGCTCTCGATATCCATCTTGCCAAATCAGTAAGCAAACCCCCTTAGCAAATATATTACGAAGCATAAACTAGAAAGAAAGAGAAACAATTTGCATGTGATCCTAATCCACATCAGTGGCGGAGCAAGGATTTTTTTGAAAGGGGGTAAGATTATTTTTACAAAATTGCACTAACATTAATGGAGGCAAAAGTTATTTATAATGTATTTTTTTCTAAGCATAAACGGGGGCATTTACATTAAATCACCTAAATCTACTAATATTACACAAAAAAATGCACTACTAATTTGTTGGTTTTTTAAAGCTCAATGAGGACAATTGCCCCCATATGCATGACTGTACCTCCGCCACTGATCCACACAGTAAAATGGAGACATGCACAGCGGAAATGTGCTTAAATCCACTCTCGGGTCATAAAGAAATTTAGTGGTATGAACAATGAACATCAAAAATGAAGCTGCCACAAAACATTAGGGAGATAAAGACGCTCGGTATGGCTTTTAACCTGCTTGACACCAATCCACAAGACACTAACTAACGCCCAATCCATCAAGCAACTTGTCTTTCAGAATTCAGACCCGTACTCAGTTTTCTTTTTCCAGAAATAATTACCAACACCAATCCTAACTTGCTACATCACAAAACTTTGAATTTACCAAACATAACAAGAAACACGAGATTGAAAATTAATAAGTTTAATAAGCCCAGATCAATTTCCTAATTTCTGGTTAAAAATTCATCCTTAGAAATTTGTCTCAATCTACTCAGGCTTCATTTCAATTAAAAATTCTTAATCTGTTTTTAATCAGCACTACAACAATTTATCGCTAACTTCACATCAACGCTAAAAGAGCAGATTAAGAACAGCAAGATCCTAAATTCGTAAACAATTAACTAAATAATTGTCAAGTATTGACAATCAAATCCAAGAAAACAAATGAATTGATTTCAGTTCTAAGTATCCAACCCAATAATAAAGAAAATCGAGAAGGAAACCTTAAATTTTTATGGGTTTTGGAGATGAACTAACAGGATTGAGATGCAGTAATAGTCTGTGCTGCTTCTGAGCCTGCTTGTTCAATGCCTCAAATGAATGGTCTTCACTGTATTTTGACTTTTTTCCAGTGGAAGGGTATACTTCCTTCCTTCGGACCGGACACACACCAAAAAAAAATAATAATAATAAAAAAAAAAAAAAAAAAGAAAAAATATGTCACCAAAATATAAGCAAAAAAATTGGGTTTCAATACAAAACTCATAAATGTAACTGTATTTAATACTCTTTTACCAAAAATACCCTTAATTAATTACTCATTTTTAAATACAAGTGGTGCCACAACCCACCAATGACACACCACTTTTCTGCGTCCTTTCCTGACCAGACCAATGATATCGTGGCACGTGGCGTAAATCCGTACAAAGGCGGTTACTCTCCAGATCTTATCCATTTATTCTCTCTTTTATCACCTATAAGGCCATGTCCAATAACTCAACCCCCTAAAAACATTCAACTACCTTAATATCACGACACCTCATCTTCTCTCTCCATCCACTTAATCATTCAACTACCCTCTCAACTACACCCCCCACAATAAGCTAGTTTAGTTTAAAATTCAACTCCTCCCAACTCATCATTCTATACCCCACTACTTTTTATTTTATTTATAATCTTTATTTTTATGATTAATAAATAATAATTATTATTATATCATTTATAATTTAAAAATACTTCACACTTAATTAATTTTTAAAATTGCAATTAAATAAATATTAAAAATGATGATAATTATTATTAAAAAAATACTTCACACTTAAAAGATGTTGAATTTTTTTAAATAAGGGTTAATAAAGTATAATTGAAAAATTTATATTGAGAAAAGAGGATTTTTTTTTTTTTGTGTCCAAATCAAATGAAACTTACATCAATTTATAGATAAAAAAAAATGATAAATTTTGGTGATTTTTTTTTTTATAAAAAAATCAATTTACTATGAAATAATTGAGCTCAAAAAATTGAGATAAAAAATTAATCCGAAAATATAAATCTTTAAAAAAAAAAAAAAAAAAAAAGAGAGCATCAAACTCGCCTAAATGGGAGGTGTTGTGCACTCTCCTTGTGCTGGCCAATACTATGCCGCCAGGTGGATTTTCTTGGGCCCCACCAAAATTTCTCAACTAGGTTGAACACTTTCAACTCCTCCCCTTCAACCCCCTCCTCTCAACCCCTTATTGCACCATGTCAACTAGTTGACACCCCATTCAACCCCCTCCCTCAACCCCTTATTGGACTTGGTCTAAATACTCATTTTCGACCCCATGAGCAAGGTACGTACTCTAACCCTAATCACACACAAGGCTTTCAAAGGCCTTTTTCCTTAGATTTTTCTCAGAGATCTTATTCTCACACCCGAGGGCTTAAGCCGGATTCAAACCCGGCTCTGGTCCTAACGGTGTTCTTGTTTGTGTTGTGATTCAGTAACAACAGGCAGCAAACCGGAGATTGTTTGTGTTGTGATTCAGGAACAAGAGGCAGCAAACCGGAGATCCGTCTCCTTGACCCCAAATCTCAGGGCGTCATCAGTTATTACAAAATGTTTACAAAGTGATCTCTCACACTCTCCTAACACTACAAATATGTCTCTCTCATATGTGGAACACCCAAATGTGTCCCCCCCCCCCCCCATGGCTAATGATGAATATGATAGTGAACCAAGATCATTCTAGAACTTGAGCCTATTCCAACACTTATTGAATTCGAGTTTTTCTCGAGTTCGAGCAAATTGGCCGTCCAAACTTTCAAATTGAATATCAAGTTGTTCCCAAGTAACTTGAGTCGATCTCGAACTTGAGTCTTAACAAGTCGTGCTCGAGCAAACTTGATCCAAGCAGTTTTAAGTTCAAGTCTTATCGAGCTTGAAATGGAGCTCAAAAAATTCAATGTCATATACATGAAATATGTACAAACTTAAAATATTCTAGTTCCTAAAGAGGTTAATGAGACGAGTTTAAATTTATTGAGCTTAACTTGAGAAATTGAGTTGTTACAAGCTTAAAATTGAGTCAAGCTCGAACTCTTAACAAGCTCAAAACAAGTCTATCCGAGTAAAACTCGTTGACTAAACAAGTCAAAATCAATCAACTCAGTAAAAGAACAACTAGAAAAATGAGACTTTATTTAAACTCGAGGGACCTCTGGGCGTAAAAAAAAAAAAAAAAAACAGAATAAAGATAAATAAAAATGATGAATAAAACTCTCACTTTGAAACAAATGGAGTACTCTCTCCGTCCTATTTTAAGAGTTAAAAAATTGGTGGGTTTAAGAATTAAAGAAAATGTGATGTGTTGTGAGTGTTGATGGTATGAGAGAGAAAGTGGGGTAGAGAAGAGTTAGTGGATAATTGTTGTGAGTATGACATGTATGATCCACTTTCCATTTTAAGATTTTGACTTTTAAAATGAGACAGCCTTAATTTTTGACTCTTAAAATGGGGCGGAGGGAGTATTATGTTAGCTATGTAGAGTTGTATCAGTATTTAATAGGTGCTATAATAGGGACATTTTCTTAAAAGCCCTTCATTCTAACTTTTATTTCTAAAGAAGACACAATATTTTTCTAATTGCTCAAAAACCCAAGGGACAAAAATAGCCAAGAATACCCCTAACTACCACTTATAAGGGTGCTCCCCCTTTCCAGACCATATTTCAGGTCATATTTTCATCCCGCTCTGAGATTCATGTCTCAGACTCTTAGAAAACACTGAAAATCATGTCCCAAACCTATAAAAACACTAAAAGTCATATCATAAACGTATAAAAACACTGAGAGACATGTCGCATGCCTATAAAAACATTGAAAGTCATGTCACATACCTATAAAAACACTTAGAACCATATCACATACATATAAAAACAGTTAGAACCATATCACATACCTATCAAAACACTTGAAACCATGTCACATGCTAATTAAAACACTTAGATCCATATCACATACCTATAAAAACACTGAGAGACATGTCACATACACATAAAAACACTTAGAAACATATCACATACCTCTAAAAACATTGAGAGCCATGTCACAAACCTATAAAAACACTGAGAGTCACGCCGCAGACCTATAAAAACTTTGAGATACATGTCACAAACCTATAAAAACATTGAGAGTCATGTCTCCGACTTGTAAAAACACTAAGATACATGTCACATACATATAAAAACACTGAGAGCTATGTCACAAACCTATAAAAACTCTGAGATACATGTCACAAACCTATAAAAACATTGAGAGTCATGTCTCCGACTTGTAAAAACACTAAGATACATGTCACATACATATAAAAACACTGAGAGCTATGTCACAGACCTATAAAAATACTGAGACAAATGTCTCAGACCTATAAAAACACTGAGAGACATATCTCAAACTTATAAAAACACTGAGAGGCGTGTCTCAGAACTATAAAAACACTGAGAGACGTATCTCAGACCTGTAAAAATACTGAGAGACATATATCAGGCCTATAGAAACACTGAGAGACGTGTCGCAGACTTATAAAAACACTGAGAGACATGTCACATACGTATAAAAAACACTTGGAACTATGTCGCAAACCTTTAAAACACTGAGAAACGTGTCGCAGGCCTATAACAATACTGAGAGACATGTCACATACCTATAAAAACACTGAGAGACATGCCGCAGACCTATAAAAATAGTGAGAGACAAGTCACATACCTATAAAAACACTGAGAGCCATGTCGCATATCTATAAAAACACTAAGAGACATGTCACAGACCTATAGTCATGTCTTACACATGTTAAAACACTGAGAGACATGTTGCAGACCTATAATAACACTGAGAGTCATGTCTCAGACCTATAAAAACACTGAGAATCATGTCGCAGACCTATTAAAACACTGAGAGACATGTCGCAGACCTATAAAAACACCGAGAGTCATGTCCCAGACCTATAAAAACACTGAGAGACATGTCGCAGACCTATAAAAACACTAAAAGTCATGTCACATACCTATAAAAAGACCGAGAGACATCTCTCATACCTATAAAAAGACTGAGAGACATGTCTCAAGCCTATAAAAAACTGAGAAACGTGTCTCAGATCTTTAAAAAGACTGAGAGACATGTCTCAGACCTATAAAAACACTGAGAGACATGTCACAGACCTATAAAAACACTAAGAGTTATGTCACAAACCTATAAAAACACTGAGAGTCATGACTCAGACATATAAAAGCACTCAGAGCCATGTTAGAGACCTATAAAAATAGTGAGAGCCATGTCACAGGCCTATAAAAAGACTGAGAGCCATGTCATAGACCTATAAAAACACTGAGAATCATGTGACAGACCTTTAAAAACACTGAGAGCTATGTCAAACACCTATAAAATATTGAGAGCCATGCCAGAGGTCTATAAAAACATTAAGAGTCATGTCAAATGAAGAAAAGGTTATTCATATAACGACGAATCTTAAATGAATGTGTAAACACTAATACTAGAATTTCTAAACACATACTAACATTTATTAACACCTATCTTTATCTCAAAACAAGGAAAATGTTATTCCTATTGACCCAAAAATCTTCAACCAAATTCTCATTCTTACGAACTTTATTTTGATGGAAGATTTCTCTATTCCCACCTAGCTGAAGAATTAGAACATGATGAATAATGATATTTTGTGCATTGAATTGTTAAAAATATTATTATAATAATTTAACATGTACTTATATTGTAGCATAAAAGCACATACTTGCAAAATATATATTTACAAAAATGATTGCAGCAGGGAAAAAAATTATAATTTATAATTTATAAAGAAAACATAAGAGGTGTTTTGATGATTTACTTGTGAACTATATCTTGTATACAGTCATTCATTAAGTTTTAATTGTGAAATATTTCTTGTTCCAAAAATCAATTACTTAGGAAATTTGATTATTTTACAGGTAGAAAGTTTTTTTCATATATATTAATTGTATTTTTTTAATATTTATGGAGAAATTTAAAATGACATATATAATGTAATTGTGACAATGTTTAACTTGGAATAAAAGAGACACTAATATTAAAATTTGAACACTTTTGAATAAAGTCAAACAATGATAAAACAAAATAAAAAAACCCCTTCCCATTTGAAGCTTCACCATTTTGGTGATGACACACAAATTAAGTTAGTGGGTATGACAAGTGGGACCTACAATTTAAATATGTGAGAGAGGAAAGTTAGTAGGTATGACAAGTGGGCTCCATAATTTAAGTACTCCCTCCGTCCCTCTTTAACTTACAAATTTTGGTTTGGGCACATTATTTAAGGAAAAAGTAAAAAAATTGATGTGTTGTGAGTGTAGATAGTTGAGTGGGAGAGAGAAAGTGGGTAGAAAATAGTAAGTGGATAGTTGTTGTGAGTATGACAAATGGGTCCCATTATTTTAAAAGTATTAAAACATTTCTTTTTTGAGACTTTGTAGATTAAAGTAGGACAACTAAAATGACAAATTTTGTAGATTAAAGAGGGACGGAGGGAGTATGTGAGAAGAAGAAGTGAGTGGGTATGACAAGTGGGGCCTACATATTTTACCATTTTAGGAAAGGATGAAGCTTTTAACGGGACACCCATTTAGGTAAAAAGTGAAGCTTCAAATGGGACGGAGGGAGTAAATGTTTGTAATATTCACATCCACGTATTTTAAAAGTACAAATACAATTTTAATTTTCTCCCAATTTCCCATACCCAGCTGTACCCCATTCAGCCCACCACTTCCAAGACTTTCAACTTCCTCTGACCTTGACCCTTCTTCGTTTTTTGTTTCCTCATTTCAAAGAACCCCAAATACCCCTTTACCTATTTGGTTCAAAAAAAAAGAAAGAGAAAGATCAGGCTAAGACTATGACGAGGCTAGTCGATTTCTTCACATTCTCATTCAATTCAACACAACAATCGTTGTTTCCTCAATTTCTTTGATAAATACACCAAGATCTGCTCCACACCATGCACAAACAGCAAGACTACCCCATATTCGCCGGCCACCTTTCCACCACCTATAACCACTTCAACTCCGTCCACATCTCTCTCTACGCGCCCGCCTTCTCCTCCGGCGATCCCAACCCTAGTCACAGCCGTCTCTGCCACTTTCTTTAAGACCAAGGTCTAGATCTGGGCGACGACTTGAACGACTAGGGGGTGAGTTGAACGACTAGGCGGCGACTTGAACGACTAGTCGGAGATTTCTTGGGCAGCCGCCTACTTTGGCGGAGGAGAGGAGGACGTCAGAGGAGAAGGAGGACGCCGGAGGAGATAGGAGTTCGCCGGAGGAGTAGAGAGAGAGAGCGTGGGTGACGGCAGAGAGAAAAGGAGAGAAACAAATGATGCAGATGGAGGAGGGTTTACGTATTAGGGTTGGGTGGGAGGGGTAGTTTCGGGATTACTGTATTTCATTAAAGCAAATCATGGACCTAATAGAAATAAATATTCCATCAAGTGGACCCGAGAGAAATAAACTAAAATGTCTGTCCTTTTTAAAGAAATTGTTTTAATTAGAGGACTTTTGAGAAATTTTTCCGCTATAATATGAGTGACAATTTGATTGGCCTTCCACCCATTGACTGTGGGCTTAGTTAATGGACCATAATATGTAATCACTGAGCTGGATTTGATAGCGAAATAGTTGGACCAGAAATCTGCTTTCCACTGCTCAACAGCCTCAAAATATTTATACTATGTGTTAAGAGTTTTTTTAAACAAAATACTTATAGTGTTTTTTTTTAAAAAAACAAAATACTTATAGTTTTATAAATTTATTAATAAAATTTTGATCTATTTTGCTTAAATTATCGTTATTTATGATTAATTAATTATTATTATAAAAATATTTAATTATCTAATTACTTGTATTTAAAGAGTAATTTTGTATGTATTCATTATTTTAGAATTACAAATATTTTGAGCCGGAGTGAGTAGACTACATTAGTTAGGTAAAAGAAAACATACTTCTACATTTATTTTGCACGCCTGTCGAAAAATTAAAAAAAGTTAAAATTAATTGAGGATATATTTAAAATATTATTCACAATTCAAGTTAGTAGATAGTAAAGTACTTTGTATATATATAATCATTAGATTATAAAGAAAAAAATTCAAACAACATTCATCTTTTGTCATTCTTTGTTTATCATTTGAGAATTAGACTCTTACTATGAAGCGTCTAAAAAGAAAAATAGCACTTTTACTTGGGACGTTAGGGAGAAATAAAATATCTTCATAAGAAATCGACTCATTGCACCCTCAAAATAGAATGTTCAAATTTTATTTTTAGGGATATTCTAAAAAAAATTACTATACAATTTAGTGACAAATATTCATATATATTTTTATAATTCTCTTTCTAAATATTTACTTTTTGCACGTATAAATAACATTATTGAAAAAAAAGGATTTTTTTTAAGTGATGGAGTTTTTTTTTTTCCAAAAAAAAAACATTCATTTTAAGATTTTTTTTAGAAAAAATAAATATTCATTTAGATACATAAAAAGTACAAAATTACTTCGTAACATGTGTGTCTTCGTAAAAGGTACTTAAGTAAAAGTATCAAAAAGCTAAAAATTATTAATTTGTCAACTATGCTTAACTTATTAAATAAGACAATATTTTCCTTTCGAAAAAAAAAAAAGACAATATTTTATTTTCATTTGTTGACATTTAACCTAGGTGAGTAGGTGGTATTCATGAACTTGACAAGTAATATTTCATAAGAGGTACCATGAAAGAGTGGGTAAAGTGGGGACGGTTAGTGACAAAATGAAAATTACTTACCTTGTTGTTTTAAGGAGTCCAAATCTTCTGTACCACTTCGTGTATTATTTTATGTGCCACAAGTAATCTAATGGCTCACAATTATTGAGATTGGTATTATTGTAATATTATGCAAACATGTGAACGGTTGGATTACAAGTGGTACATGGAGTGGCACACAAAAGTGGTACAGGAGATCTCAACTCTGTTTTTAAGTCGATCTAAAATCTTAAGCTTATATTTATTAAAATTGAAAGATAGTTATTAAGTAAATGTAATCAAAGATAGATAAATGAAATAATTAGTCAACTTGCCTAATTTTAATCAACATGTCAGCTCCTGTGTGGCGTTGGCAAGCCGTGACAATATTTAAGCTAACCAGATAACGAATTTTTTTTAAAAAAAATCCCCCACTTGTTTCGTTAGTTAACTGTGGAGATGATTCAAGAAGTCTATGCATGAAACTATGATTTCTTTTGAAATTATGTGATGCCATGAATGTGGACGCATTCTCGCCCCTAATTCTGCTGGTGTTTTTTTTTTTCCCTCCATTTTTTTCACCTTAAGGCCTAGTTTGGCGCACGGGAATGGGTGTTTGGGAAAGGGAATGCAATATCTAGGTATCTGAAATCCGGAAATGACATTCCAATTCCCATGTTTGGCATGTGGTTATGCCTAAATTAAGGAATGGTTTTCAGATTACCATTCATGTGTTTGGTTTACATACCTATCTAACTGGAACGTGTTTTTTTTTTTTTTTTTTTTTTTTTGACATTATGATGTAATAGTTAGTTATTTTCACTAAATTAATCTGCTTCAATTCTTATGAACAAAATGTTATAGAATTATATCTGATAATATATAATTTTTCATCAAAAAGTTACAACGAAATTTGATAAACAATCAGATATAACTATGCAATCCAATCCAGTTAGTGAAGGTCAGGATATTAGTGGATAGTTAAGGAGTTTCATACACAAGGGTTCTAAATCTACTCTTGCCGTCCCAAAATGATTTTTCTATTTGCCATTTTTCATTGTCCCAAAAAGTTCTTTCCATTTCTACAATTTAGGCTTAAGAATGCAAATAAAAACATGACAAATGAAGCAATTGTTTATACCCTTAAAAAAATTGAATATTCATATAAAAAAATCATTTTGGGACGGAGGGGGTATTTAGAAATTCATGAAGTGCGTTACAACTCTGGGATGGACGAAAACGGATAACAAATTTACCAAGAGAAAAGTAATTGCTTACATTTTATTTATT
This sequence comes from Campanula takesimana, assembly GCA_026119855.1. Classification (NCBI taxonomy): domain Eukaryota; kingdom Viridiplantae; phylum Streptophyta; class Magnoliopsida; order Asterales; family Campanulaceae; genus Campanula; species Campanula takesimana. Next base: position 877,070 of record JAOWBW010000201.1, read on the forward strand.
CCCATACTTTTGCTTGTTGCTGCTGCTGACTTATAACATGGATGTATACATATCTATTTATATATGAGCTCATTAATTAATATAGAAGGGGGTGAAAAACCTTTGATTTGGGACGGGGGAGTATACATTAATAAGAAAATGGTAATTTACTGCTTTGTCACACTCACACTTTTAAGAACAATTGAAACTAAGCTCTTTCGTTTCTCTTTACCGGGCGATTTGACGGACGTACTTCTTCAGAAATCAAATATTTTCTCCTTCATAAAAATCTGGAGTTCGTGTAGAGAAAAAGAAAGAACGAGAGAGAGGAAGGAAAAAAATACCAGATCGAGATCGAGAACCTATCGTTGTTGGGATAGATTATTGTTACTAACGAGTGAGGTCTTATATATATAGCGTTGCAGAATAATTTGGCGCAATATTTCACCGCTTCGTTAAATATTCCCGCTCGTCTATAACTTGGGAATGAATATCTAAAACCCACCTAAAATCGTGGGTTTCAGATTACTGTTAATAAGGTCCTTAACTATAATTTCCTTTATACCGGAATGAATTGTTATGCTAATTTACCAAAGAGTTCTACCTCAAACGGTATTCGGTATTAGTTTCCTATATGAAGGTTATGAGTTCGAATCCCGTGGAAAATTTGTGTTAGCCTATTTATAGTTCCAGGTGTAGCCTTCATGGCATTATGAATTAATATAAAGAAAAAAAAATTATCTCTATATAATTTTTTCTAGTACGATTTTTTTTTCCCTAGAAAGTGGATAGCAAAAAATGTTATGCATTTTTGTTATTAAATTTTATAAAAGTGAAGTTGCTCCAAATGTCACTTAAATTAAATTTAGAATTCATTTTGGGACTAAAGAAACATTTTATACTTCTCTCATCTTTAAATGAGTGTTCATAAAAAGATGGAGTACAATATAAATGTTAGATTTAACCAATATCATTTTCTGACATATATTTGATTTTTTTAAAATTAATAAGATGAAGAATTATAATTATTATTTTTTTCTTCCCAGAATACTAAACTTAGTTCTCAAGAAATGAATGCTTTAATTGAGACAAAATAAATTAACTATAGAATTGGGCAATGGAGCCAGTTAGGGTTGAGAATTGTGCTCGGTCCATTCGAGATGAAATTCTCTGTACCACAATTTGCGTACCAATTTTTACCACAAGTGATCTAATGGCTATAAATGAGTAAGACTAAATGATTTTAATATCACAAATAATGCATAGCCGTCAGATTACTTGTGGTACACAAGTGATACACAAATTGTGGTACATATGATTTCATATTATCGGATTCTTTTAGGTCTTACCGTTGAATAAACATGATCTAAGGTGATTAAATTAAATAGATTCTCAAGAGAGAATCTTGATTATCTATAACAAGTGTTTTTGTATGTATCGTTAGAGGTCAATTAAAAAGCCGCAATCAACACGGTCAAAGTTAATTAAGCTACGTTTAGTTCTCTATCAAGAAAATGTATGAAGATTAACTAATCTTAAAACCATTGACCTCTTAACCACGGATCATACGACTGAGTTTATAGGGTTAATCTCAGTTTACTACCCCAATGTTTACGCATTGCATCACTTGGAGGCCTATTGTTTTATTTTTCTCATTTTAGAGCCTAGACTTTCATTTTCGTATCAATTTGAGGTCTAGACAAATTTTTCGTTAAATTTTGGACGGGAATTAAGCATGTGTCAACTAACAATTATTTTCTCTTGGATTTTTTTTAGACTTTTTGCTATATACATTACCATCAGATATAGATCTCTTTGAACTCATTTCTTCCCAAATACCTTGATTCAAGGCATGCTCGATTGAGACTAAAAGTAAACGATAAAATTCCTCTTGCATGCAGTATAAATGTATTTGATTCAAAATTCTCACTTCTAAATTTTTATTTATTCAAATTTTATATTTAATCGATCCAATTCCATGATTTAGTTTGAATATAAAATTCATATACCTAGGGTTTCAAACTTCAGTTTGTAAATCATGGTGTCCAGGAAAATATATCTTTTATACGAGATTATGAGTAATGTATACGATTTTGATTTAAGTAGTTGGCGTGTTTCGCATTCATGCACAGTGTTCGCCAGCATAGAAGCAAATGGTTGGTGGGATTTCTTGCTTCTTCTCGTTGTTGAATTTAACATTGTAATTCACCTTAATTGGAACCAAATCATTTTGCTAACAAGTAGGTAACCCGTGCTTCGCACGGAAATCTATTCTGTTAATGTTTTTGTATTTTCCTTTTTTGATGTTTTTAATTGATAAATTAGCATAATAATTTTATTTGAAAATATATGTATATTTTAAATTAATCAAAACATTTTCATAGCTTTGGTTGTACATAGTTGTAATAAATATGTTTTTTTTTTAATTAATTTAGAAGTACATTTAAGTTTGTTGTATGAATATTTCAAAAAACTTAATGGTATTAATAGTAATAGTTAACATATATCGTAACTATTATGATTAAATAATATAATTAATATTAATAGTTAATATATATTGTAACAATTATGATTAAATAATACTATTAATAATAATAATTAACTTATATAGTAACTATTATAGTTAACAATTATATTTAACTATTATAATTAACTAATACTATTAATAGTATTAGTTAGTTATAATAGTTAAATATTACTCCCTCTGTCCCGGAGTAAGAGTCCTACCTCTCATTTGTACGCAGATTAAGAAATGATGGAAGTAAGGAAGTGTTGTGAGTGTAAAAGTAAATTAGGAGAGAGAATGAGTGGGATGGAATAATAAGTTGATTGATTTTGTGAGTATAAAAGTAAAGTAGGAGAGAGAATGAGCTAGATGAATAGTAAATATCCTTTGCTATTTTTAGAAAAAGACTTTTACGCTGGGATGTACCAAAATAGAAAGTAGGACTCTTACTCTAGGACGTAGAGAGTAATAGTTAACTATAATAGTTAACTATTACTCCCTCCGTCCCAAAATACATGTAGTTTAAAGAGTTGAAATTTGTCTCAAAATATTTGTAGTTTTGCTTTTATCTAGACATCTTTGACATTGTTTGTCAAATATACCCTTATTTATGATGGTAGTTGTCATTGTAAAAGCATTTAATTGTCTTGGTACTTGAAATATTTCAAGGGTAATTTAGTCCATTAGACATGCATTGCATTGATTGCTTTTCTTAATTTGTGTAAAAATCTTAGAACTACAAGTATTTTGGGACGGAGGGAGTAATAGTTAACTATTATACTTACCTATTATAGTAACTATTACTACTATAGTAGTTAACTATAATAGTTACTTATTATAGTAACTATTACTATTATAAGTATTAGTTATTATAGTAGTTAACTATAATAGTTACCCTATATAGTAACTAATACATAACATTTTCATAGCTTTGGTTGTACATAGTTGTAATAAATATGTTTTTTAATTAATTTAGAAGTACATTTAAGTTTGTTGTATGAATATTTCAAAAAACTTAATGGTATTAATAGTAATAGTTAACATATATAGTAACTATTATGATTAAATAATATAATTAATAGTAATAGTTAATATATATTGTAACAATTATGATTAACTAATACAATTAATAATAATAATTAACTCATATAGTAACTATTATAGTTAACAATTATATTTAACTATTATAATTAACTAATACTATTAATAGTAGTTAGTTATAATAGTTAAATATTACTCCCTCTGTCCCGGAGTAAGAGTCATACCTCTCATTTGCACGGAGATTAATAAATTATGGAAGTAAGTAAGTGTTGTGAGTGTAAAATTAAATTAGGAGATAGAATGAGTGGGATGGAATAATAAGTTGATTGGTTTTGTGAGTATAAAAGTAAGGTAGGAGAGATAATGAGTGAGATGAATAGTAAATATTCTTTGCTATTTTTGAAAAAAGACTTTTACTCTGGGATGTACCAAAATAAAAAGTATGACTCTTACTCTAGGACGTATAGAGTAATAGTTAACTACAATAGTTAACTATAATAGTTAACTACAATAGTTAACTATAATAGTTAACTATCAATAGTTAACTATAATAGTTAACTATCAATAGTTAACTATAATAGTTACCTATTATAGTAACTATTACTATTATAAGTATTAGTTACTATAGTAGTTAACTATAATAGTTACCTATTATAGTAACTATTACTATTATAAGTATTAGTTACTATAGTAGTTAACTATAATAGTTACCCTATATAGTAACTAAAACTATTAGCTAATACTATTAGCTAAGAAAAAGAATTTGAAAAGTCTCTTATTTATAAGGGTGGTAATGATGTGGCAACACCAAATGCAACCTTTCTCTAAGACTTGTCTATGTGGCAACACCATAGCTCTCCTCACCAACTTTAATATATATATATATATAGATTTCTTTTGTTTCTTCCTAATCTTCTTCTCTGCCAAATTAGCCTAGTCTGAATTGCCGTCCACGTCGGACACTTGAGATGATGCTACACATTCTAGTTCCCTAAACATATTTGATGTAAGTTTCTTCTTGATAGTGCTGAAACTTCCACTGGAACTTCCGTTGTCAATGGTAGACGTGACAGTAGAGAGTAAGGAACAAATGGGTTGTTGGGATATGGATCTAATTCAGAAATGTGTTGTTGGAGCTTGAGTGATTTTCTCATGTATTGATTGTTTTTGTCTTCAGAAACTGTGAAGCTCTCTCCAACGATTACTGAATTAATCACAAGACTAAAAGAAAAGACCAAAACCGCCCAAAAGGATTACGGTCGGATGATACATGTCAATTTTCTATCCCAATTCTAACAGAATTCTTACTTAGGCCCCAAATTGATACAAAAATGAATGTCTAGGCCTTAAAGTGAGAAAATTAGAATTATAGGCTCCAAAATGATACATCATGTAAACCTTAGGGTAGTAAAGTGAAATTAACCCGAGTTTATATGACAAATGCAAATTAATTAATGAATTTTTTAAACTTATAATCCAATTTCAACCAAAATAATTAGAGAAACAAATATTAAGGAGCTCAAAAAAAAATCTTGATTTATTTATTTATCGTTTTTTTATTCGAAAAACACGACTTCAATTGCATTAATAATAAAAAAAGAGACGGCACTCCACAGAGGCCAGAGACTCACCCCAAATATCCATAATTGATCTATTTCTTAACCTACAACAATGACAATTTCGATTTAAATTTTGAAACATACTGATTAAACTCCAAGTAAAACTTTGATTGAATCATTTAAATTTTCTTTTCTAAAGTGTATTGTATCATTAAAATAATACTATTATTTTTGGATTTTTTTGGATACTAAATTGACTTAAATTAACTGTTAAAAGTTATTCAAGTTAACTACCAAAAATAAGATGAAAATCATTTTTCAAGACAAATGGAGTAAATTAAGAATAATATACAATATATACTTCTTCCGTTTAATTATAGATTACACTTTTGTTTTGGACATAAAGATCAAGCAAATGTGTTATGGAAATGAAAGCAGAAGATATTGTTCAATAATAAATGGATAATTATTATGGATACGTAAGTGAGTTTTATTAAATTTAAAAATATTTTAAATTTTTTATTTTTAAAAAAAGTATAATTTTTAGTGAGTCATTCTTTTTTAATAAAAAATAATACTCTCTCTGTGTCCCAGAATGATAGTCCCCCTATTTTCATGGGTTTTACGAAGGAACTTTGAGTAATAATTAAGGCTACTTTTAATTATTCTAATAAATTTTTTGAAATTGTTCTTGATACACCATTATAAATACTATTAATATCAAATTTTAGATTCACATTAACATAATTATAAGCAGCATTTATAACTGTTCAAAGTTCTTTCGTAGTAACAACGAAAAAATGTGGACTATCTTTCTGGGGCGGAGGGAGTATAACTCTCATAGTGGTGGTGGGAAGGAGGGAGTATTCATTTCGTGAGCCTACGTGATTTCCAAAAGTGTTTATTATTTTATTTCCTTAGAATATGCATGTGTTTGTTATGAATATGTCACTTCCTCTAACCTCTTCCATATCCCTCAATAAGCAACAAAATAAATTACGTCTATAAATTCATAAGTTCATCCCACACAAATTTGCATGCACTCGCCAACCACATTGTCACGTACCTACACATTAAGGTGCTTTTTTTTTCTCTCTCTCTCTCTCTCTCTCCACATTCACACACTTATATTTACTTATATTTGTACACATTCACACACTTATATTTACTTATATTTGTAAAAGACAATTATTCCACATCTATTAAAGAGAGAAATATGAACCGGTATATAGACTTAAGGAGTTATTCCCCTTAGCACCAATTGGTTTTAAGCTAAAACCTCCGACATAGTCCATTGTCGGCCCAATCCAGTCCACACCCATACTTGGGCCCTAGTTACTTCTTACCCCGTCTCTAATTCTAAGAATATTGATTGCATTTTATTTTATTTTTTCATACGAGTCCAAATCATATGTGCCATTTTGTGTTACACTTCATGTGCCACAAGTGATCTAATGGCTCACAGTTATTGAGATTGATATTATAGTAATATTTTGCAAACATGTGGACGGTTGGATTACAAATGGTACACGGAGTGACACGCAAAAGCGGTACATGAGATCTCGACTCGTGTCATACGTTACAATTAAGAAAATCCAACCAAAAAACATGCTATATCATGCTTTCAACTTATAGGTTAAAGTTTTTCTTATGAAAACTCTATCATCTTTCAAGTTCCCATGAAAACTTTTTGTTTTCGAAAGGACGTCAATTATCTGACCACTTCAATTCAGCGCATATTTTTTAGTTGCTTGATAATAATAAGTCTTTTATGAAACAGCGGGAGTACGTGATTTCTTTATACGATGATAATAGGTTGTTATGTATTTTTTTTAAAAATGAATGTCTAAATTTTACCAAAAATCTTCAATACAAAACTTGATGATTCATTTTTTGACGATGGGAGTACAACTTAGACTTGTATACCTTGTTAAGCTTCACCTTGATGACTTAGACATGCACTCCCAGTCCAAAATGATAATTCACTTTTTCATTAATATTATGAATGAACTTTAAGTAATAATTTTAAGTTAATTTAATTATATATTTTAATGAAAATTTAAAACTTGTTATTGATACATTATCATCAATACTATCAATAACAAATTTAAAATATTTAATAGGATTATTAATTGATTTAAACTTATTGCTCAAAATTTATTTTTAATAATAACGAAAAATTGAGAACATCATCTTGTTACGTTTGGAATAGACATTTGGAATATATGGCTAAATTCTTGAACTAGATGAGCAAATCGAGGTCAAGTTATGTTGGAGTCGGGCTTAAACTTATGAATTTCAATTCTAATTACTCTCTCCGTCTCAAAATAAAATTGTGATACTTTAATTTCTTGTTTGTTTCGTCACCAATAAACTTGTTTCCGGGTGGATAACTAAATTTAACTACTCTCTCAGTCCCAGACTAAGGTTTTTACTTTCATTTTTAGTTTGTCCCAGACTAAGGTTCTTAGTTGATTTATTATCTAAAAATGAACCATATGACTCACTTGTCATTCTCACAACAAAAACTCTCTACCCACTTTATCTCTTCTACTTTTTCTTACTTACTTTTTCATACTCACAACATTTATTTTTTCTTAATTTCCGTGTAAAGTCAAACTAAAAACCTTATTCCGGAACGGAAGGAGTAATTATAGAAAGAGAAAATATAATGTAAAAAGAATTTTATGTAGATGAAAACAATTAGAGGTAAGGGTCTAAAGTCAACGGTAAGAATGAATTTGAAATAAGCCCGCGAAAGATGGAGCGGGGCCCATTAAATACTAGCGTCTCTTTGTCCTTGGTTGGGAACACGCAACCTCCCACCAAATCTTCCGCATCATTTTGAATTTTGTGATCCTCATGAATTTCACATTTTTCCATCCTCAATTTTCAATTTTCCTTTCTTTTTTGCTACTCACTAAAGTAAAAAATAGTTGTCACTTTTGATCAAACAGACAGAGGTAAATTATTTTTTATTTAAACAGAGGTAGCTACAGTTAATTTTGCATGTATATAATGAAATATTTATTTTTTGTTTTTATTTAAAATATTTTTTACTTCTTAATATAAATTTTGTAACATGTAAATTTAGTAAAATAGATGCTAAATTTTTGCATCAATTGCCTAACATAATTTTGCTTTCTTCAAAAGTATACATTTGATTTTGCAAGCATATAATAGATAATTAAAAATCAAATGAAAAATATATTAAAATAAAGTTATTTAGTAAATAGATGTATAGATATTTTTTTAAAATATATATATATATATATATATATATATATATATATATATTCATTTTGAGATTGAGTGATTATTTAATTTAATTATATATAAAAATATGTTATTATTATTATTATTATTTTGAAATCAAACTACCATTAAATTAAGGGTAAAAACTCAAAAATATAAGTAGGCTCTCTACAAATATCAGAGACTCAACCCAAGTATTATCATCATTCATTACAATTGTAATTGCAAATACATAAGAAATGTGAGAAGGGGATGACGAAAGAGGATGTTCTGCAAAAAGTTGCGGTAGTATTCTCCATCTTCCACCTTGTACCTTCCGTATCAATATCTTGGAACGCATAAATGTCTTTCCAAGCCTAGCTCAGACACTATCACATATCAGCATTCGTAAAATCCCCCACCAGAAAATAGCGTCAAGAATACTGTGATGTAAAGCCTCTGAGTTAGCAATAAATGGCCAACTAAACTTTCTAAGCTTTGCTATCATCTTTCACTTATGATTCCACAATGATTGTCGGAAAAGAGACGAAAAAACAAGGCTCCCACAACGCAGAAAATGCAAAGACTCTTTACAAAAGGAGAGAATATAACAAATCAAACACCATTTCAACAATATCCTCTTCAATGATTCAAAAAACTGAAATGAAAATCTAAAAACGAAAAGCAGAAAACAACCAAATTTGAAAATTGATTAACATAAATCTCTGTTTAAAGCTAAATCCAAATTTAGATTAGATTAAGAAAAACGAGAGAAAGAAGTCATTATGAATAAATAAAAGTTTAAGATTAATAGTTTGCATATGCTCCTCAAAAAGAGAAAGTTTGCATAATGCTTTCAAAATCCAAAATATATAAAAACACATATATTAATTAAATACTTTTATATAAATATTTTTTCTTTAGAGAATCAATATAAATAAATTTTTAATGATCGAAATACGACCTTTTAAAAATCGTTAAGCTTTTACGTCAAGTCGTAAACAACTTAAAAGAACACTAATTAATGAATATCATGATTACCATCTGTATATATAAATCAATATCATTTGAAAAAAAAAAGCAAATCCCTTTCTAGCAGGAGGGCGAAGGGAAGAGAAAGAAGAGTCTCCGGTGAGGGTTTTCAAATGGCGGCGAAATTCCTGACGTTTGCGTGTATACGCGGCGGTGGCGATATCTACGGTGGTGGTGGTTCCGACATGTCGCCGCGGCCGCACTACCCATCAATGCCAAAGTACCCAAAAGGGGCGGTGTCATCAAACATGGAAGAAGGATCGGAATCCAAAGCTCTGTTCTCGGTCATCGGAATGACTTGCTCCGCCTGCGCCGGATCCGTTGAAAAAGCGGTTAAACGGCTCCCCGGAATCAAAGAGGCCGTTGTCGATGTCTTGAACAACCTCGCCCAAGTCCTCTTTTACCCTAGCTTTGTTAATGTAAGTTCTATTTTATTTATACTCCACATGTTTCAAAATACTTGACGTTTTACTAATTCTTAGGAATATTTACTCTTGTTTATCTATAATAACCTTATTCATTAATTGCAAGTTGTCTTTTGTGGAAGCATTTAACTGTCTAAGAAATTGGAATCTGTTAGGGGTAGAAAAGTCTTTTTAATATGTATTAATTGCATTTCTTAATATATGTGTGAAGAAGTCTAGAACGACGTGTATTTTGACAATTTATGAGGATTATGAGGTGGTAGGTAGGGAGAAGCAATTCAGCTTAATTAACATTTTTGTGCAGTTTGGTGAAGGTCTTTTTTTTTTTTTTTTTTTTTTTCATGATTTTATACCTTGATTATAACATTACAAATTATTGGATTGTTCTAATTAATGTCACATTTTATCGTAGTTGCTCCTTTTTGCTCGGAAAGTCTTGAAAGCCAAACTTGGTTCATGCAAGTTTATTAATTTCTGCTAATTTTACAGTTTATCAGATTACACAAATCTAGTTCGCTGTTGGGTTTATTCACATGTGGTTGGGAAATAATTGATTGTAATCACGGGATACTTGAAGTGGTTGGTTTGGAAGTCCTTTTTCTCAGTAATTTTTAACATTCTTGACTTTGAAGTTACACCTAGCTATCTTGAAAGGTTTACTAGATTTTGTACTGTACTCTATTATTTTATTTGGTTGACAAATTTGGTATTACAAACTGAAATTTTATGAGGGCAGTCAGCAATGACTTTTTTCCAGAAGCACAATTTTTTTTTTTCGATATACAGGCACAAAGATTGAATTGAAAGTAGTACAACGTTAGTATAAGCTAGAATCATGAGTAACATTTTAGGATTGATTTCAATCCTTAACTTGATGGTCCAATGGCTGACTAACTGATGGATTTGAATGAAGACGGACTATGCTTTCTGATGACGCTGCGATATTTGGACCACTATAGGGGTGGCAAATCTACAGAAATGTTCCTATTGTCGTCCTGTAGTGTCGGATATCTGGCTAAGATAATCTGCAAGATAAAGCACAGTGCGGGTGTGAGAATCAGAAAGTGTATATGGGAGAAAACTGTATATGAGAGAGAGATAGAGAGAGGTAGAGCACATAATGGACATATAAAAGCATACCATTCACACTTGGAGAGGAGGGTTGTGTATAGTTGGCCTTTGAGGGGTCCCACCTTTTTTATTTGGTATAAGTGTATAGGCCGTATAATCTGTGTATAGGGATGTGTATAAATGTAAAGGATGAATGTCAGGTCTCTTCACTTTGTTTGCTGTAGCCATCTCTCCAAGCGTTTATTTTGCTGTAGCTATAATTCCGTTTGTTATCTTGTTACTATAGGAGGAGACCATTCGTGAAACAATTGAAGATGTTGGATTCCAAGCCACGTTGATAAAAGAAGAAAATAATGAAAAATCCTCCCAAGTATGCCGAATCCGCATTAAAGGAATGACTTGTACCTCTTGCTCCACAACTGTAGAGTCTGCATTGAGGGTTGTACCTGGAGTTCTAAAAGCCCAAGTCGCATTAGCAACTGAAGAAGCTGAAGTACATTACGACACAAAGGTTGTGACCCATAATCAAATTATGGAGACAATAGAAGACACGGGTTTTGAAGCAATATTGATTAGTACAGGGGAGGACAGGAGCAAAATACAATTGAAAATCGATGGAATGCGAACTGATAATTCCATGAGGATAATCGAAAACTCTCTTGGAGCACTTCCTGGAGTTGAAGAGGTTGAAATCGATCCAGAGCTCAAAAAGTTTTCCGTTTCTTACAAATCAGATATGACAGGCCCTAGAAATTTTATCCACGTTGTCGAGTCAACCGGGTCAGGGCGATATAAGGCAATGATATTTCCTGAAGGAGGGGGTCGAGATGCTCATAGACAAGAAGAAATTAAGCAATACTATCGATCATTTCTGTGGAGTTTGATTTTTACTATTCCGGTATTCTTAACCTCTATGGTTTTTATGTATATACCGGGACTGAAACACGGACTTGATTCCAAGATTGTGAATATGATGACTGTGGGCCAGCTTATAAGGTGGATACTATGCACGCCGGTACAGTTCATTATAGGCAGAAGATTTTACACTGGGTCTTACAAATCTTTACGCCATGGTTCTGCAAATATGGATGTTTTGATTGCCCTGGGGACAAATGCAGCTTACTTCTACTCTGTCTACTCTGTTCTGAGAGCTGCTACTTCCCAACATTTTGAGGCTATTGATTTCTTTGAAACAAGTGCTATGCTTATTTCGTTTATTCTACTTGGGAAATACTTGGAGGTTTTGGCTAAGGGCAAAACATCAGAAGCCATTGCTAAGCTTATGGACTTGGCTCCTGGTACAGCAACTTTGTTGACCTTTGACCATGAAGGGAATGTGGTCAACGAGGAAGAGATTGACAGTCGTTTGATCCAAAAGAATGATGTGATCAAGATCATTCCAGGTGCGAAAATAGCCTCTGATGGTTCTGTTGTTTGGGGGCAAAGCCATGTAAATGAAAGCATGATTACAGGAGAAGCCCGTCCCGTGGCTAAGAGGAAAGGTGACCCTGTGATTGGGGGTACAGTAAACGAGAATGGGGTTCTTCATATTAAGGCAACACGGGTCGGGTCAGAAAGTGCCCTTTCTCAGATTGTTCGCCTTGTTGAATCAGCCCAGATGGCTAAAGCTCCCGTTCAGAAATTCGCTGATCGCATTTCAAAATTCTTTGTGCCTCTGGTAAACATTATTTCCTTCTATAAGCTGATCCAAAATTAGATATCATGCTTATATCTGTTCTGTATGTATTTCTTGCAGGTTATAGTACTTTCATTTTCGACTTGGTTTGCATGGTTTCTAGCTGGAAAACTTGATGGGTACCCGAAATCTTGGATTCCTTCTTCCATGGATAGCTTTCAGCTTGCTCTACAGTTTGGAATCTCTGTTATGGTTATTGCTTGCCCTTGTGCTCTAGGCTTGGCTACTCCAACTGCTGTAATGGTTGGTACCGGAGTTGGGGCATCTCAGGGTATCCTTATTAAAGGCGGCCAGGCTCTAGAAAGTGCTCATAAGGTCAGCTTGTTGTTCTTTTGCTCTACTCCCTCCGTCCCATAATTAATGTTGCATTTTCCTTTTTCATCCGTCCCAAAATAAATATCACGTTTCTAAATAAGAAAAGAAACTTAGTACATACTGTATAATTTTATTATTGTACAAGGAATATGCAAACTAACTTTCTTTTAGAAACATTGACAAGTCAAATGTGACATTTATTTTGAGACGTGGGGAGTGATTTACATGCACTTGATTTTGTAAAAAAAATCCCCAATTTGAGCCCCTTTTTGTTTGCTGCTTTCTACTGAATTTTGCAGGTCAACTGCATTGTATTTGACAAGACTGGGACCCTTACAGTCGGCAAGCCAGTGGTAGTTAATACAAGACTCTTAAAGAACATGGTACTTCGGGAGTTCTTTGAGTTGATTGCAGCAGCTGAGGTATATTTTTTGCTTCAAGACGTTTTTATTGGACCATAAATAATACAGTAATATCTTTAAAAACCTTCATTTTTCCATCTTTTCAAGATTATACAGTATATACATGTGTATATGATAGTGATACACTGATACTGATATTGTTAGTGTATTGCACTTGTATTGTATCAGGTGAACAGTGAACACCCTTTAGCAAAGGCAGTTGTTGAGTATGCCAAGAAATTTAGAGAAGATGAAGAGAACCCTCTTTGGCCAGAAGCCCGAGACTTTGAATCCATAACCGGCCATGGTGTTAAAGCTTTTGTTCGAAACAAAGAAATAATTGTTGGAAACAAGAGCTTGATGTTGGACCAAAACATTAATATTTCAGTGGATGCTGAAGAAATGTTAGCAGAAACAGAAAGCTTGGCCCAAACTGGGATTCTTGTTGCTATTGATGGAGAGCTTGCTGGAATTCTGGCCATATCTGATCCGTTAAAGCCTGGTGCTCGTGAAGTTATTACTATTCTCAAGTCAATGAAAGTCAAGAGTATTGTGGTAACGGGTGATAATTGGGGAACTGCAAATTCTATTGCTAAGGAAGTTGGTATTGATTCCGTCATTGCAGAGGCCAAACCAGAGCACAAAGCAGAGAAAGTTAAGGAATTGCAGGTAAAAATTGTTGCATAATAAATTATGCATTACTGCATCTATCTACTGTTTTAGTACAACAACTACAAAACCTTAGTTCCCAAATGATTTGTGGTCGGTTAACATGAATCATTATATGGGATTTGTCACTGAAAGAGGCTGGAAAAATAAATAATTCAATAAAAATAAATACTAAAAAAGGTGAAAGCTAAGAAGTACTCCCTCCGTCCCAAAATGACTGTCCCACTTTTTTTGCTGTTACTACGAGGGGTAGAAAGGATGAGGGTTGCAGTAGGCGTGTGACGGACAGCCAACATAAAACTTTGTCACATTATCATATGACATGAATCCATCTATTGTTCTAAAATTTTAAAAATAGATGGATTATATTTGGAATTGTTTTTTATTAGTCTTCATTTTTGAAACTTGGTATTATTAACAGGCTGCAGGATATACGGTGGCAATGGTTGGAGATGGAATCAACGACTCCCCTGCACTAGTAGCTGCAGATGTTGGAATGGCTATAGGCGCAGGGACGGACATAGCCATAGAGGCAGCAGACATTGTGCTAATGAAAAGCAACTTGGAAGATGTGATCACAGCCATTGATCTTTCCAGGAAAACGTTTTCAAGAATCCGTCTCAACTACATCTGGGCATTGGGTTATAATGTCCTTGGCATCCCAATAGCTGCCGGAATCCTTTTTCCGTCCACTGGATTCCGGTTGCCACCTTGGATCGCCGGAGCTGCAATGGCTGCCTCGTCTGTCAGCGTCGTTTGCTGCTCGCTGTTGTTGAAGTATTACAGAAGGCCTAAATTGCTGGACATGCTCGAGATTCGAGGAATTACAGTTGAGTGAGTGCAGTAAAACTATGAACTTGTGTATATATTTGAGCTGGAATAGGGTTTTCTGGTTGAACAAGCCTCATATTTATGTTAATAGTGCTATATGTGTATTATTGTGGTAGTTTTGTGAAAAGAAAGAGGTTGCCTTGTGTTGAATGTGAAAAAAGCTTTAAATAAAAGATCGTGTTCATAAGTGATGCACAACTCTCCCCCGCTCATTATAACTGTCGCATTTGACTTTTCAACATATTTATGACATGTAATTTACTTGTTTGTGCACGCGAAATAGTTGCGAATGTTTTCTATAAACAAAAGGCAGATCAAAAGAATTGCACGAAACATAAAGTACTCATAAAGTATTGAATTATATCATACAGCCTAAAAAGGAAGATGTTCAATCATGTGAAAGGATTATAAGAGGAGCCAAATTGTAATCAAGTCAAAAAACCTAATCATTCTAAATTTTGGAGGGAAATATATACTCCATACGTCCCACCTCACTTGACACCCAAGAAGAGGTGGACACAATAACTAAGGAAAAATAATAAAATAAAGAAAATGTGTGGTAGAAAATGAAGAGAGAGAATGAGTGTGGTAAATAGTAGTGTTGGTTGAATAAATGAGTGGTGGAAAATGAAGATAAAGAATGAGTGGTGGGGTAGAGTGAATATAAAATTATAAAAAGTAAGCTATTTTGGGAAGTGTCAAGTGAGATGGGACAGACCAAAATGGAAATAAGTGTCAAGTGAGCTGGGACAGATGGAGTATAACTAATGGTGGCACCCTACATATCTTAATATAATCTTTACTTTTTTATTTTTTCCAGCCTTTAGCTTTTAGGTGTGAGGACAAAAGACAATCATACTTTTAGTGAATTGATACTCTCTCTGTCCCATACTAAGGTTCTTACTTTCCTTTTTGGTTTGTTCCAGACTAAGGTTCTTAGTTGCTTTATTACCTAAAATGGACCATGGGACCCACTTGACATTCTCACAACAAAAACTCCCTACCCACTTTATCTCTCCTACTTTCTTTTACTTACTTTTTCATACTCACAACATTTACTTTTTCTTAATCTCCGTGTAAAGTCAAACTAAGAACCTTAGTCCGAAACGGAGAGAGTAGTATTTATTGTCGGGTGTCAACCCAAGTCTCACATCGGTAATTGAAAGAAGAAAATTGTCTAATATATAACGGTGTCCATCCCGCTTTTGGGAGATAAAGCTCTTACTTTTTTTACTCACCCTTTCAGCCGAGAAAGAGACCAATCCTTTGGAATAATACAGAGTCTTAACAATGTAAGTGGAGAGCAACTTTACTAAATATTTCATTTTCACGCTTCAAGAAAATGTACCTGCAACAACATAGTGCCTAAACCACATTCATTGCCGGAAACATGGAAGCAGCACCATCATCAGAAGCTAAAGCCATCTTCTCCGTCACCGGAATGACTTGCTCAGCTTGCTCCGGCACAGTCGAGAAGGCGATACATCGACTTCCCGGGATCAAAGAAGCTGCAGTTGATGTCTTAAACAACAGAGCTCAAGTCATCTTTCATCCAACTTTGGTTAACGTAAGTTACTTAATCCGTTAACTTTTTATCAAGCTTTTCTGTTCTCCTAGTCCAACTTTAACAAGATTTTTTCTTTTTCATATTTATGTACTCCGTAGGAGGAAAGAATCATCAAGACTATAGAAGATCTCGGATTCGAGGCTAGACTAATTTCATCAAAAAATGCCAAATCTATTCAAGTATGTCGAATACGTATAAATGGAATGACCTGCACTGCTTGTTGCAGAACTGTTGAATCTTGTTTGCAAGCAATTCATGGTGTCCAAAAAGCTCAAGTCGCATTAGCGATAGAGCTAGCCGAAATTCACTTTGATTCGAGCCTCGTTCACTATAGTCAGTTAGTAAAATGCATTGAAGACTCTGGTTTTGAAGCCATTTTGATTAGTAATGGAGGAGATACAAGCAAAATACATCTACAAGTTGAAGGAATATGGACTGATAATTCCAAGAAAATACTTACAAATTCCCTCCAAAAACTTCCGGGAGTTGAAGATGTAGAAATCAAACCTGAGATGAAGAAAATCTCTGTTTCCTACTTGTCAGACGTGATTGGTCCAAGAAACATCATGAAAGTAATCGAGGGAGCTGAGATGGGTGATTTCAAGGCGATAATCTATCAAGAAGATGATCGAGAAACAAATGTAGATAAGGAAATTAAGCGATATTACAGATCTTTTATATGGAGTTTGGTTTTTAGCATACCAATTTTCTTATCTTCCATGGTTTTTTCTTATATCCCTGAACTCAGGGGCGCCTTTGAGGTCAAAGTTGTAAATATGATGACTTTTGGGCAGATTCTGAGGTGGGTATTGGCTACTCCGGTACAGTTCATGATTGGCTGGAGATTTTATGTTGGTTCTTACAGAGCTTTAAGCCATGGCTCTGCAAATATGGATGTTTTGATTGCATTAGGAACAAATGCAGCATATTTCTTCTCTGTTTACGTGGTTTTACGAGCAGCTTTTTCTCCTAAGTTCGAGGCCATGGATTTTTTTGAGACCAGCTCAATGCTTATAACATTCATATCTCTAGGGAAATTTCTTGAAATAATGGCAAAGGGTAAAACATCAGATGCCATTTCCAAGCTTATGAACCTGACACCTGACAAGGCTACATTGTTGAGCTTTGACGATTTGGGAAATGTGACATGCGAGGAAGAATTAGATAGTCGGTTAGTAGAGAAGAACGATGTTATAAAGATTTTACCGGGAGGAAAAGTGGCTTCGGATGGAATAGTTGTGTGGGGACAGAGCCATGTTAATGAGAGCATGATTACAGGAGAAGCAAGGCCAGTGTCTAAAATGGAAGGCGACATGGTTGTTGGGGGTTCGGTGAATGAGAATGGAATTTTATATGTTAAAGCAACTAGAGTTGGATCGGAGAGTACACTTTCGCAGGTTGTCCGTCTCATCGAATATGCACAAATGGCAAAAGCTCCAGTGCAGAAATATGCTGATCGTATTTCCAGTTTTTTCGTGCCTCTTGTAAGTATATATAGTTATGCTTTCTGACATGAACCCTCTTTACCTTATTTTTGTGATTGGGGTTTTGTGTAGTTGGACTGCACAGAAGTCGGATTTTCGTACTAAATGAGTTACATATTTTATTATATAAGTTACCGTACATTTTATAGTTACATGAGTTACATTCTATAATAAGATGAATTACATCCAATTCTACTGATGTACAGTCGGACTGCATAGCCCCCCCCCCCCCCCCCCCCCCCCCCCCCGCCTATCCCATATTATTGTGCTAATTTTGGTTTTTACAGGTGGTATTACTTTCGATGTCGACTTGGGTGGCCTGGTTTTTGGCTGGGAAGCTAAATGGGTACCCTAAATCATGGATACCTTATCCTATGGATAGCTTTCAGCTTGCACTCCAGTTTGGGATATCAGTCATGGTGATAGCTTGCCCTTGTGCCTTGGGGCTGGCCACCCCAACTGCAGTCATGGTTGGTACAGGAGTTGGAGCTTCTCAAGGTGTGTTAATCAAAGGAGGCTTAGCACTTGAAACTGCACACAAGGTAACCTTTTCTGACAAAAAGTTCTCGTTTGTTTTTTTGGTTTCAGCTCTTAATCTGGTCTGAATCGTTCATAGATATAAAGATTCAGTTTGATTGTTACTACTCGAAAGAATATGATAGAGTGTTTCTTGCAGGTGAAACACGTCGTGTTTGACAAAACAGGGACACTGACAATGGGAAAGCCGCATATAATTAGCACTAGGCTTATTAAGCAGATGGTACCTCGAGAATTTTATGAACTGGTTGCAGCAGCTGAGGTAGAGCTTTTTTCCCAAATGAAACCTTCTGAAATTTGAAATCTGAAATCTGAAATATGAAATCTGAAATATGAATCTCTGAGAATATGATATGATGATAGTGATTAGACTTTATATGCATAACAGGTGAACAGTGAGCACCCATTAGCCAAAGCCATTGTCGATTATGCTAGCAAGTTACAAGAAGCTGACCACTCTCCCTTATTATGGCCAGAGGCCAAAGATTTCGAGTCCATAACCGGTCACGGTGTAAAGGCAATTGTACGTGAAAAAGACATACTTGTAGGAAATAAAAGGTTAATGTTGGACCGGAAAATTGAAATTCCGGTTGAAGTTGAAGAAATGATAGCAGAAACTGAAGGGTTGGCACGGACTGTAGTTCTTGTAGCCATTGACGGGGAACTGACCGGAGTTCTTGCCATTTCAGACCCGTTGAAACCAAATGCTCGCGAAGTCATTTCGATACTCAAGAAAATGAATATTGAAAGTATAATGGTAACGGGTGATAACTGGGGAACAGCTAATTCAATTGCGAGTGAAGTTGGTATCAGTACTGTAATTGCAGAAGCCAAACCAGAGGAAAAAGCAGAGAAAGTGAGAGAATTACAAGCTTCTGGTTGTGTTGTGGCAATGGTGGGAGATGGAATCAATGACTCGCCGGCCCTTGTTGTTGCAGACATTGGAATAGCGATTGGCGCGGGGACGGACATAGCTATTGAAGCAGCTGATATTGTGCTCATGAGAAGTAACTTGGAGGATGTGATTACTGCGATTGATCTGTCGAGGAAAACTTTTTTTCGGGTACGGATGAATTATATTTGGGCGTTTGGTTATAATATTGTTGGGATTCCGGTAGCTGCTGGAATTCTGTTTCCGAGTACCGGATTCCGGTTGCCGCCATGGATTGCCGGAGCGGCGATGGCGGCATCTTCTGTTAGTGTTGTTTGTTCTTCTCTGTTGTTGAGGTGCTATAGAAGACCTGAGAAATTGGATAATCTTGAGATGCATGCTGTAAAAGTTGAGTAAATAGCCATGAGAAAATGTAAATAGGCTTAAAGTTTTAAGTGATAAATATTCAGCTCCTTTCAAGTTGCCATGACATTGTTCTATAAACAAGCTCCCCCAGAAAAATGATTTCACATTCTTGAAAAATCTCAGTGAGAGTTACACTATAAAAGACCTGATAATTTACTAATCACTGACAATTACATGATAACACAACACAAGCGAATTGAACTATCTTTCTGGGAAGAGGATATTACATACAGGTAACCTCAACCAAAGAGCTCTAGCTCAAGCGGTATCGGTATCGGTATCGGTGTTAGCTTCCATGCGGATGTCTCGAGTTTGAATCCCGTTAGGGAAATTTGTTTTAGCTTTATTTATAAGGCAATGCTAGAGCACAAAAGAAGTTCACAAAATGATGGATACAAAATGAGGTGACGATATTTTATTGGTTACATCGATAGTGGACCCGGTACACTAAGCTAATATCCTTCTGTGATTCTTACTCTCACACCCGAACCGAAGCTCTTAGCATTGTACCATCAGAAATTGATTTTGTGATATGTGAAAGGAAACATATCGCTTAATCCAGGTGTTACCGTTATAATCCAACCAATTTTAGCTTAATGCGAATTTCGTCCATTTGAAAATGGAATGATTAATTGACACATGCCCACTTAAAAATTATCATTAAATCCTCATGTTGTCATATGAGATGACTGAGAGAAGATAAGAATATTTTTAGTATTTTGTTAAAGTGTCACACATGACTTTTTAATAAAAATACCTTTTAAAAGTATAATTTTACTGTGATAATTAGAGTAAGTTAAATACTCCTCCGTTTTGACTTAAACATTATTATTACTCCTTTCTAAATAAATTATTTTATTTACTAAATTAAATAAATATATAAAGATGACACATCCTTCCATTATTTGCTATGTGTCATATTAAAAATATACTAAGCAAATTGAAAATCTCATTTTCTTCTACCTCTCCGGATTAACGAAACCATAGTATATGGTGAGTCACCATTTATATGATGACCAATAAATAGTGAGTAGGCAAAGTGAGCTAGGACCCGGAACCGCTCCATCCAAGTTAGCTCCACCCAACGGCTCCGATCAAGGCCACATAGGCGAGCGGTTTGGGTGTGCGGCTAAGATGATTTCAATTTTTTGTGGGTCCCACAGAGTTCGGACACATCTCAACCGTTGGGTGGAGCTAAAATGAGGTGGCTCCAATCGGAACCATTGGATGGAGCTAAGTAGGGGTGCAGCGGTTCGAAGTGCTTCATAAAAGGATGCAAGAAATGTAAAATCTCTTACTCTTACACTGATTATAAAAAATGATTGAAAAGAAACAGAAGGAGAAGAGGTAAAGGCTAACAAAGAAAACACCATTGTCAATAATCGTCGGTATAGATTAAGGTATGTATATATTTTGCTTTGATAGTAAATTAATAATGTATTTATTTGTTATTTGTCCTGAGATAGTGGGCAGTATAAAGAATATCGTGAATTTATTAAAATCTTTTAAAGACGTATAGATTCACAAACATATCAAAGTTTTGGTTAAAGTGTTAAGACTAGCTAGATCATAATTTTGGGACTTATGCTTGCTGTAACAATTAGGGTAATATAGGGATATATTCATGTCCGTCCCAATTCAAAATACAAAATTACTATCAAGCACAATAATCAGAGGGATTTCGAACCGCTGCACCCATTAGTTAGCTCCACCCAATGGTTCCGATTGGAGCCACCTCATTTTAGCTACACCCAAAGGTTGAGATGTGGCCGAGCTCGGTGGGACCCACAAAAAATTGAAATCATCCTAGCCGCACGCACAGATGATGAGTGTGTGTGTGTGGTATTGATCGGAGCCGTTGGGTGGAGGGATGAAGCTAATTCGGTGGAGCGGTTCCGGGTCCATAATCGGAGTTACATTGAAGTTGGTCTTAGTTAGGCATAGCCAATGATGGTTGACACGACACCCCTTTGTTTTCTGAGCAAAGTCATTTTTACCACTTTTAGGAAGAAAAATAACACTTTTACCTCTAAAATCTGTAATATTTGCAATTTTTTACTGTCTTGAGTTTACGAAAATAAAACACTACTATATCATGATTTCAACTTTTTCAAATTAAATTTTGACTTCGCCACCGCTTAAAATAACTAGTGTATGTCAAGAGGGAGCCAATATTTTGAGTCCAGATCTCCTGTGCCCCTCCATGTGCCACTCTGTACCCTTCTAATCTCAACCGTTTATGTTGATATTATCCAAGAATGTAAACGGTTGAGATTAGAGGGGCACAGGAGATCTGGACTCCAATATTTTAGACTGATAGTAGTGTAAGTAGCACTCCTACAATCTTGCATGAATCAAAGCTCAACTACAAGTGCATTTATAACATGTTTGACGAAATAATTTAAGCATGCTTAAAACTCAGAAGTCAGTAAAGCATTAATGAATCAATCTGGAAAAAGTCGGTAGCTAAGTTTCTGCTCAAATAGTCCTTTCCCGCGTCGTTCCATTTTAAGAGTAAAAAAATTCACAAATTGGTGTTCCAACTTAAGAGTTAAAACCCAGAAAAAGAAAGCGTTTTATACTTTTTTTTATTAAGTGAGTCTTACATGTCATACACACAACAATTATTCACTAACTATTTCCTACCTACTTTCTCTCTCCTACATATTTTTTATACTCACAACACTCTACCCCATTATTTATATTTTATAATATAATATAAAGATTATTTGTTTAATTCTTGTGGCCACTAATATTTTTACTCTTAAAATTTAAAATGAGATGGAGGGAGTAATCGTCCACAGCGAAACATCTCTCAACAAACATACAAAACGACCTCGTTAGGTAGAATATATACAGTAATAATGGCTCTCGGTTGAATAAAACGGTACAGAACAGATCTCTGTCTCTCTCTCCCTGAATGAGAGAGATATAAATAAATTCACACATTTACACACACACACACCAAGACACAAAAATGTATGTAAAAATGTAAAAACCCATGGATGCAATGCAATCTTGATTTCTCTCTATACTTCTTCTCTTTTGGCTCCACTACCCCTTTCTTTCTCCTAACTTATACTCAGGCACACACATCTACTGTGTGTTCATGTGTGCTGCCTGTCAGAAAATTGTCAGAAGTTAAAATAATAAGATGAAGAGAACTTTAGCCTTCTAAAACGGTTGGAATCTAAATGTTTCTTTAGCTCGCATTACGGTAATTTTTCTTTCTTGATTTTGTATACTACATTTCAAAAATTATTTCCACCAGTTTGCATTTGGGTTTTTGTCTTGAAAAATCCTACCTTTTTTTTTAATCAATTCCTCTACCATCTCAGTATAATTTGTGAAAATGTTGGAAATCAAAGATTTTGTGCTAATTTCATCTTTGAAATAATTCAAAATCTAGAGGTTTATGCGCACAAGACAGGTAATGCACCTTAAGATTTGGTAATTTTGTTGCATTTATGAGTATTTTTCTTAAGAAAGTTTGCATCTTTCTTGGTTTGGAAAAAGTTTTGGAAATCTAAAAGTTTTAGGTAAAGTCGTGACCTTAAAAAAGAAGGGACATTTTCTTTAAAGCCCTTCATTCCAACTTTTATTTCTAAAAAAGACACTATATTTTTAATTGCTCAAAAACCTAAGGGACAAAAATAGCCAAAAATACCCCTAACTACCCCTTATAAGGGTGCTCCCCCTTTCCAGACCATATTTTCATGTCATATTTTCATCCCGCTCTAAGATTCATGTCTCAGATTCTTAGAAAAACTGAGAATCATGTCTCAAACATATAAAAAAACATTGAAAATCATATCATAAACGTATAAAAACACTGAGAGACATGTCACATGCCTATAAAAACACTTAGAACCATATCACATACCTATAAGAACACTTAGAACCCTGTCACACACCAATAAAAACACTTAGAACCATATCGCACACCAATAAAAACACTTGGAATCCTATCACATGCCAATTAAAACACTTAGAACCACGTCACAAACCTATAAAAACATCGAGAGACATGTCACATACCCATAAAAACACTTAGAAACATATCGAATACCTCTAAAAACATTGAGAGCCATGTCACAAACCTTTAAAAGCACTGAGAGTCATGCCGCAGACCTATAAAAAGTCTGAGATACATGTCACAAACCTATAAAAACATTGAGAGTCATGTCTCCGACTTATAAAAACACTGAGAGACAAGTCATATACTTATAAAAACACTGAGAGACATGTCCCAGACATATAAAAGCACTGATAGCCATGTCACAAACCTATAAAAACAATGAGAGCCATGTCACAGACCCATAAAAACACTGAGATCCATATCTCAGACTTATAAAAACACTGAGAGTCATGTAAAAAACCTATAAAGACACCAAGAGCCATGCCGCAGACATATAACAATACTGAGCGACATGTCACATACCTATAAAAACACTGAGAGACATGTCCCAGACCTATAAAACACTGAGAGTCATGTCACAAACCTACAAAAACACTGAGAGCCATGTCACTACCTATAAAAACACTGAGAGCCATATCACAGACATATAAAAACACTAAAAGAGGTGTCGCAGACCTATAAAAATACTCACATACTTATAAAAACACTGAGAGACATGTCCCAAACATATAAAAGCACTGATAGCCATGTCACAAACCCATAAAAACACTGAGATCCATATCTCAGACTTATAAAAACACTGAGAGCCATGTCAAAAACCTATAAAGACACTAAGAGCCATGTCACAAACCTATAACAATACTGAGCGACATGTCACATACCTATTAAAACACTGAGAGACATGTCGCAGACCTATAAAAACATTGAGAGCCATGTCACAAACCTACAAAAACACTGAGAGCCATGTCACTACCTATAAAAACATTGAGAGCCATATCACAGACCTATAAAAACACTAAAAGAGGTGTCGCGGACCTATAAAAATACTGAGAGACAAGTCACATACTTATAAAAACACTGAGAGACATGTCACAGACATATAAAAGTACTGAGAGCCATGTCACAAACCTATAAAAACACCGAGAGCCATGTCACAGACCTATAAAAACACTGAGATCCATATCTCAGACTTATAAAAACACTGAGAGCCATGTCAAAAAGCTATAAAGACACTGAGAGCCATGTCATAGACCAATAAAGACACTGAGAGCCATATCAAAAACCTATAAAAACACTGAGAGCCATCTCACAGACCTATAAAAACACTGAAAGTCATTTCACATACCAATAAAAACGTTGAGATCCATATCACAGACTATGAAAAACACTAAGAGACATGTCACATACTTATAAAAACACCGAGAGACATTTCACAGACCTATAAAAACACTGAGAGTCATGTCGCAGACCTATAAAACACTGAGAGACATGTCACATACTTATACAAACACTGAGAGTGATCTCACAAACCTATAAAAACACTGAGAGACATGTTTTGATCCTATAAAAATACTTAGAACCATATCACAAACCTATAAAAACGATGAGAGCCATGTCACATACCTATAAAAACACTAAGAGTCATGTCTCAGACCTACAAAAACACTTAGAAACATGTCATATACCTATAAAAACACCGAGAGCCATGTCACAGACCTATAAAAACACTGAGACACAAGTCATAAACTTATAAAAACACTGAGAGTCATGTCTCAGACCTATAAAAACAACTGAGAGACATGTTACATACTTATAAAAACACTGAGCCATGTCACATACCTTTAAAAACACTAAGAGCCATATCACATACCTATAAAACACTGAGAGACGTGTCGCAGACCTATAAAAATACTGAAAACCATGTCACATACCTATAAAAATCTGAGAGCCATGTCACATACTCATAAAAACACTGAGACTTAACTCTCAAAGGAAAAATACTACTGTTAATTGTCTCTCAAGACAAAAAAAAAAAAGATGAAAAAAAAATCAACTAACAATGAACTAACTTTGATGAAAATTGGTAATGATAAACCAAGGTGAAAAGTGTGACTCAAGTTGCATGTATAGGATATAAGAAAACACTTCTATCATTAAAATTTACCAAAAACTAAATCTTTTATCATCAAGTAAAAGTAATGCATCAGAAATATTGGTAAAGCGAAAAAAGACTATTGAATTCTTGCCCCCTAACCCACAACACATTGGTCATAATCAACTAAGGAATATTAGGAATAAAGTGATTTATTTTGGAGTTCACACATTTGAATTGTAAAGGCTCGTCCGGTGAAAAACTGATTACTTTTTGAAGAATAATTGTTTTTTTTTAAGTGGATCAATAGTGATTCCCCACTTACCCCCTTATTATAATGGTTGTTTTAGGTGACATGAGAAGAGATCGAACCCTAGAACTCACACTAAATAAAGTTTGGCTCTACCACTAAGCCACTCTTTATGGACGAAGCATAACTGTTTCAAACAGACCATTTTCTACGAGTGTACTTGGTGCATCGTTGTAAATCGCTAATTTATTTTACTCTTTTGAAAATGATATGATTATTCATACTTTATCCTACGAAACATTTTAATCTCAAACTATTTGGCTCGTTTTTGTGCAACATTATTGCTTTTCGAAATGCATATGGCTATTGAAACTTCTAAGTGTTCAACATTTGTGATATAAAAAAAGATCAAAAAGATTTTCATAATTTTCCCCTGTGGCTCTATCCTGTCATCTCCTCTTTCTCTCTCTATCTATCATTAACCCTTTCCCATCCCCACCAACCCCCTCCCTTCCTATCACTATCTTACCTTCTATCCTTATTATCCAGCGATTCTTCAATTCAAAATCTACATGCAACTTTCTTCCGCTTAATTGATTTCGTTTTCGTGCATATGGTTTTATCCCCATTACTTTTTCTTGTTTGTCTCTGTTCATCTTAAAATTTTCATTTCTCTCTCTCTCCCTCCCACTTTTGTTCCCTTAAACATAACCCACCCCGATGGTAATGGCCATGAAATTTCGGATTGAAGAATCCTCGTTCTTCTTCCTATTGTTCTTCTCAATCTCTCCCCTCCATATAGATCCGGAAATTTCAGTGCTTTGACTCCATTTTCATCCCACAAATTGAAAGGTTAATATGGTATAAATCCTTTGTTTGTTGCGTTCTATTTGTGCCGTTTCGGAAGATGCTACAATTTTTAGTGTTTAAAACGGGGCCTTCGTTCAAAAACGTTACGGCACCGAACGCGTCGTTGATACATATTTTTGGAACAAACGTTCTGTTTTCAGTCCCATTTCTGGCGAAAACGGGGTACCAGACAGGCCCTAAGTACTGCTTCTCAATTGCACGGATGGCCGACTACTCGTGGGGCTGAAGTACCGGAGATTGTAGCCGGATTTCATGGATGTTGATGACACCGGCGAGGGTGGGGGCTAGGGCACAGGCGAGAGAGACGAGAGAAAGGGAATTTTTTTAGAGAGAGAACGGAAAAAACGCAAATGAGCGAGGGAGGGTTTACACGTTTTAGGGTTGGGTGGGAGGGGTAATTTCGGGAATACACTATTTCATTAAAAGAACCAAGGACTTAATGGAAATAAATGTTCCATCTAGTAGACCCGAACAGAATAAATGAAAGTATCTGTCATATTTTAAAAATTTGTTTTGTTTAGAGGACTTTTCAGAATTTTTTCCAAAAAAGAACAGATCTTTACCTAATTTATCAATGCATTTCAAGCGCGAGGAAGTTTTGTGTGAGACGGTCTTACACATGAGACGGGTCTCAACGAGAGAGGAAATGGGCATGCCCCGCCCTGCCCATAGGGGGCAAACCATTTACACTCTGAACAAAACCCTTCTCACACAAGTTTTTGTCTGCAAGCGCTTGCTCAACCAGCTCCCATTTGGGTTTATCTAGTATTCCCTCCTTGCCAGAATGAATGCCCATTGGGTCAACTCCCAAAATGCCTCATACTAATTGAAGTGGGTGGACACCTTTATATATTATGCAATTCTTTTTTCAATTGCCAATGTGGGACTTGGGTTGACACCCCAACATATATACCTTTCCCAATAGTCTCTTAAAGTATCTAGCTGATTCAAAGTAGTTGGGACAGAGTCCAAGTTGATTGAGGATCTTAAAATATCTACCTTTGGCTAAACTTAATTAATCTGGCCTTATCTTTTCTACTCATGACATGATCAAAGTTGGTTCCTTTTTTGTTAAGATTAAGGGTTTGAGGCTCTTCTTTTTGTTGTTAAATCAATTTTGACCTTTTCCTATGTGACATCAGTGTAATGTTTGCTGTTTAGGGATTTTTGAATTTGTGTTAGTGTTTATTTTAAGATTACTTCCATCTATAGCAAGTAAGATTCACGTGCCTTCAGCGATATTGTAGGTCCATTAACTTCAGCTTTGAGGCATGATGAGTTTGCTTTTTTTCTCATAGATTCTTGATTTATTATATCGTCGATCGCTCTCCAAGGTAGACATAGCACATGGCTATGGAAAAGTCGTTTGCCTGTTTGCATACTTAATTATAGTGTTCTGGTTTTCTTAATCTTGAGTTTCTTAGATTTTTCTTAACTTGATCCTTGTGTAAATTCAACACTATTAGAGGTAAATCTCTCTGATATTAAAGAAGACAGATGATAATATTTGAATTTTTTTTTTTAAAAAAATAAAATTATTTCTTGTCAGCTTTAAAATGCTCACCTAAATCATTCATTTTGTGACTAAGACTTTATTATTGTTTCTGTTTAAAAAATCATCTATGGATTTTCTTTCTTAAAGGTAAGTGGTAGACAACAAAGCATTTTTCTTTTTAGTCACCAGAATGAGTAGTAATTGATTGATTCTTTTCGTTCAATCTGTTTATGCAGCTAATAATGTGCTACTACCTCTGTCCCTAAATGAGTGTCCAAATTTCATTTTAAGGGACACTGAAAATCTCAACTTTGTGAACAATTTGGTAACAACGATTCATATATAATCTTGTAATCTCCTTTCCAAACCTTTAGTTTTGCACGTGTAAAGAAACCGGCGAAAAAAATTTCGAAAAAAAACGTTTAGGGAGAAAGTTATGTTAAAAAAAGACACTCATTTAGGGACAAAGATTTCTTGAAAATGGACACTCATTTAGGGACAGAGGGAGTAATTTATTTGTCTGACTGCATTTTCATTTTTTTTTTTACCTACTTCTTGAATCCTCTTGATTCAGGCAACTGTGCATGGTAGACTAAACTTTTTTCTAGTTCATTTTCCTTTTTGGAAATATTCTTACGATTGAATCAATGTGATAATCGATCTAATTGATGTATTGTCTTTGCTTATTCTCTTCTTATCTAGGCACGGTAAAAGATTGTTTGATATAGGTTCTTTGAAAGTATATATGAGCCTCTGAGGGTTTAGTATAGCTTCTCAACGTTGTGTACAAAGTACAGAATATATGGCGAATAGCGTGCTTCACTTTTCTGTTGTCTCGCCTTTTCAGTTTAAGTGTATATTCGGTTGTGGGTTTCAATAATTTGAATTTAATGACATAGACGTTTGCTTTGGAATTTTTTTTTTGCAGTTTTTCTTTTTTGAAGCTTTGTATTCATGTTATTCGTATTTGCACACGATTTGCTATAATAATCATTTTGTAATAGACCATGCCAGTTAAATTTGCATGTTGTAAAAATGATTTATGCTCTTAACTCTGCTTCTTGCTTGCACCTCAGGTTCGTGTAGTCTGTCTTCAATCACCAAGAAACTGCTGCTATTTCTAATAATCAGCCAACATTATGGCCATGACTAACCTGAAGCTTGGGGTAGATGTGGTGGGTGCACATAACCTTCTGCCCAAAGACGGGCAGGGTTCATCTAGTGCTTTTGTAGAGCTTTGCTTCGATGGTCAAAGGTTCCATACGACAGTCAAAGAAAAAGACCTCAACCCTGTTTGGGATGAGAGTTTCTACTTCAACATCTCAGATCCTTCCTACCTCTCCACTCTCACTCTCGAAGCCTATATCTACAATAATGTCAAAGGGGCCCACTCAAGGTCTTTTCTTGGGAAAGTATGCCTCAACGGAACTTCATTCGTGCCCTACTCAGATGCTGTTGTCCTACACTACCCTTTAGAAAAGCGTGGTATCTTTTCCCGTGTAAGAGGAGAGCTCGGCCTTAAGGTGTATATTACTGATGACCCATCTATCAAATCCTCAACCCCACTTGCTACAACTGATCAAACTTTCTCAAATGTTAACACCGATACAAGACACACTTTTCATCATCTCCCTAACCCTAATCATCCTAATGCACCTAATCATGCTCCAGTTCCTCATCACGCTACAAAATATGAGCGGGCTGATGAGATTAAACCTGCACAAGACCCTCCAAAGCTTGTTCGGGTGTACTCAAGCTCATCAGCACAGCCA
Source organism: Campanula takesimana (assembly GCA_026119855.1). Taxonomy (NCBI): domain Eukaryota; kingdom Viridiplantae; phylum Streptophyta; class Magnoliopsida; order Asterales; family Campanulaceae; genus Campanula; species Campanula takesimana. Next base: position 907,112 of record JAOWBW010000201.1, read on the forward strand.
GTTGATTATGCGCTCAAGGAAACAAGCCCGTTTCTTCGAGGAGGAAGAGTTGTTGGGGGTTGGGTTATTCGTACAGACAGGGGTACGACCACTTACGATCTTGTTGAAAAGATGCACTTTTTATTTGTTCGAGTTGTAAAGGCGTGTGATCTTCCAGCCATGGATCTTACCGGAAGTCTTGATCCGTACGTTGAGGTGAGGATTGGAAACTATAAAGGAGTCACAAAGCATCTCGAGAAGCAGCAAAACCCCATGTGGAATGTAGTTTTTGCTTTTTCAAGGGAGAGAATGCAAGCATCTGTTTTGGAAGTTGTGGTTAAGGATAAAGATTTGGTCAAAGATGACTTTGTTGGGTTTGTCAGGTTTGACCTTAATGAGGTGCCTTTGCGAGTTCCACCGGATAGTCCGTTAGCTCCAGAGTGGTATCAGCTTGAGAATAAGAAGGGCGAAAAGGTAAAAAGCGAGTTGATGCTTGCTGTATGGATCGGTACCCAAGCTGACGAGGCTTTTCCCGACGCGTGGCATTCTGACGCAGCAACCCCAGTTGACAGCTCAGCTGCTGCGTCAGCACTGATACGGTCAAAAGTTTATCACGCTCCACGATTATGGTATGTCCGTGTTAACATTGTCGAGGCACAAGACTTGATTCCAACCGATAAGACTCGATTCCCGGACGTGTATGTGAAGGCACACATAGGACATCAAGTTATGAGAACAAAGACAGTCCAGGCCATGTCACTTAACCCTTTATGGAACGAGGATCTTCTCTTTGTTGCTGCAGAACCGTTCGATGACCATCTCATCCTTACCGTCGAGGATCGTGTGGGTCCCGGTAAGGACGAGATAATCGGGAGAGTTAATATACCTTTGAGCATGGTTGAAAAGCGTGCAGATGAAGAAAGATAAATTTTCTATGAGAATCCATCTACGAATCTGTCTAGATGGAGGGTACCATGTTCTTGATGAATCTACTCATTATAGCAGTGATGTTCGTCCCACTGCGAAGCAGCTATGGAAGCCTACAATCGGTGTTTTGGAACTCGGTATCTTAAATGCCACCGGGCTCCACCCCATGAAGACGAGAGATGGGAAGGGGACTTCGGATACTTATTGTGTAGCCAAATACGGTCACAAATGGGTCAGAACTCGAACTATAGTTGACAATTTAAGTCCGAAGTACAACGAGCAATACACGTGGGAGGTTTTTGACACTGCGACGGTCCTCACAGTGGGTGTATTCGACAATAGTCAACTATCAGAGAAGGGTTCAAATGGTAACAAGGATCTGAAGATTGGGAAAGTCAGAATTCGTATATCTACACTCGAGGCGGGCCGTGTCTACACCCACTCCTACCCCTTGCTCGTTCTTCACCCCACCGGACCGGTGTCAAGAAAATGGGGGATGTGCATTTAGCAATCCGTTTCTCATGCACGTCCTTTGTCAACATGCTCTACACCCTCTCTTACCTAAAATGCACTATGTTAGGCCTTTCTCTGTGATGCAGCTGCTGCCCGGCTCGGCCGGGCAGAACCGCCTCTGAGAAAGGAAGTCGTGGAGTACATGTCTGACGTGGACTCCCACCTGTGGAGCATGCGTCGTAGCAAAGCCAATTTCTTTCGGCTAATGTCGATATTTTCCGGATTATTTGCCGTCTCGAAATGGTTTGGGGATATCTGCATGTGGAGGAACCCGATCACAACAGTGCTCGTACACGTCCTCTTCATCATGCTCGTTTGCTTCCCGGAACTGATCTTACCGACCGTTTTTCTTTACATGTTCTTGATCGGAATATGGAATTTCCGGTACCGACCAAGATACCCACCCCACATGAACACGAAGCTCTCGCAAGCTGAGGGGGTCCACCCCGATGAACTAGATGAAGAATTTGATACATTTCCGACAAGCCGTAACCCTGACATTGTCAGAATGAGGTACGATCGGTTGAGGAGTGTGGCCGGAAGGATTCAGACGGTGGTGGGTGATATTGCGACTCATGGGGAGCGGTTGCAGTCGTTGCTGAGCTGGCGGGACCCACGTGCTACGGCCATATTTGTGACATTTTGCTTAGTGGGGGCCATAGTTTTGTATGTGACGCCGTTCCAGGTGATAGCTGGGTTGGGTGGAGTGTACATGATGAGGCATCCTAGGTTCCGACATCGTTTGCCGGCTGTACCCGTAAACTTCTTCCGACGGCTGCCCGCAAGGACAGATAGTATGTTGTAAGATAAGTAACTATGTTGTTTGTGAATTTTAATGATATGCAAACTGTAATATCTATCTGTTGACAAATGTTGTTAGGGCTGTAACTGGTAACTTTTCCAGTAACGGAGTTGACATTTTTGTTAATTCAACTCATTCCCTTTTGTCAACGTTAAGTTTTGAACCCAAAAACAGAGAAGAAGAAAGTTATGATGAATTTCTGCTTCTGGTTCATGAATCCTCTGACCTGCCGTTGACATTCATTTAAAGGAATCTGCTTCCCATTATTCAATTTCACTATTTTATTTCACTATTTTATTTATATAATATTAATGGATGTTGTTGAAGTTGGCACCAGATTTGCTATGTCGGAGGACACTTGTCCAAGCAAGTAATTCAAATTTAGAACATTGTACTACCATGAGTTGCATCTTATATTATATTAATACTCCTTCCGTCCCAAAATGATCTTCTCATTTGCCATTTTTCATTGTCCCAAAATGTTCTTCACACTTCTACATTTTAGGCTTAAACAAAGCATGGCTAGTGAAACAAGTGTTTATTTTCTTAAAAAAATTGAATAGTTAAACGCGAAGATCATTTTGGGACGGAGGGAGTAATAAGAGTTATGAAATTCCGTGTCATCAGGCTACATGCCCAAATTTATCACTTCCTTAATACTCCCTCCGGTCCAAAATAACTGTCTTTTTTTGCATTTGCACAACTCTTAAGAAATGCAATTATTATCATGGTTTGATGACAAAAGTTCCAACTTTACCCCTGTTAAGTGTGCAACTTTCTTACATTAATGTCTCATACTAAGACAATTAATAAAAGAAAACAAGTTTCAATGCAAGGCTAAAAGAGATATTTAGCTCAAAAGTGATAATTATTTTGGACCAAAATTTTGGTCCAAAAGTGACAGTTATTTTGGACCGGAGGGAGTAATATAACCGTATGACTTCCACCGTACAACGTATCCTAACATGAACTAGTTCACTATGTCCCTTGAATGTAACCGACACTAAAATACTAAGCATCATATATGTAACTCTTGAAATTTTCGTGGCATATTTTTGGGGAGTGTTACTCATATAGTAACAGCATAATCATTTCTGTATTAAGTCAAATTCATCATTAATTACAATATAATTCAAAATTCAAAATTTTGACCAATTTTATTAAATACACAAACTTTTCTACTACCCTTTATCAGGGGCAAATCGTCATTTCATCTTTTTTGTACTCTCTGTCTCAAACTAAGGTTTTTAGTTGTTTTATTACCTAAAATAGACCATGGGCCCTACTTGTCATTCTTACGACAAAAACTTTTTGTCTACTTTCTCTTACTTTACTTTCCATACTCATAACATTTACTTTTTACTCACAACATTTACTTTTTCCTAATCAACGTGCAAAGTCAAACTAAGAACCTTAGTTAGTCCGGGACGGAGGAGTATTATGAAGTGAACCATTATCATTATACAATAGCAGAGTAAGACCCCAAACGTGCCTAGCAAATATTATACCAACTTATTCAGAGATTCTACTACTAAGACGTGCCTTCATGTTCATATTTTGGCCAAAAAAAATGCAACCACCTTCACTAGAAAACCAGATGAATTTGCATGAAGATCCAAACAATGCATTGTTGTTAACACCACCAAATATGGCAATTTCTTTGTCTAAGAAGAAATCCAGACAGCCCAAAAGAGTTGAGCCTCCAAGTTTTGGTTTCTTTAATTATTTGTTCATAGTCAAATTGTTCTATCGAATTCCCGCCGTCGCTTTTTTCTTGATTCTTGTTTTCCTATGGTCTTCTTCGACCACCATTATTTCCGGTAGGATTGTTCATGTTTGTGTGTCTTCTAGGAAGCTCAGTAACCTATATTGCCTTTCTGCTGGTACTCAACCTAACTTTGAAATCCCAATTCCACTCTCCAATTCAAGTTCTGGAGGTGGTGGTTTTCAAGAACATTCAAACAATGCTGTTCTTGATAATCCAAATCCTGTTTTGAAAAGTGATGATCAACAAGTCTCAAAAATTGTTCTTGAAAACACGAGCCCTGTTTCGAAAAGTGATTTTCAAGAAGTTTCTGGTGTTTTTCTTGATAACCCGAATCATGTTTTGAAAAATGATGTGCATGAAGTTTCTGAAGTTGTTCTTGGAAACCCGAATCCTGTTCCTGAAAGTGATTTTCAAGGAGGTTCTAGTTCTGTTCTTGAAAACCCGAATCCTGTTTCAAGAAATGATTCTCATGAAGTTTCTGAAGTTGCTCTTGAAAATATGAATCCTGTTCCTGAGAGTGTTTCTAAAGAATCTTCTAGCATTGTTCTTGAAAACCTGAATAATGTTTCCAAGAGTGAATCACAACAAGTTTCTAATGTCATTCTCGAGAACCCGAATTCATTTTTCTACAAAACCAACTTTGGAAAAGGCAGGGACGAAGAGTTTCACACAGCGGTGAAGGAAGTGGAAGAGCAACTAAAAGTTCACCGGTCATGGAAATCAAATCAGAACCATCAATCCTGCGATGGGAGAGGAATCTACGTCTACGATTTGCCATCAAAGTTCAACAAGGACTTGTTAAAGCAATGTGGAGAAATGACTCCTTGGGTCGATTTCTGCAAATATTTCAGCAACGACGCGTTGGGAGAGCCTATACAAAAGCTAGGAAAAGGGTGGTACCAAACTCATCAGTACTCGCTCGAATTAATATTCCATTCCCGCATTTTGAAGCATCCGTGCCGAGTTTATGATGAAGATAAAGCGAAACTATTTTACGTGCCATTTTATGGAGGACTAGACATATTAAGATGGCATTTCAAGAATGTGTCTAGTGAAGTGAAGGACAGTTTGGGAACAGAGTTAATCAGATGGCTAGAAATGCAGAAGCCATGGGACAAGAATTCAGGTAAAGATCATGTTTTTATTTTGGGTAAAATTTCTTGGGATTTTAGGAGGCACGACGAAAAATCCAAATGGGGTACGAAATTGTTAGAGCTCGATGAAATGCAGAACCCGATGAAGGTCTTGATCGAACGACAACCATGGGAGATCAACGATATAGGGGTCCCACATCCAACTCATTTCCATCCACATTCTGACGATGATATAAGTTCATGGCAGAGGAAAATTATCAGTTCTAGCCGGAAAAGTCTAGTCAGCTTTGCCGGAGCAGCTAGGCCAGGTGCACCGGAAAACATAAGGTCCATTTTGATAAACCAATGCACTTCAACAAGCGAAGAAAAATGTCGGTTTTTGAACTGCAGCTCATTCGGGTGCGATCGACCAGAGTCAATAATCGAGCTTTTCATGGAGTCTGAATTCTGTTTGCAGCCACCGGGTGATAGTCCGACACGAAAATCCGTGTTCGATTCTTTAATCTCCGGCTGCATTCCGGTGATTTTTGACCCGTTCACGGCGTATTATCAGTATCCATGGCATTTACCAGAGGATCATGAGAAGTATTCTGTGTTTATTGATCAAGAAGATGTGAGGGGGATGAAGGTGAATGTTGTGGAGAGGTTGATGAAGGTGAGCTTGAAGGAGAGGGATGATATGAGGAGATATATTGTGTATGAATTGATGCCTGGATTGGTTTATGGGGATCAAGATGCACATTTTGATAATTTTCAGGATGCTTTTGCAATAACTATGAATAATTTGGTTGAGAGGGTGACCAAATTAGATGACTGAGGAAAAAATTGTCCAAGTTGGGGTAACATATTATTTGTAATTTAATTTTTTTTTAAATTGTTATTCTTAGGAAACTTAATCCATTTTGAGTTGCAAAGATAATGTTTTTAGTTGTGTTAGATATATATGGCATACAGTATATGAGTCGAACCTGAGACCTTTCCCTAAGGGCACGCGCTCGGATATGGCTAGACCAAGAGGCCTTTGGTGAATAATTTCTTAATTATATACTACCTCTTTGCATTACTTTGAGAGTATATTCAAAAAGTATTGTGAGTCGAAAATGAGTTGTGTTGTTAGTATGACCATATGAAAGTGAAACTTACATTGTTAGTGTGTGAATATGATAATAAAAATGAATAAACTGATATTTAAAAAAAATGAGACTTACCCAGCAATACTCTAAAAGAAAATTCTTATAAAAGGAGAGTATTTTATTTCCCACCAATTTTTTATTTATTTTTTTTGGTACTTATTTCCCACCAATGTGAACCAAAGAATTTTAAATAGCACAACATCTTATGTGGTTGAAAATATGAGGAAGGACATCTACTATGCTTATTCCGTTCCAGCATAAAATATTAGAGGAGTCAGCACAATGATTAAAAAAAAATCCTTCCGTCTCAGTTTACTTGACACTTATTTCTATTTTGGTTCGTCCCAGTTCACTTGACACTTCCCAAAATAGTTTACTTTTTATAATTTTATATTCACTCTATCCCACCACTCATTCTCTCTCTTCATTTTCTACTACTCAATTTACTCAACTAACAATACTATTCACACCACTCATTCTCTCTCTTCATTTTCTACGACACATTTTCCTTATTTTATTTGAGAATAAAATAAATAAAAATATACCGTGTGCTATTTTAATTTCCACGGGTATCAAATAAAATTCTAGAAAAAGAAGCAATTGGATGAGCTAAGCCCACTGGCAACCTATAGAATCATCCAAAATATGGCACCCCATTGATTCCCTTTCATAAAAAGCGTTCACACTGACCCCTCCACAACCGTTAGATGTCTCTCCATCTTCAAATCTCACCCATCCATTTTTTCCCGTTCCTCCAACTCCCAGCCGTCTTCCCACGTGGCCTCATACATCAACGGCACGTGTTCACCAGCATCTTCAAATAGCGTATGTAGACACGAACAAGAGAGCGCGAAGCCACTTTTGACTTTACTTTCCGACGATATATATATATATATATTGCCGTCTGTCTCTATACATTTCAATCCATGCTCTGTAGCAGTAAAAACATCTTCTTCTCCAAGCAATTTCTTTTGGTTTCAACTAAAACCCTCTCAAATTCGTCATCAATTTTGTGTCACCGTTCATTTTCACGCCCAATTGTTTCTGGGGTTCTGCGTTCTTATCGAAATCGGCCTGTTACCGGAACTAGTTCACCTAAAATTCTACTTTCTGCTTTGAAATTTGAAATTTGATCGAGCTATGGCCACCCAATCTAGCCAGCCTCAATCTGTTTATGACTTCACTGTCAAGGTTTGATTTCGCCTGCTCCCTTTTTGGGTTATTTTACTTTTCCCATTTTCTGGAAAATTAATATGGATTGGACATGCTTTTGAAATTTAGTGTTTTTAATCTTTTGTTGAATTATCGAAAGTTGGGATTTATGGTGTCTTTTATCAATTTGATGATATTTGGGTATTTTAGTTCATCTTCGCTAGGGTTTGATTTTGGGGGTTTTCTTGCTGGGAAACACTATTCATTCATGTGCTCTTATAGTTGAATCCAGGAAGAAGTAGACTGTTATTCCCAGGAAGATTGCCCCATTTTGATTTTGATGGTAAAACTGACAGAAGTTTGACAAAAAGTTTATGAAAATCTTGTTATCCCAATAATTCTAATAATTCATGTGATGCTCGAACTCTCCAATTCACCTCGCCATACACGTGTCGAGACACGACATGGGTGTGGATGTGGGTATGGGTGTGACTGTTTTACACTACATTTGGTGTAAAATCTTAAAATTCTGGAGGATCTAACACTCGGATATGTATCCATGTCAGACACTCGTACCCGAGTCCAAGCATCATAGCTAATAACTGTAGGTAATCCAGCCATAATGCTATCAATAAAGAATTTTTAGAATCTTACTTGGAATAATTAAAGTGACGTTAGTTTTGGTCAGAATCAATTCAAAGCGGACTATATTTTCGGGATGGAGTGAGTATAATTTTTTTATGTTCTGTTATATCTGTGGTATCGATTAATGAAATAGCATTACGGAAGAGAGGTTTAGGTAATGTAGTGAAGTACTAGACTATTGATTACTCCATTTTACTACCTCTCTCCCAAAATGAATGCCCCAAAAAAAATAAAAAAAAAATCAATTTGCTCTTGATTAAGAGTAATTTTGAAAAATAAAAATAAAAAATCGGACATTCATTTTGGATGGAGGGAATATTTTCTTTTAAAAATGCTTGGTGACATTGTCAATTATAGAGATTACGTTTGTGAATTTTGAATTGGTTTGAATAACAAGCGAAGTAATGATATCCCTATGATTCCGCTCTTGTATTGCAGGATGCTAGAGGAAATGATGTTGAGCTTAGCAAGTTCAAGGGGAAAGTCCTCTTGATTGTCAATGTTGCTTCACAATGGTACACTCAGTTTTTCTTGCATGGTCTTCATTTTTATCCTAGTGCCTTTGATATAATGTCTCCATTGGCATGCCAAGACCCCAAGTTGAATATCAATGTTCCGTATCTATATGCGCGTGTATATTCTAAGGGTCAGTCCGTGGCCATCCTAGGCAATGCTATGGCTAATCGTAGTACAAAATGTCTACCTCTAACAATTGCATTACAAAAGAAATACTTGGTTTATTAATGGACAAAAATATGCTGGGGAACAATGAATTTTTGTCGAGCATATATTTATACGCACACATTTATATTCAGTCGACTCATTTGTTTTATCAGCTAAGTTATGTTTCTGCTACTAGCTCATTGCAAATGAAACTTATATTTGTTGATCATCATTGTTGCAGTGGATTTACGAATTCAAATTACCCAGAGTTGACTCAGTTGTACCAGAAGTACAAGGATCAAGGTGCGTTTCAACTCTTTTTCTTTACTTTGGGCTGTGTGTGTTATTTTTCCTCCCCAAGTTTGTGGGTTGGATTTTCTTAAGTTCATATTCGAATGTTGAAATATACCAATTTACGTTTTGGTCATACAGGTTTGGAGGTTCTAGCCTTCCCTTGCAACCAGTTTGGGGGACAGGAGCCTGGGACTAAAGAAGAGATTGAAAATTTTGTCTGCACTCGCTTCAAAGCTGAATATCCAATCTTTGACAAGGTTAGTCCGTTATCATGTTCACTTTTTTGCTGTTTGATCTGTAATACAAGTAAAATCTTATGCTAAAGATGTTGATTTGTGTTTATAGGTGGATGTGAATGGATCCAATGCTGCTCCGTTGTACAAGTTTTTGAAATCCAGCAAAGGCGGCTTTTTGGGAGACGGAATCAAGTGGAATTTCACCAAGTTTTTGGTTGACAGGAACGGAAAGGTGGTTGATCGTTATGCTCCTACCACCTCTCCACTTAGCATCGAGGTAAATGTTCATTTTTCGGTATCTGACCTTAAAAATAGTTAAGATTATGTGTGGACTTGAAAGAAATATTGATAAAGTTGGTTTATCTTTTTACAGAAGGATATCAAGAAGCTGTTGGGTGTTTGAGTGGTCGACTGTTGTGAGGGTGTTCTAAGTTTGGGTCAAATAAATTAGTTATATGGTGTTTTCATTTGTTTATTTTCTTTTTCTCCTCTGGATATTGGTTTTGTATTTAATTTGTGTTATAGTTGGATGTAATGTAATATGAAAAAGGTTGTGAACAATAAAGTACAATTTAGCAATGAAAGATTAATATTTTATACATAATACCAAATGCACTATTTACACATTGTGGAACACTTCTCTCAATATACGCTGAAATCTGAGAATGAAGTTCCTCCTTATTGAAGCATGAAGCCTTCCACCCTAGATAACATTGAAATTGTTATTAGCATTCAAAATAATATAGTTTAGTTTCAGTAAAGAGTAGCATAACAGATAACCAAGGACTTACTTCAACATCATGGAAAACACATTCCAGGCTGTAGACATTGGAGGCATCAACAACACTAAGCGGGTACAAATGTACCAACCGAACCTTAACAGCTTGGTTAATGTTTGCAGGTTCAAGTTGACGAAACAACTTACAAAGAGGTGCCATTTTGAGTGAGTAATTGAATTTAGAGAGAACTGCTGATGCGGACATAGTTGCGGAGTCGTTTTTTGAGTCGTTTGAGCGACAACGCGGAAATGGGCATAACTTTTGATTCCGAAGGAGTTACGGGACGCACATCATATCAAAACGATCGTCTTTTCGAGAGGAACAAAAGTCATCAGGCTTCGCCCCTTGAGCGGACCGTAAAAAGGCAAAAAAAACGCTTCTAAGGGCCTCAAACGGCCTTTTGAAGTTTTCTATCAGTTTTAGTTACCGGGAACTCCCAACCCCCCTCGTCCCCCGTCCCGGGAACACGCGTCCCGGGTTCACAAGGGAACTCGACCCAAAGTACTCAAACAATCGTACCGGAAAATAAACGGTCATCAACGTAGAATCTTGTCTTCATTTACAATCTTTTATGGTTATCCGCCTTTATATTATACTATTTTATCTCCCTAAAAGTATATATATATAAATATATGTAAGTGTGTGTGTATATATATGTTATTATATTCAACTTAGTGATGTGTTTTCAATATAGAGCGTACCACGTTCCCAATTGATCCTACCCCCAGCGTACCTAAAATTTACTAAGTCACGTTCCTCGTTCCCGTACCCGTCCCACGTCCCGAAACGTCCCACGTTCCTGGTAACTATGGTTTTACCATATTTTGTCATTTTCATGTTTTAGGGTTTATTTTCGAGTAGGGTTTTTTCCAGACTTTATATACTTTGTTTTAGGGTTTGAAGAGGCAGTTTTTGCCGTTTATGATATTGATCATTTTCTTTCAATTTTCTCGAGCGAAAATTGTTGATTGATTGCTGAATTTCTCGAGCGAAATACAGTAGTTAATCTCTATCAAGTCTTCCGCTACGTCAACTGCAGAGGAGAAATTGTGACCCCCCTCATGTATTTATAGACTGTGAATGGATTGCAGTTTAAAATTTGAAATGAATGTACCGTTTTACACTGATTCACAGACCAATAGCATAATTTCTTTTTGAATATATTATTTGGAAAAGAGAGTTGCTGATAAGCTGTCTCCCAACGGTCATCATAGTAGCTAAATTTAAAATGGGTAGGACACGTATAGGATATGTGGCATACTAAAAATCCACTAGTTAAACACGTATCACACACCTAGGCGGTTGGCAAAAGCCCTTTCGGTACTCACTACTACTTCCTACCTTCCCAAGTGGCTGAACAAAAAACTTAAAATAAATGGGGGTTGGGGGGGAGGGGGGGGGGGGTGGTGGGGCGAAACTAAAAGAGGAAAGTTATCCTCACTTTATATTACTATAAATTATGGTAAGTTTAGCATATTTTCGGGTTAGCTGAAATTGATTTTTTTTTTTTTAATGATTATAGTACAATCTCTTTCCTTGTGCTTGTGGCTGTATTTGTGCGGACTTCAAATCACTTCACCCAAGTTTACTCCACCCTCCACTTAGTCTCCATTTAGCTAAGTAGGCGAGTTTTTTATTTGTATGGCTGAAATTACTTCAAAAATTTGTGAGTGCCACCGAGCTCGAATACATCTCGACCATCAAACACAAAAATTGATGAGGTGACAACATCCAAGTCGTTGGGTGGAACAACGGGTGGAGCAAACATGGGTAGAACGGTTCTAAGTCCGTATTTGTAGTTGTACTTGTTCTCGTGTGCTTAAGTTGCGACCGTCGAACAATGGTTCGAAAAATCAGGCTAGCAGGCGCCATACGGTCGTAAAACGCAAACTCACACTTTCAGTGGACTGTAGAGTGAAAAGTTCAAAGTCAAAGAGGAAAGATCGATCGCCGGAATATTTCCAGTTTTGGGGTGAGAAAGCACCATGGCAAACAACACCCAATCAGTCTTCGATTTCACTGTTAAGGTTACTCTCTCCGTCTCTCCTCTCTATATATAGCTGTGTATGAATTCATGTATTCATTGTGCGATTCTCTTCATGAGCACAATTAGGGTTAGATTCTCATTTCCAGGAATTAAGAAAAATCCCTAATTTATATTCAAGAGCATAAGGGATTTTCCACGTTTTCTGATTGATTCCGGAAGAAAAAAAATCCGATGTGCTAATGTAGATAGAATTATCCACCAACTTTTATTCCTGTTTTCTGCTGCGAATTGCAGGACGCTAAGGGAAATGATGTTGATCTTAACGTTTACAATGGAAAAGTGTTGTTGATCATCAACGTTGCCTCCAAATGGTGCTCCTCTTCTCCCTTTCCTTCCTCCATTTCAACTGATTTTCATTTTGAATCCACTTACAGAGTCCTGTTTGAAATTTTTAGATCTGTTAATTTCCTGAGAGATTCTGAATTCATCCTTGATACATTCGGATAAAAAACGAGTAAACTACCTTAATCCTTAATTTAAGAGTGTTTATGAAAATCGATTTTATCCCTAAAACTTTGAGTGGAACGAAGCCTGTGTAGACACGTGAGACGCTTTCTTTCCAGTTACGCAACAATTATATTCATGAAAGAACGAATCGGACTTTATCTCTGGAGATGGAGCTTGTCTTCTTCTGACCCTTTGTGTTTTGTACTCGTCTAATCTAATTTTATCATGACAGTGGAATGACAAACTCAAACTACGTGGAGCTGAACCACTTGTACGAAAAGTACAAAGATCAAGGTTTGTGTTCAGGATAGCATTAAATTTATGTTTACTGGTTCACGATATGCAAATTGAATTTTCTTCATTATGGAGGTGTGTCATTTTTTCGGTTCATAATAAGCAGTATATTCATAATGATATCTGCGCATCGACCATTGGTCAAAATAGGTCTGGAGATATTAGCCTTCCCATGTAATCAGTTTGGGGAGGAGGAGCCAGGAAGCAATGATCAGATCTTAGAATTTGTCTGCACTCGTTTCAAATCTGAGTTTCCCATCTTTGATAAGGTAGAATTTACAGTTTTGGCTTCTTAGTTTAAGGAAACAAAATTAATGTATTAGTCCTATTTGAAGGCAATACAAATAGTATTGCGACCTCTTAGAAGAACTTTTGATCGAAATAGGGTGCATGATTTTCCTTATTTTCTCAATAAATGACAGATTGAAGTGAACGGTAGCAATACTGCTCCGCTGTACAAGTTCTTGAAATCAGGAAAGTGGGGAATTTTCGGAGACGATATCCAATGGAACTTTGCCAAATTTCTGATTGATAAGGATGGACAAGTTGTTGACCGCTATTACCCCACAACCTCCCCTCTAACTATCGAGGTAGGAACATAGTTTTTCCATTTTTCTGCATGTTCTCTTTCTCAATAATTTTCAGCCAAGTGTCATGTTGCTAGTCACATAACTCTTCGTGTTTTCTGGATTTACACAGAGAGATGTGAAAAAGCTATTGGGAATTTTATGAGGATAGACTGTAATGCAAGGCTGCATCTCAAGCTTAATGATGTAGTATTTGAAAAAATTAGTAATGTATCCGGCAAAATTACATCCTGCGATTGTAGTGAAGTTTGTTAAGTTCTGCACTTTTGTGTGACAATATGTCCGTATTTTATTTGATATAATCTTGTTGCCATTGGGTATTTACTCCATCCTTTTGTAGTGGAATTTGCTCACAAATTTATTAATGTCTTAGAAGTTCCATCAGGATTTAATATTTTTTGTTCGGCCTTGTTTAAGAAACCGATACCATATTAAGTAACAGCTTTTATTAACTGAAGATTTTGTTCATGTTGTGATCATTTGCTCATGCAGATAAATGTTGAAAGAGCTCTCTGCATTCTGACACTCCTCAAGGAAGGTGAACATCTTTAAAATCTCTGAAATATGGGCAATGCTAGGGGCACAAAAAAAAAAATCACAAAATGATGGATACAAAGTGAGGTGGCGATATTTCATTGGTTGCATCGATTGTGGACCCGGCACACTCTAGTAAAAAACACCAATAGAATTTTGACACATCATTTTTTAAGCCACATTTTGTGTGACTTTTTATTTACCCATCACGATATTTAGACGGCTCCTTTACATGTGTAAAGAACTTCCTGTGACTATTTTTCTTGTTATCCAGATATGAAATTCTTGACTTTCTTGATTTAGCATGAGCAACAGAAACCAATAATTGAGTCGCACCAATGTTTTCACACTACATTCATTTATCTATTCACTTTTGAGTGACTTTGAAGTCTCTCAGAATGTGTACAACACAAAACACGCATGTTTATTAATTACTACACCTTATGTTTCACTGAAATATGAAACGCACTATGCCACGGAGATTATTGGGACATCTTATTGACACTTTATTTTCAGATGACTCCTAATGATACATATGTGAATCATCATGCATCAGTCCACGAGATTTCCAACCATCCCCAATCATTTTTAGGGACACCCAAGGCTTTCCAAACTGCTTTAGAGGCATCAACAATATTATTCTGGCACGGAGGTTGGAAATCATGGTCAGCGTCACAACCCATAGTAGAGTCACACTCATCAACCACCATAGCCTTCACAGTCCTCCCGTTCCCATGGATTTTCACATAATGATGGCACCTTTTACCCTTAGAATACCAGCCAGTTGACAGAGCCACCACTGGCTTACTGTCTGGATGAAATTTGCCGTCACATTCAGATGGGGCCCCGCCATCTCCGCCTTTAGCAAAGCTGTTGAGGGTCAAAATGGCTTTAGTGGATTTAGTGACTTTTGGGGAACATGTGTAGGTTGTGTAAAGCTTGCCCTTTTTGCAGCATTCAGATAGATCTCCCGTGTTGCACTGACCCTGAGGTGGTTTCTTGCCTTTGATTTTTCCGCTTGGTCTGCATGTTTGGGCTTCCACTGCCATTATGCAGATCACGGCTATGATCAGAAGGAGAGTGAAGTTGATTTTCTTCATTTTTGCTCTCTCTCTCTCTCTCTCTCTAGCAAGTTATTTTATTGTATTTGCTTCTGTGAAGTTGTATTAGTTGTAATCTGTATTTATAGGGTGAAGGGTTTGAAAAAATGGCGTTATTTTTCATCTGATTATTAGTGTGTGTGTGTGTGTGTGTGTGTGTGTGTGGTTGGTGGTGGTGGAGGGGTGAAAATGAGTAGCTAGAATTGTTACAAATGAGGGTTAGATTAAAACATGATGAATACAAAAATGTTACTGTAGTAGTATAGAATGTGTCAATGAATTTGTTGTATTCAGGAAATGCCCTTGTAATAATCTCATGTGATTCTAGGTAGATTCAGTGAGATGTTAACACTGATCTGTTTTTTACTCCCTCCTCTGTCCCGGAATAAACACATTTGGCATGTCAACATTTTGCAAGTTTTTGTTACGATTGTCTCAATGAATTCGTATGTGTAGTCCTCGCACTTTCTTTTTTATGCATTGTTTGTGCCTTTTAAAATGGGCTGATTAGGAGAATCGCCAAAGTTTATATTCTAATGTTGAAAATGCGACATTTAATTTGGACAAATTAAAATAGAAAGTATGATTTTTTTATTTATTTTTTGCGGAGCGGAGGGAGTAGTTTGTATGATTGGATGGTATCAAAGAAGAGGCTGAATCTTTGTCCTGTGGAGAATAATTCTATTACGGCAACAAAAGCAATAGCAACAACAACAATATGACAAGCTAGGTGGATAAAAATAGCACAAGAAATAGAGCAATGCTAGGGGGCACAAAATGAGGTGAGGTGATGATATTTTATTGGTTGCATCGATAATGGACCCACCACACTCTATTTAAAAACACCAATAAAATCATGACACCTAGGATTTTGTGAGCAAGATTTTGTGACTTTTTTGTGCCCCTAGTATTATTCCAAGAAATAATATTCATTTAAATGTGTGGTTATGGTGGAGCTAAACATTCTCTACCTTGTAGCTTCAACTCTTGTTTCGTTAAGAAGAAATATTTAGTTTGACATTGCAATTGGATGTTTGACTGGTAGTATCAATCAGAAATTCAACACAAGCCGTCTCCTTTCCTTTCTTGGGTAGTAGTATATTATTATAAGGGCATATTGTAATATCACTTTTGCAATTTGGCTCGTGTTTGTATTTTTTGCAACCCGATTCCTATTTTTTTAGTTGTAAATTGATATAAAAACTAACAAAACTGTTAGTTTTTCAACGGAAAAACAGTTATGTGCATGTCACATGACCTTTTAAGGGTATAATTGTTATTTCTCAAGTGAATATGTTAATAGCTGGAAGAGTTAAAGAGAATTGCTCCTTTTGGAAGGAGAAAAGCGAGGAATTTAGTATTTACTGTGTGGGAGTTAATTTCACAATTAATGAAGGAATTGTGCGGTTGTTGTCGTTTAATGAAGAAAGTGACGACGGATCAGCCCTTATTTACACATAATACACGCGTTCCTTGGAGTCTTGGACCCATGTGCTCTTAATGACAATTATACCATTAAAAAAGTCATGTGATATGTACATGACTGTTTTCCCGTTATAAACTAACATTTTGTTAGTTTTTATAACAATTTGCAACAAATGACAAAAATAGGAATCAGGTTGCAACATTTACAAACACATGAACCAAATTGCAAAAGTGATATAAACACAAACACAGGTAACCAAATTGCAATTAGCCCTTATTATAATAATGATTCATCAATTCTTATAATAATTGTCGTAGTTGACTTTTCACTTATTTTGAGTGGTGATGTATTTTACTCTCCATATTCCAAAATAATATTCACTTTTTTAAAAAAAACCAAAATGAATGTATATTTTCTAAATAATTGTCTCTATTTTTATTTATTACTATTTTCTTATATATTCATTATATATTTGTAAAATTAAAAGTAAATAATATAGAACTTACAATTTTTACTATTAAATTTTAGGAAAAACTGCAAATATAGTACCTGAACTATTAGGGTTATTTTGGATTTGGTACCTGGACTCTCATTTTTTGCACCCGTTATACCCAAACTCTAATTTTTACTGTATCCGTCATACCTACCACTAACGACATCCATTTTTCTCAGTTAAGTCATCATGTGACCATACACGTGATCAATTTTGTAGGGGTAAAATAAGAAGACAAATGTGACGAATGTTAAAAGGCGTTAAATTGATTAGACGGAGCTCCAGGCACCGGAGACTCTCGTCTTGTGAACGCCGCCACCGCCGATCGTTTCCACTCCGTCGTCTTCGTCGTCGAAGATATCTACAGCTGCAGGTTCCGAGGATCTAGCTTTTAGATCTGAATCGAAGGCCGCATCCGGTGGTGGTGCCGACGTTGACTCTAGATCGAGCTCAGGTGTCTCACCTAGGAGCTCAGATCTGCCTTCACTGCGTCGATCGAGTGGTGCGGATAGTCGGATGAAGAGACGAGAGGTGAACCGGTGCTCCGGTTGTAGGAGGAAGGTCGGATTGATGGGATTCTGGTGCCGGTGTAGAGATATGTTCTGAGCATCGGTACTCGGATAGACATGATTCTAGCTACGATTACAAGGCCGCCGGACGAGAAAATCCGTTGGTTAGGGCGGTGAAGATTCTCTAGGTCTAAGAAATGATTCAAAAAATGATTCAAGAAATGAATTCAAAAAATGAGAAAATCCGTTGGTTAGGGAAAGGCGATAGAGAATTGAGGGTATCGTTGTCATTAGTAATTAATTAATTAATTAATTGTGGTAGTAAAAACTTTTGTCTTCCTATTTTACCCCTGCAAAATTGATCACGTGTATGGTCACATGATGACTTAACTGAGAAAAATGGATGTCGTTAGTGGTAGGTATGACGGATACAGTGAAAATTAGAGTTTGGATATGACGGATGCAAAAAATGAGAGTCCAGGTACCAAATCCAAAATAACTCCAATAGTTCAGGTACTATATTTACAGTTTTTCCTAAATTTTAACATTTCCTTAAACGAAAAATGAACATTCAAATATATATTAGCTATAACTATTTCTTCATTTAAGAACGCAATATTTAGTTTAAAGTATACTTCCTCGGTTTCATAATTTTTTGGCCACTGTTGATGTTCAATGGTCAACGCTAGTAAACTTTGACAAAACATAAAATATCAATCTAAACATTCTAATTAAAATTTACAAATTGTTATTGATAAATCACTAAGTGTTTTGACGATAACAATTTTTAAAATTTCATGACAATGATTAGATTGGCATTAATGTTTAGTTAAAGTTTACTTATGTTGACCATTAAAATCAAAAGTGGCTAAAATAAATGAGACGGAGTGAGTACTAAATAAAATATTTGTGACATTGATTATTATTATGGGAGTGAGCCAGGAAATGAAATAAATTCAACATATCTTTTCAATTTTTCCGGATTTCGAACCGCTGCACCCATGAGATAGCTCCACCCAATGGTGGAGATTGAAGCCACCTCATTTTAGCTACACCCAACGGTTGAGATGTGGTCGAGCTCGGTGGGACCACAAAAAATTGAAATCATCCTAGCCGCACAAATGATGAGTTTGTGTATATGGCCTTAATCGGAGCCGTTGGGTGGAGGGGTGGAGCTAACTCGGTGGAGCGGTTCCGGGTTCTATTTTTCCTTGGCTAGTATAATCTGGACCTTGAGGCTTGAGCCAAACATTTACCAACTGAAATAGGTAGTACACTACACAAGTATAAAACTGCACCTCATTAATCTTCACAAACTTCTCAAGAAACATGACATTCAATAAATTTTCGAGAGAATCTTAAAATCATCTCTACTTTTAATAATTTTCACAAACTAACATCGAATTACACTTAAAGAGGATAAAACTAAAAGACCGCGGAAAGCACTTATCATCGATCGTCTGAATAAATGAGACCACGATCAATTCTCTACCCGCTACAAACCACTACTAGTTCATCAAACTCCTAAACTACCGGTAAAAAGTAAAACTTCCTACGCTACTCACTCAAATGGCTGACTTTTGTTACAAATACGTTAGCATAAACGGTCATCTAACGACGAGAATCAACACTAAGCTCAAAGGTTGACTTTTGGCTCACCTTTCCCACACTTCATTTACAACAACACACTATACATGAAAGCCCCCATGTCTGTTTGTCTGTCTCTCTCTCTCTAGTTCAGTGACTTGTATCATCCACGGGTTAAGTCAATATCGAGATGGGAGTTTCTCATATCTGATTGAGAGTCTAGAGGCCAAGGAACCGGCCTGGAATGTGGACTAAGATTTTGGCTAGGAGCACTACTAGATGGTATAGTTGACTTATCTTTGGGCTGTGATACGGAACTCTTTTTCTCTTTAGAGCCTGCCTCTGTTTTCTCCTTCGGCTTAGAACCACCAGCACCATATACAAAACTGCACACAACCACCTGCACGAAAGAAGTATGGATCATGAAATTTTTTTCATATTCCCTCGGTCCCATAATAAATGTCGCAGTTGACTTGTCAACGCTTTTGAGAAATGTGCTTTATATATTTGTACCTTGCATGTTCAGTGGTCAAATTGCACTAAGATTCTTTTCTAATTTAGAAATGCAGCATCTTTTTTTTTTGGACGGGCCAAAATGGAAAGTGAGACATTTATTTGGGACGGAGGGAGTATTTTTAACCATGAGGAATTGTGACTTCATTAGGGTCCATGTGCATTGAATTTGACCACAGTCCTAATACTTCTCCGACCACTAAGCTCAAATGTTACTAAAAGAAAGTGAATGAAGTACCTGGACCAAGCTTGCTGCAATTAATCGACCCCCAATAGCACCTCCTAGAACATGGCCATCAGGACTACAGACAGAAATACTTATACCACCAGTCCGATTGTGGGGGCCACCCGTATCAGCAACCAAATAGGAACCTGACAAGCATAGTATCTGGAAACGACCCTAAAGAGAAGTTGATGATCCATGTAAGTTTCAAATGATGCGGAGGCAAAGAGAAAGGAGCGGGGATTTGCAAGAAATATACTAAAGATCAGGCAAGGTTTCCAAACTACCATAAAGCTAAATGCATTTTGTAGTATGATTATATGATTAATGGCCATCATATGACAAGTTATTTACTGCGTATCTGTTTTCTTCCCTACAAAAACTTGACCTAGGTCTGAACCATTTCGAAATGTGCATGTTTCTGTTAAAACAAGTAATTTATAATATCAATTATATACAGAATAATACTAGGGGCACAAAAAAGTCACAAAAACATGCTCACAAAATCCTAGGTGTCAAGATTTTATTGGTGTTTTTAATTAGAGTGTGGCGGGTCCATTATCGATGCAACCAATAAAATATCGCCACCTCATGTTGTGAGCAAGATTTTGTGACTTTATTTTGTTCCCCTAGCATTGCTCTTATATACAAGTCAGTATAACTACACAATCAGGCAGACTCTATTTATTCAATTCTTTCTGATGCGTTTCATCAATCAAACAATCAAAAATTGACTAATCATCTAAAAATCCAGTTTGGTGAAATTGGTAATACTGAAAGGCTGATTTCTAGTTTTAAATTGGCCCAAACAGGCCAATACTACTGTCTTATTGTCATACATAAATTTGTATTTCGTAGACCGAATATGGAGCGTTTGGGCTTCATGTTTATTTGAAATGTAGGGTATTCTAGAGCAAAATCTCTAGTTTAGGGACAATACATCCCCTATTGTAAGGGTGCTATTGCTCGGCAACTTATAGTTTTGTGCCATTTTATCAGCTTCAGCTCTTATCTCATACCAGTTTATCAGCTCTAGGGACTTTTCCACCATAACCCCCCATCCCCACCAAAAAATAATTAAAAAAATAAAATAAAAAATCTCATCATCCCTATAGAAAGAAAACACTAAGCCCCAATAACTTGCCATTTCTGTTCATATTTTCAAAAATACCCGCTAAAGATACCTTTTGTGGAACTCCTTTATACGGAGTATTTAGTATTTGGTTGAATTGGATGGTAATTAGGAGTTTAAAAAGCATTGGATGATAATAATACTTCCACTTTCAGAAAGTGAGTGTATGTCATCAGAAAGACAAGGGTCCGGAGTAATGTTATAATCTGATGCGTGCCTATCTGATGTTTGCAACAGTGTACAAGGGAAGAGAGAGAGAGAGAGAGAGAGATTCAACCTCATATGTCACATTGCCACCTGAATTTGTAGGCTGGCGTAATGTCAATGTAGAAACCCCTCCATTGCCTGACAAGATACACAGAGCCCTTGGTCTCTGTTGAGCAAATGACAATATTTTTGCCGCAACATCCTACAGCACATAAATCATCTATTACCATTTCCTTTACATAAGCACTTGATTCACAATGGCAGCTAGTTAGATTCAAAATATATCATCGCCAAAAGACAAGGCAGCAGAAGTTAATCGGGAGTAGACATCATAATGCAGGTACCGTGGACAATTAATTTTCTTTACCATAGCTCCATTCGTATGTTTTGTAACTGGTTAAAATTCAAAAAATCTTCTTGGGACCGTCACATACCTCTCCCGCAGAGATCTGGATGATGTGAGGCGTAAAAGCAAGACCAGCCGAGTTGTTCATCCATTCACCTGCAGAAGCAGAATTATCATGTAAACATAACATCATATTCTCCGCCATTAGCAAGAGTAGGACATACGCGGAAATACGAAGTATATCTTCAGAACTGCACGTACTAAGAGTCAAAGAGTCAGAGAAACCAAAAAACCCTGGCGCATGAAAAGTCTAATATTAACTTCATTCAAAGGGCGTAATACTGTCTATGAGTAGACTAGCAAACCATTCGCCACAGAGACCTCACATAAACAAAAAATATATTGCGAGATATTTACCAGGTATAGAAGAGTAATGAAACATATGGTGTTTGTTGGCTTAAATCAAGTGCAGCAAAGATAATGAGGAAACTAACTGGAACAAGAAAGCACTCAGGGCCAGGCAATAGATTTGGGGGGGAGGGGGTGATCATCTCTCTCAGTCAGGTTTGTTTTGTGGACAACATCTCATGTTGACTATACATCGAATATGCTTGTAACCAGTCAAGTTATAATATAAGCTGGATCAATTTTGCAACTCAGCTATATGGAATAGCTTAGCTTACCTGGATTGATGAATCAACAAATACCTAAGATATGCAACTTGGATGGGCGATAAACATGGAGCCGGCTAAGTCATCAAATTCTACAAAGAGAGAGTACAAAATGCTCCCTCCCTCGCTAACAGAATTCTACTCTCTTGCTAGTTTACTCAAACAAAATAGAAACCTACTCCTCCCATTCTGAACAACGAGTCCATGTTTGAAAAGTCTAATAATAACGGGATATGTTAGTGTACTTGGAGTTGTATTAGAATTGTTGTGTACTTGGAGTTGTATTAGAATTGTGTCCCCATCCCCTTAAAATGTCTTGTTAAGGGGTGAGGTTAGCCAATCTATATAGTTGATCAATTTTTATTCTCCAAGTTGATGTGGGATACATGGGACTTCAACACGCCCCCACGTGTAGGCCTGCACATCGGCTCTACACGTAGACAATTAATACGCCGGCATGAGTACCAATTTAAACCCAACACAGGTTAACTCAAACCCAACACGAGCACCCAATACGGCACGAGTTAACTCAAACACAACATCAACTTGGGCCAACTCTGATACCATATTAGAATTGTGTCCCCATCCCCTTAAAAAGGTCTTGTTAAGGGGTAAGGTTAGCCAATCTATATAGTTGATCAATTTTTATTCTCCAAGTTGATGTGGGATACATGGGACTTCAATAGTTGGTACAAAAAATGTTTGAGCATAAGCAAGATACTTATATCACGTACAAATAGTAAATTATAGAGATAGAAGGCTAAGTGGAATACAAATAGAGAATTATTTATATGTAATGTAGTGACCAAAAAATGTAGCATTAGTGTCTATTAAAGAAGATATTGAATTAGAGATTGCAGGACAAAAACAAGAAGAGTTTTAAAAAAAGGACTCTCGTCTGAGGTAGCAATAGGGAGGATGGGGCACGTCTTGATCAATGAGCATTCTCAAAGGCTCAACGGCTCTTGATGAGTTTTATTTCTCCAAATATAGTGGCAAACTACATACTTTCATGATATAGGGTGTAAAGTCATTTGCATACTAGTTGTAACGAGTATAATTTATATAAGCTTTAACCCAGAATTACTATACAGTTTTAGCTTAATTTCCCAACATGCTCATTTTATAGCTATTTCAGTTATGTCTGCAAAAAAACTAATAGAACCTAAATTATTGGGCACACACAATGTTATTCCTGCATCTCACACTGCCACGCCCTACAACATGTCATATGATTGTTATCGTTTGTTCCTCCAACAATTGCAGCCAATTAAAATCCGGCTACCAGAAAAGAGGAGTGATAGTCATAATAATGCCAGTGACTACTAACACAAAGATGCACATTTACAAACAAAAAAAATATGCTGGCAAGTTTATTAAACATTCATAAGTTCTAATCTGATCGCCATTTTTCCACGGAAGGGATATCCATCAAATCCGTTGTATACAAGAAAGATAAATAAAACATTAGAGTAAACAACACATTCCTGATGCCATAGTCTAATCAAAGAGAATTCTTTTAATCAATGTAAAAGAATTACTCCTAATTTTCTCACACATCATATGCAAGGTAAAATGAAGAAATGAGCTTAATAGAGTTTTGAAATTTTACCAAGATCAGCCAACCGTTGCTTCCTTCCACTACCTCGAGGCCTCCCTCTATTCTTTTTTGGGGTCGACATAATAGTTGTTCCTTCTGGCGAAACACCCGTAGGTGACACCGGAGACAGTGCCAGCGACATGTGGGCCCCACCAGGCCCATACTTTCTTGGCCTCCCTCTCTTTTTCTTCACATTCTCACCAGGGCTACTACTCACAATTGGAGAAGCTACAGCCATAGCCATACTGCCATGATGATGGGGAGGAAAATTGGGTGATGGGTTTTCTAGTTGATGTTGGAATGATGATGAACCCACAGAATTGATCCTCAAATTGGAGTGATGAGAGGAAGGGTTAGGGTTTGATTGGGGTTTGTAACCAGGTGATGAGATAGCTAGCCCAGAGTGCTGCCCACCTGACCCAACATGATGACCCGACCCACTAATCCCTCTGTTGAGGTAATATGGAGCTGACCCAGATAGTGACATTCCTTCCCTTCCATCCATGCATTTACCCAGTAATCTGTCACTACCCAGAAGTGTGTGTGTGTGTGTGTGTGTGTGTGTGTGTGCCTAGGAATTCTCACCTAAATCTACAATTGACCACCAAACAAACAAAATTGAGAATTAAGGAAAAGAAGCAGAATTAGTACAAAAATTGATAACAGTAACAGGAAAATTTAATTTCCTTGAAAGGGTTTAACATGGGTTTGTCAAGAGAAAAGAAAATTTATAGAATTCCACCAAACCAAGGAAAAAAACACAGAGCTATGAGTCAAAAATTGAAGCTTTTCACCATGGCTGATAAGAACAGAGGATAATCAACACAAATGTAGCAAAATCCAAAGATGTAATGTAAAACAAGTAAGATCACAGTTCAAACAGGTTCAGGAGACTGTTCCTGAACTGTGTGTGAACACCCAAGTAGGAAAATGGGAAAGGAAAAAAGAAAACCCTAGATTTGAAATCAAGAAGAGGATTTTGGGAAAGAGCAAGAAGGAGGTGGGATGGGAGGGAGGGTAAAGACAAAAGTGAAAGGGAATAGAAAATCTTGAGCTTTTGAATTAAAGTAAGAGGAGAAGAACCCTTTTCTGAAAACAATAATTTATTGGGGTTAGGGTGGGTTTTTTGTAGTCAAGGATACCGGCTGTATATTCCGAGTAGAATAACACTCTTTCTGAAAAATAGTGTCAGTTTAATTTATTTACTCCTTCCGTCACGGTTTAAGGTTTTTAGTTTGACTTTCCTTTCCATGCTTATTAAGAAATTAAGGCAAAACTGAGTCAATAATAGTAATTGGTTGAGGATATAATTATCCATTCATTAAACAAGTGTGTGAAAAATAGATGGGTAAGTGATGGGCTTTTTGTAATATATGAATTTTATGAGGATAAGAATGTCAAAAACACTATTCATCATTTGTCATTTAAGGAATAAAACAACTAAGAACTTTAAACTATGACATACCAAAAAAGAAAGTAAGAACTTTAAACTGGAACGGAGGGAGTATTATTTATTTTTATTTTTTTTGAGCAAAAAATAGTGTCAGTTTTGACAATCAAGACAAATAACTTTTTGATTAAATATTAATTCAACTTGATTATTTTCCTCGTCTCGTCTCAAAAATGATTTTTGTTACTACCAGTAATAACTCGCTCTGTTTTGGAATAAATATTTTAATCTTATTTTTATTTGTCTCAAAATAAATCTGATTCGTTAATTCTCAATTTGAGATAATTGCTCCGGCCATTATTATGTATTCCCTTCGTCCCTTTTTATTGACACTTATAATTTGTTCATTTACAGTTTATTTACTTCTCATGTTTTGGATTTTCATGGATCCTTTGGGGAAAGGTACGTTCACTTAATAGTATTGTGAGTAGATTGTTGAGTACGAGATAGAAAGTGAGAATAGTAAGTGTAGTTATTATGAGTATTACAAGTGATTCTAAATATTAAAGACAAATATTAAAAAAAATCATTTTAAAATTTTATGTATTAAAGTAGGATAACCAAAATGACAATTTTTGAATTAAAATGGGATGAAGGGAGCAGTTGTGTAGACATAAAACACATATTACTTTCGTCCTAAAATGATATTCATATTTTGATAGATTATAATAATACTATTAATGATAAGTTTTACTTAATTTTTTATTAGTTTAATTAAATTAAATTAAAACTATTAGTTAAAGTTCTTTTATAATAATAATAAAAAAAATGAGATGGAGAGATAGTTTTCGGAACACGTTTTTGGTAGAGAGTTTTTGCACTGATGATGCAATGTACTTGGCTTTGAATTTGTGGACAGAGAAAGAAGTCGACAGTTGTGGGAAAAAAACAAACAAAAATCGCCTAAAATAAAATTACTAAGTGGAGTATAGAGGAAAGTGAAAGAGAGGGGTGATGAAAATCATGAAATAATGGATTGTTCAAACATCAAAAGCATCGCCCTCTTGATTTGTGCTGAAGTGAGGCAGCTAGAAAGATTTTTCCCGGTGCGGATGGAATATAATTGATGAACTAAAAGTAGAATGAGTATTGATAAGACCGAGCATCGCAGATCGGACCGGACCCGGTTAAAAGCCAGTACAAGCGAGCTCGACCACATCAAACCGGGCTCCACGATACCCATAACCGAGGTAGCTTTGCCTCCCGTTATTCGTAGGGTCCCGTGTTGATCACTCAACCATATGCCCGTAGCCCGCAGCAGCCAGCTGTCGCAAACGTACCACAGACGTTACCAGTTCGTACCTGACATACCATAACGGTTGGTGGTGGAACCATGATTCTCTGACAACACGCCACGTTTCCAGCCACTCCCCTGGCTGAGCCAATGAGGACCTGCCACGTGTCCGTCCGGTACAAGGGCAGTTAGTACCTTAAACCTACCTCTCCCTCCTATTCATATAAATACTCCTATCCGCCCCAAAGGGCCAGGTACGTGCTCTATCCTATTCACACACACAAGGCTTTCACAAGCTTTCTACTTAGGTTTTCCTCAGAGATCTTACTCTCACATCCGAGGGCCTAAGCCGGATTCCAACCCGGCCTTGGTCTTAACGGTGTTCTTGTTTGTGTTGTGATCAGGATCAAGAGACAGCAAAGTTGGAGTTCTATCTCCGTGACCCCAGAAATCTAGGGCGTCATCAGTGGTTCCGATGCCGGGAAACGAAAATCTTCCTAGTGCAATCTTCTGAGTTCTTCCGAATTCCCAGTCTAGTCTGACTCAACACCGTTCGAAGCCATTCTTTTGTTTCTACGGTTCTAAAAATACACTCGACATTCCAAATATTTACAATGACTGGGAAAGAAATCTTGAACCCAAATGCTAGCCCTTCGAAACAAGCGCCTCAAGGATCTATCTTTGCCAGATTGGGAGACAAGGCGCCTAGTGGCTGCTCGGGCACTCCCTCTCAGAAAGCAAGAAGAGAGGCGGATCTGAGAGATCGTATCGAAACATCAAAAGCACGCAAGGCACAGAAAATCCCCGTCACTCCCCTTACCCCTGAGCAGATTCAAAAGAAAATCCAGCTCCTGAAAGACAGGCAGGATCTAGTAGCGGAAGGGCTTCAGTTAAACCTGGCCCTGGAAGAGCTATTTAATGCCGAGGCTGACACGGGAATCCCTCTTGAAAGATCAAAAACTCATGGTTCTAAAAGCATAGCCAGCAGGGTGGAGGGAAAGAAGAAAAGAACGATCGTTGTGGAGGACGACGATGAAGAAGGAGAGGAAGGGAGAAAGAGTGAAGAAGGAGAGTCTCAACCTCGAAGGTCCAAAGGCCACTACAAGGGAAAAGCAACTGTTAGAACCGGAGAGCAATTTGCGGGGACGGCAAAAAGGGTGAAAACCGGGGAAGAGATTGATTACAAGGTCCAGGGGATGATCAGGGACCTATGGGAGTCTAAGCAAAGTGTGGCAAAATGCATTGGACCCATAGATGCTTTTGCCTCCTGGATAGCTGATTCCCCAATCCAGCGGGGAAAGGTCCCCACGCTAGACGCTTATGACGGCTCGTCTAACTCCAAAAGCCATGTTGGGCGGTTTGAAGGGCAGATGGCTCTATTTTCAACGGATGAGGCCGTAAAATGCAAGGCTCTAGCCTCCACCTTCAAGGGGAAGGCGCTGGGATGGTTGTTGGCCCATAAACCCCGCTCCATTTGCAGCTACGAGCAATTGCGGACGTCGTTCCTGAATTCGTTCGCGGGCGCTGGGGAGGTCGCAAGACCGAAATCGGACCTATGCGGTGTGAAGCAATATCCCGGGGAAAGTACAAAAGCGTACATTACACGGTTTCGAAAAATGACCGAACAAATCGTGGACCTAACGAGAAATGACATCGAGCTGTGCTTCTTGGGAGGATTGACATCCTATACCCTGAGGCAAGAGTTCGCTTGTCGAAAGCCCGAGGGAACGGAGGAAATGTACAATCGAGCCATTGCCATGGCCGGAGTTGAGCCCACGTTCATGGAAGATGCCCGCAGGAGCATGAGGGACAGGCTCGAGCCCGCTCACGACTCAAGGTACCACGCAGGCTATTCGGGGGGCAGTGACGGCCTAAATAGAGGAAGACCGAGGGGCGCGACCAATTTCAAAAGAGCTAACAACACCTTCACTCCTTTGATAGCCCCAAGGACTGAGATTCTGCGGGCAGAAGCCCTACCTCCTCCCCCACCCCTAGAAAGAAAGCCTTATGAGGCGAACAAGAAGAAGTGGTGCGGCTACCATGAAAGTCACGGGCATAACACGGATGAGTGTTTTCAGATGAAAAAGATAATACAACAGAAAGTTGAGGCCGGAGAATTGAAAAAGTGGATTGAGGGGCCCAGCAATAAAGGAGCAGCCCCACGAGGACATGTCCAATATGTTAGGGATAACGACGCCGACGGGGAAAAACGCTACGACATCCAATATATCGGGGAAGAAGCCCCGAGCAACACCCAGCTCTCTATTCAGATCAAGAAATTGGAAAAGGTGTTCCTTATACCTGCATACCCACCCGAGCAAGAGGAAATGATCGGGTTCAGGAGGAGCGAGCTGGCCTCCACCCTCTTCCATTCAACACAGCCATTGACAATCAAGATGGCTATTGGTAGAGCGGATATTGGGAGGGTCCTCATTGATACAGGGGCTTCGCGGGACATACTCTACTTCCATTGTCTAGAAGAAATGGGGATGTCCGAGGCGCACTTAACACCATATGCGGGCTTGTTGGAAGGGTTCACGAATCATACGGTCTACGCAAAAGGGACCATTGACTTCGAAGTGACCATTGGAGAGAGGCCGTTCGAGAAAACAGCCCGCGTCACGTTCATGGTGATCGATCTGAAATCCCAGTACAACGCAATCTTGGGAGTGACCGCTCAGGCTGCCCTAGGAATCGTTGCGTCAATCCCTCACCAGAAGATCAAATTCAGCACCCCCGCAGGGATAGCATGCATTGAGAACAAGCCCGAGCTTTTTCTCAAAGTAATAGAGAAGAAAAGAAGGGAGAGCGCGATGGGGAAAAGATTGGTAAGCCCGAGGGAGGCAAAAAAGATCAAAACCAACAGCAACAGGACCGAGGATGCGGCCATGATTGGAACTTTGTCATTCCACTCAACACGGGCAGAATTTAAGCGGAGTAGGAGAGCCCGTCGTATTGCCGCAAAGACCGAGCAGATAGACATCATGATTGATTCGCTGCACGACAGGGAAATAAGGGACATCCGCCCCAACGATGCTCTGGAGGATGTAGTCATAAACCCCGCTTACCCCGAACAAACGGTCAAGGTCGGGCTGGAAATTCCCGCAGAAGAAAGGAAGATTCTGATCGAGCTGCTGCGGAAAAGCACGGATATCTTTGCCTGGACCGTCGAAGATATGAAGGGGATAAGTAGAGAGGTCATCGAGCATGAGCTGAATGTCGATCCCACATTTACCCGGGTCCTCCAGAAAGAAAGATACTTTTCACCGGAGAAGAAAGCGGCGATCAGAATCGAGGTAGATAAACTGCTGAAAGCCGGAATCATAAGCCCGATCAAATATCCGAAGTGGTTAGCCAACGTCGTCATGGTAACCAAAGCAAATGGAAAGTGGAGGATGTGCGTGGATTTCACCGATTTGAACAAGGCCTGCCCTAAGGATTGTTACCCTCTTCCCCGGATCGACCAATTAGTAGACTCTATAGCCGGGCATAGGGTGTTAAGCTTTATAGATGCGTACTCGGGGTACCATCAGATCAAAATGAAGGAGGATGACGTCCCTTCATGCGCTTTCTATGCCGCGGGCAAAACCTACACGTTTAACAACATGCCATTTGGCCTCAAGAACGCGGGCGGTACGTATCAAAGGATGGTAGGAATCGTCTTTGATGATCAATTAGGCCGGAACCTGGAGGCTTACATCGACGATATGGTTATCAAGACCAAGGAGACCTCTCACGACATTGATATGGCAGAAACCTTCACCAACCTCCAGGAAAATAATATGAAGCTTAATCCCTCCAAGTGCGCTTTCGGAGTAAAGGCAGGAAAATTTTTGGGGTTCATGGTAAACCAAAGAGGGATCGAAACCCCGAGAAAATCACGGCGTTGATAAGCATGCAGCCCCCCAGATGCGTTAAGGAGGTGCAGAAGCTTAATGGCCGCATTACGGCTTTGGGAAGATTCATTGCTAAGTCAGCCGAAAAGTGCCTGCCTTTCTTCAAAACTTTAAAAGGAGGAGGAGAGAAGGGCTTCGAGTGGAACGAGGACTGCCAGAACGCTTTCGAGCAAATAAAAGCTTACCTGGGAAAGCCGCCGCTGTTGAGCAGCCCGGTATTAGGGGAGGAACTCTATGTTTTCTTGGCCGCAACAGATTATGCAGTGGCCGCTGTTTTGGTAAGGGAAGAGGGCAAACTTCAGAAACCCGTGTATTATGTCTCCAAGGCACTTTCTGCTGTGGAAGGCCGCTATCTAAACATTGAAAAGCTAGCTTTCGCCTTGCTCGTGGCCTCTCGGAAGCTGCGGGCATACTTCATCGCCCACCCCATCACGGTTTATTCAGACACCCCGCTGAAGAAGATACTCCATAAGCCCGAATCCTCGGGGAGAATGCTATCGTGGTCCATTGAGCTGACTGAATTCCAGATTACCTACTCCCCGCGGAAGGCCATCAAGGCACAGGCACTGGCGGACTTTGTGGCAGAGACCACATTTGAGTCAAAGGAGAGCGAGCCGGACAAAACCCAACCCGCAAAGACGAAGAAAAAGAGAGGCGAGAAGGCAATAGTTACAGGGGAGAGACCGGAAAATTGCTGGTCGTTAAGTGTGGATGGATCCGCGGGAAAGACTGTCAGCGGCGCCGGTATTCTCTTGACCGCCCCGGAGGGTCAAAGGTTCAAGCGAGCCTTGAGATTTAAGTTCGCGGTCTCAAACAATCAGGCCGAGTACGAGGCATTGATAGCAGGTTTGGAATTAGCCCGGGACATGAAAGTATCAAAGCTGGTCGTGAAGAGTGACTCACAACTAGTAATAAATCAGGTGAAAGGGGAATACGAAACAAATCACCCGGTTTTGGTTAAATACAAGGAGCTCGCGACAGACTTGTTAAAGGAATTCGAATACCATGAACTGAACCAAGTTAACCGGGCTGAAAATTCCGAGGCGGACTTGCTTTCCAGGATCACAAACGAGGACATTGCCAAGCTCAGTGTGGACTGCTGGATAGAATTCACAGAGCGCCCAGCCATTGACAGGATAGAGATCCGCCAGATTGGAGATTCGGAAAAAGATTGGGTTGACGAGATCAGGGAGTATATTGAGCAGCAAACCCTCCCCAACGACCCTGGCCGGGCAAGAGTTTTGACGAAACAGGCCGCTAGATACACGATCATTGATGGCGTTCTTTATCGGAGATCCTTCACCAAACCACTGCTGAGGTGTGTCAAGTCCGAAATAGTCACTAACCTGTTATACGAAGTTCATGAAGGCGTGTGTGGAGGGCATCCCGGAGCCCGGACACTATCCGACAAAATAAGATTCCTCGGGTATTATTGGCCAACAATGAAAAGAGATGCAGAAGACTACGTCCGCAAATGTAATCAATGCCAGAGGTTCGCCAACATACCAAGGCAGCCGTCCACCGAGCAGAATCTAGTAGTCCCAACATGGTCATTTGATATGTGGGGGGTTGATTTGATTGGGCCTTATCCCAAAGCGCCCGGAGGGGCGCAAATGGTAGTAGTCGCAGTGGATTATTTCACAAAATGGGTTGAGGCAAAAGCACTGACTAGTACTACGGAAGCAAGTATCATCAAGTTCATCCACGATCACATATTCTGTCGGTTTGGTCTACCGCGAGCCATTGTCTCCGACCACGGACCCCAATTTCAAAGCAAGTTTACGGCGGAGTGCAAGAGACTCAACGTGGAACATCGACAATCCTCAGTCGCAAGACCGCAGGGAAATGGACTGGCCGAGGCCGCGAACAAGTTGCTAATGACCGCTTTGCACAAAATTTTGAAGGGAAGGAGTGGTCGCTGGATGGAAGAGCTCAGTACTGCTCTGTGGGTTGTCCGAACCACGACAAGGAACTCAACGGGAGAAACCCCTTTTTCCCTGACATATGGATCGGAGGCGGTCGCACCTATGGAAGTAGCCTTGCCCACCTATAGGGTCGCCCAATTTAACGAAACAGAGAATGAGGGAGCCCGCAGAAAAGACTTAGACTCTACCGAAGAAAAACGGTTGGAAGCACGAACAAAGATGGTCAATTATAAGCAGAAGGCCAAAGTTCATCACGACAAAAGGGTGAACAAGAGATCGTTTGCCGTGGGAGACTGGGTTCTGAGGAAAGTTGAAGTCACAGGGAGGCAGCCCGGATACAACAAGCTTTCGCCCAACTGGGAAGGCCCTTATCAGATTGCCCGCGTGATCAAAGAGGGAACCTACAGGCTTCTAACGACAGAAGGAAAAGACTTGAAAAACGCCTGGCATAGTGATCATCTGAAGAAGTATTACCTTTAGAAGACAGATTTGTAGACCTTAAAATCTTTTTGCAATCAATAGCAGTTAGAAATTGTGGAATTACTCATGTATTATAACAAAATCACAATGTAATCTGTTCGAGTAAAGTAAATAATACTGCTATCGTTCTCAGAAACTAAAGTACATTCGTTCTCAAAGCGCGGTCATACGCCCACGAGCTAGACCGTAAGCCCGTCAAGGGAAATACCGTTGCATGAACCTTCATGCACGATGCGCGGTCATACGCCCACGAGCTAGACCGTAAGCCCGTCAAGGGAAATACCGTTGCATGAACCTTCATGCACGATGCACGGTCATACGCCCACGAGCTAGACCGTAAGCCCGTCAAGGGAAATACCGTTGCATGAACCTTCATGCACGATGCGCGGTCATACGCCCACGAGCTAGACCGTAAGCTCGCCGAAAAAAGTAGTCATAAGTATCAGGCGTAGAAAATTCAAAGCACATCCACATTAATCGGCCTGGGGCCATAACCTTGAAAAACGATGAGTAGTTGACAACTCCAAGGAAACCAGCAAAAAAGGCAATAAAAGACAATGAAAATAAGTGTCAGGGAGATATGGAGATCAAAAGAAAAGCAACGAGATACATTACAAAACCGAATCAAAATACAGTTGGAGGTTCAAGTCTGCTAAACCCAAAATTATTACAAAAAGTCCCAGGGCGCAGCCCGGTCTGATCTTCAGCCGGACGGAGGAGGATTGATCTCCACTTCTGGTACAGAAGCAGTAGAGGCGTCAGGATCAACAGCCAAATTGAGCGGAGCCTTCGAAGCCTCGGCGAGAGCAGAGGCAAAAGTAGAGAAGGGAAGAACCATACCTTCAACAAAGGGGCCGCCAGGGACAAAAACCTTCTCCAAAGCCGCGGCCAAAGGGACACCATTCCCACTCGTAGGAAATCGCTGATCATCAATGGCGGTCAATAGCTCAGGGACCGTGACCGGAAGGACAGGAGGAAGTAAAGCACGAGCGGTCTCCGGGAGATCCAGCAGTTGGTCGTCCGAAAATGGCACCAGGCAATGACCGGAAAAGCACTCCGGGTCGGAAGGCAGTATTGAACATAAAGTGGCTATTTCCTGCGCCGTATACTTGCCCGTGGCAGCCAAGTTCCGAGCTACGGCATGAACAGCCATATTATATTGGTCCGTTAATATCACGGACTGCTCGCCGGACTCTTTGAATGCTTCTATGCTTTTCTCCCGCTCCTCCTGCAGCACCCGCTCCCGGTCAGTATCAAATCGCACCCGATCGAGCAGTTGTCCATCCAACTCATCCACCTTTGTTGACAACCTATCGATGGTCCCCTTCCCCTCATCCAAAAGCTTCTGTAATTCAACACAGCGGGCCTCGAGACTCTGCTTCTCGGCTTCAAGGCGCTCCTTAGCTCCCCGCTCCGCGGCCAAATCGTTGTTCAGTTGGGAAACTTCCTTAACCGCGCCCATGACCTCCGCATCTTTCTCTTTGAGCTCGGTGCGTAAGCCCTCTGCGATTTTCGACCACTTACTGGCTTCTTCCCTTGCCTCCATAACCTCCTTATTCCTGGTGGCAATGGTGGAAGCATCAGACTTAGCCTGGGCGCTTAAGTAGAGGAGGTCATTGGCTATCTGCAAGCAAGAAAGGAAGAAAGTCAGAGAGGTAACGAATGAAGGTGGGATAATTTGGTCTAGAGGCAAAAGGCGAACCTCGGTCAGGGCCAGCCCGGCGTGGCCAACTGCGGTTGCAGGATTGGAGGTAGATAGAACCCTCTGTTGGTAGTCCGGAAAGTTTAGCCGACGCAACAACCCATCACCAACGTAGGCGTTATTGCTGCGGCGGCTATGCAGGTCAACCCCAAAGATCTCGGGAGATCGGGCAACCTTAAGACCAAACTCCTTTGCCCGCTCTCTATCGTCAATGAGCTCCACGGGGAAAAGAGTAGCACACATCCCACCTCGGGCAGGGGACACCACGGCAAATTCTGCCGAAGGGGCTTCGGTCCTCTGTTGTTTATCTTTGGGAGGCAAAGGAGGGTCTCCCGTTGCAGATCTTTTTCTTTGTGGCTCCAGGGTGGTTGTGCCCGCGTCAGAAGAAGACTGTGAATGACCGGTGCCAATCAGTCCCTTACCCCTCCCAACTGCGTGACGGGGATTAGGGGGCAGGTTGCGAGTCAGGGCAGGCTGTGCGGCCACCGCTACACCGGACTTATCTGTTTTGTCCGTAACCGGGAGCCTAATGCCCGGAGCCTCGGTTTTATTAAGCTCGTCCCCTCTCCTTTTCTTTTCCCGTTCCAATTGTGCCCTTGCCGCTTGCTTCTGGGCGGCCACGCTCTTGGGAGGCATTGTATCTTCGGGACCTGAAAATCAAAGGGAATTTAGCGCCCCCTCCGGATAGCAGAAACGAAATAAGCACAGATAAAAGAAATAACAGCAAAGAGAGACCGATTAAACCAGGGTCATAGCACGCGTCCCCGTGGTTACAGAACGAGCACTCAGAAGCAAAAACAAAAGACTGATGAACCCTCCAATCGGGATCTCTCAGCAGGGGGACCATATCAACCCTAGACCCGCGATCAGGAGTACGACTCGGGGCCACCCCAGCATAAATCAAAAGGTCCTCATCATCTATGATGGCCTGTACATCAAAGACCTGAGGGACCACGGCTTCCACTGTCCCATTTTCCCCCAAGACCCCCCTTGCGTGGCGAGCAAGATAAGACTCCAGGGCCTCGCTCAACTCGCGGCCCTCTTCCGGATCCGGAAAGTTTCTTCGAGAAACCGAGATAGGAGATATATTCTCAGGATGGGGAAAAGGCCAACCCAGGCGGTTCTGGATCACAAGAGGATACCTTTGCCACTGGTCGAATTTGTTAGAGGCGGCAGAAAAAATCTTCTTGGAGCGCGGTTTTGTTTTCAAGCTCAGGCAGCTCGCAGTTACCTGATGAGTAAAGTAAATATGGAGGGCAGACAACGAGGACTCAAACCCGAGGACGCGGCTAACCACGATGAAAGACACCAAATAACGAATAGCATTGGGAGTCAGGTCCATAGGCAGACACTGTGCGAAGTTCAGAAATTCGCAAATAAACGGGTCAAGAGGGAGGCGAAGCCCATTTTCAAACTGCACTGGGTAAAAGACACAAGCCAAGTTCTTTGCGCGGACCAAGGTAGAAGTCATTTTGGAGCCTCCGGTAGGCGATGCGTACTCACCCAGACCACTCACAAGGTAAACCTTTGGGTCGACATGATACTGAGACCGGAACTCATCGTCAGAATCACCCTCGCCCTCATCCGCTAAGGCCGCACCCGAGGTAGACGCCCCCATCTGACTGACCGCACGGTTGTCCGGCCCTTCGGGGAAAGAACTCACTATCTTGACCGGCGAGCGCCCAAGCTCAACTTTCGGGCAGCATCAGGGGCCAGCCTCTCATCTGGCCCGCGAGAGTCCGTGTGAGTCTAGGAAGATACGGGCTCGTCGATAGGCCCGCGACCAATGTTGATCTCCTCCCCGGCATCCGAAGCGTGATATTCCAATAAGAAACTGTCACCTTCAGCGATCGGTTCCAATTCCTCGTCCCCGCTAGACAGTTCCACAACGCCCGGGGCCGCTGGAATATCCTGCGGTTGCTCGGTACTGAGCAAGTCATCATTCAAAGGAGTATCCATCCAAGTCAAGGGATTCGGACCAGTCGAGGACACACGGTCTCCGCCCTGCCTCACTAATCGCCTAGCGTTCCCGGCCATATCTACATTATCAGGGAATCGAGTTAAAACGGCCCTAACAAAAGTGCCCAGTTGCTCCTCACCCCCCAGAACTCTCATCCTCCCTGAGTCATAATGAACCCGAGGACCTGTTTCCCACAGCAGGGGTAGAATCCAGGAATCCCAGTTATAGACTACTCCTATGGTCTTGAAGGCATCCAAAGAAAGCCTTTTCCAGGCATTTATCAGATATCGATAAATCCCTCCCGTTCGTCGACAACAACCAAAGAGGTCAGGACGGAGATTGCGCCCCAGGTCCAGTTCGTTCATATTTCCTGTTAGAAAGAAATAAATGGACCCGAAAATTCTGAGAAAGGCAAGGACCCGATGTTCCAGAGAAAGGGGCTAGGAATTTAATCAAAAACCTAAGGACTCTTTCCCCGAATCCGAAGAACTGGTGCTAAGGGGCTTACCCCAAAAAGACAATAAGGAAGGCCTCTAAATACCCAGGACGGACGAACCAAGAAATTAACAACGAGCAAAAGAAAATAAAAGCACTACCTGAATGACCGTCTGGAAGAAGAAGCGCCGAAAGCGGAATCGCGAAAGATTGCAAGCAAAGGTGGCAAAGGAAAGCAGGGGCAAATATTCTGAAAATGGCGAAAGTATTTGAACGAAGCCAGTTAGGGTTATTTATACCCCCAATGCGGGTCGGGTCTAGTCCCAGGTCCGGTTTTGAACCGGCATACGACCCGAAAATGAAGAGGCGGGAACCAGCTTTTTCGAACTCCGATGACGGTTCGCATTTAATGAGCGTGCTCCTTGTCATATCAAGGACCTGACAACTACGTCACTAGCCTGACTCGTGGGGCCCACTGTCCTGTCGTCAACCACCATTGTAAGACTCCCGTCCCATGATATTCCGTGCCCGTATTTACTACAGTTTGCCCGGGCCGAGACATGGAAGTGTAACTCCTCGCGCCGCTCATAAATAAGCTGACCCTCGGAGTTAGGGGCCACTGATAAGACCGAGCATCGCAGACCGGACCGGACCCGGTTAAAAGCCAGTACAAGCGAGCTCGACCACATCAAACCGGGCTCCACGATACCCATAACCGAGGTAGCTCTGCCTCCCGTTATTCGTAGGGTCCCGTGTTGATCACTCAACCATATGCCCGTAGCCCGCAGCAGCCAGTTGTCGCAAACGTACCACAGACGTTACCAGTTCGTACCTGACATACCATAACGGTTGGTGGTGGAACCATGATTCTCTGACAACACGCCACGTTTCCAGCCACTCCCCTGGCTGAGCCAATGAGGACCTGCCACGTGTCCGTCCGGTACAAGGGCAGTTAGTACCTTAAACCTACCTCTCCCTCCTATTCATATAAATACTCCTATCCGCCCCAAAGGGCCAGGTACGTGCTCTATCCTATTCACACACACAAGGCTTTCACAAGCTTTCTACTTAGGTTTTCCTCAGAGATCTTACTCTCACACCCGAGGGCCTAAGCCGGATTCCAACCCGGCCTTGGTCTTAACGGTGTTCTTGTTTGTGTTGTGATCAGGATCAAGAGACAGCAAAGTTGGAGTTCTATCTCCGTGACCCCAGAAATCTAGGGCGTCATCAAGTATGGCACGTCGATGTTGAAGAGGAAGGCCCGCGAGACGGCACAAACCCTCGGGAGGTGTTTATGCGCACCTACCACCCCTAAATTGTTATATTAATGCTTCTTGGTGTTACAAATGTTGCGAGCTATGGTGGAGTACAAGAAATAGTGCGTGAACTGTGTATGTGTTGTGTCTCCAGCCCTATAGCCTTTATAATAAAAATGATTACAAATAAATCTCTATCAACTAACTTCCTATTAACTCGGCCGTAATCTTCTCCCTAACAAACTTTGTTGCGACTAGGTCTTCTGTCCGTTAAAGAGAGTCAATCCACTATTTGCAGCACGTGTTCGTTGTCAATCTGTTAATCAATTTACAGTAAAAAAGATATTAGTAACAAAAATAATAATTAAAATTATACCTGTCCGTGAGACGTTGGCATGTTGGTGCAGATCAGGATGTCAACATGTAAATTTCACCCATAACAGTTACTCTGTCTTAAAATAAATTATTTACTACCTCTGTCCCATAGTAAGAGTCCTACCTCTCAAATGCACAGAGATTAAGAAATGATGGAAGTGATGTAAGTGTTGTGAGTCTAAAAGTAAAGTAAGAGAGAGAATGAGTGAAAGTGAATAGTAAGTTGATTGGTGTTGTGAGTATAAAAGTGTTGTGAGTATAAAAGTAAAGTATGCGAGAGAATGAGTGGGATGAATAGTAAAGATTGCTTGCCATTTTAGGAATGGGACTCTTACTCTGGGACGTACCAAAATAGAAAGTAAGACTCTTACTCTGGGACGGAGGGAGTATAATTTAAAGTATTAAAATTTGTTTTACAATATTTATTATTTTGCTTTTATCAAAAAAAAAAAAATTCTTATTTATTTATGATTATTCAATTTTATAGTAAAAACATTTAATTGTTTAGGTACTTAATTTTTTTAAGGATAATTTAATTTATCAAGCATGTATTAATTGCATTTTTTAAATATGTTTGAAAATGTTAGAACTATTTACATTTAATACTTTAATACTAATTGAACTCATAAAAGTTTACGTTTTGCGTTGTTTGAAGATTGATTTATGAATTATTTAAGTTGTTTGATTT
This sequence comes from Campanula takesimana, assembly GCA_026119855.1. Lineage (NCBI taxonomy): Eukaryota > Viridiplantae > Streptophyta > Magnoliopsida > Asterales > Campanulaceae > Campanula > Campanula takesimana. The sequence continues at coordinate 946,214 of JAOWBW010000201.1, forward strand.
TTATTTTTTACCTAAATTCATTTTTTGAAAAGTGATTGTTTATGTTTTAACTTTCATACAAACCTTGTACTGACTATTTTTTTTTTGACAATGTCCACGCTAGAATGAGGCAAGGAGAGGGATCAAACCGTAGCACTCACCGAGTGCGAGGCTTGGCTTTACCAATGAGTCACCCCTTTGAGGACGACTATTTTTATTCATAATAAGTGCAGAATGATAATGATAAATGCAATATTTAATATTTGGACATATTAACTAATTTATTCTGTACATGGAATGGAAGTGAACAATTTTGTTTGTGCATAGATTGTTTCAACTTAAACCCTTTTTTCTTTTTCTTTCTAATTGAGTAAAGAACCCTTAAAATAAACACCCAAGAAGAAATAATGAACTTTAACATGAATGAATAAGACTTTCTTAAAAAAAATCCTTTCATTTCCGTCCAATTCCTCTCACTTTTGGTAGGATTGTGTAGGAGGGAAAATCTTAAAAAAAATCATTTCCCTCCCGTCCAATTCCTTCTTAAAAAAACTCGGGAGCAACCTTACGAAGGAAAATATATTAGACTTCCTCCCATTTCTTTTCATTTCCTTCGTTTTTAAAACTCGGGAAGACCCTTTGTATTTTATTTTGATTCATTGTTGCAATACTTGTGATGTTTGGTTGGACATTACTTGCACAAATGACTCCAAAAACATCGACGCCTTTAGTGCCCGCATCAATTAGTAATTTTTCACATGTTGCTCAAAATTAATTATATTCTCAATAAATAAAGGAGTTGAAGAGTATCATATAAAAATAAATTTACATGCATAATTGACTACTTATACCAAATTAAAAATAATAACATATTTATCATTATTTCGTGGAGATTACACTTTTGCCCTAAGCGAGCGACTTTTAAAACACTTGGAAGTTATTAATTGGCGGCCATAACAATTTTTTTTAGCTTTAAAATATGTGAAAACATCTATCTTAAATATTCATAAAACTAGCGGTAACCCGTGCTCTGCACGGAAACCAATACTATGTCTTTTAACTATAGTTAACTAATATAGTAATCATCAATTTAACTAATACTATTAATAATAAAAATTAATCTATATGATTACTATTATTATAATAACTATTATAATTAATTAATACCATTAATAGTAATAGTTAATATATATTAATAGCAATGATTAGTCTATATAATAATAATTATTAATATAATTATTATAATAAAATAATATTATTAATAGTAATAGTTAATTGATATAGTAACTATTATGATTAATTAATATTAAAAATTAATAATCTAACTTATATAATAACTATTATAATCAACTAATACTAATAATAGTAATAGTTAATGTATGTAGCCTATTATAGTTAACCAATACTATTAATAGTAAAAAATAACTTATAAAGTAACTATTATGGTTAACTAATACTATTAATAGTAATAATTAGCTATATAGTAACTATTATAGTTAACTAATACTATTAATAGTAATAGTTAACTAATATAGTAGTAACTATTATAGTTAACTAATACTATTAATAGTAATATTTAACTAATATAGTTAACTATAATAGTAAATATTATAGTTAACTAATACTATTAATAATAATATTTAACTTGTATTGTAACTAATATTGTTAACTAATACTATTAATAGTAATAGTTAACTAATATAGTTAACTATAATAGTAACTATTACTAATAAGAGTAATAGTTAACTATAATGGTTAACTATTATAGTTAACTATTACTAATAATAGTAATAGTTACTATAATAGTTACTCTTTTTAGTAACTATTATTATTAGCTAATAGTATTAGCTAATGAAAAGAAAATGAAAAGTCACTTATTTATTAGTATGTTGTTGATGTGGCTTCTCCAAATGCAAGCTTTCTCCATTGTTTGTCCACATGTCAATACCATAGCTCTTTTGACCAATTTTAATATATATATATATATATATATATATATATAGATTTTCAGAAATTAATGACTAAGGCTATCCCGAAGGATGCGCCAAAACACTATCATTAGCGCAAAAGGGGGTCCAATCCAACAGAGCGCTAAACAGTTATTCAAAATGGCGCAGGACCTTTACTTGCTCCAAATATAGCGAGGCTATGAAGCTGCGTCATCCATCCTTCTTTTTTCTTTTCTTTTTTGTCATTTGCTTCTGTATCTATGCAACTCGTACTTATTTTGTAAATAAAATATTTATTATTATATTCATCTCAAAATAAATGTTAATCTTTTCTAAAAATAGTTTGCTCTGGATAAAAAAATTTGAAAATATATATAAAACATTTATTTTGAGACGGAGGGAGTAGCTTGTATTTGATATTTGATGTTAATAAAATATTAAACTTTTATGCTAAAAAACAATATATAATATTGTTTAATTATAATAATTGTTTATTATTATAACTTTAACCAAGCATTGGTGTCAATCTAATGCACAATGAAATTTTAAAACTTGTTATTGATCTATCACTTACTGATTTCTCAATTACAATTTTTAGAATTTTATTAGAATAATTAAATCGTCATTAATGTTTTGTCAAATTTTCTTTATGTTGACCATAAAAAATCAAAATGAGAATATTTTTTCAGAACAAAGAGAGTATTTAAATGGTTAGTTACTATTCCACCTCCCATAATAATTCCATTTCTACTGTTTCTTGAAGTATTATATTCTAATTATCTATTCTAGTTGCATCTTAAATGTTTTCATTTTTTTATTTTTTATTTTGTAGCCTAATTTAATTATCTAATTTCATGCCTTATTAATTAATTTAATATAACGTAGATTGATTTATAAATAATAATGTACCAATTAATATAAAACATAATAAATAAAATAAAACATAAAGAATATTATAAAATATGCATTTTAGACGCAAGATGGTTGGAGATGGTGATAAACATCTGGTGCAAAAGTTGCACCATTTTAAAGTTATAGTGTAATTTTTGCACCAAACCATTGGAGACAGTCTAAATATCATAAATTAGTGGGACAATGGGTAAAGATGTCCAAACAAGAAATGATGAGAAAGGTGTTCGTATTTGGGCTTGGGCCTTACGGTACGACCTTAAGCCGATCCTCACATAAGGCGGTTTAGTAGTGTTACTGTCTGCAAGTCGGTTTTATCCCTCTTTATATTTCTCTCCCGTTGCAATTCCTGAACGAATCAGACCTCATCTCTCGACGATTCATGCCCTAATTGTAAGCCACTCTCCGTTTTGTTTATCTTTTTCGGCATACATATTTGTTTAATTTCAAGCAAGTTAAGCAAACCCTAGTTTTGTTACTTCTATTTGTCATTGCTGATTTTTTAGGGTTTTATCATTGAAGTTAGGGTTTGTTAGATTGATTGGAGATGGCGCATCTGGGTGGTGGTGCCGAGGCGCACGCCAGATTCAAGCAGTATGAATACCGTGCTAATTCGAGTCTTGTTTTGACCACGGATTCTCGCCCTCGTGATACCCATGAGCCTACTGGCGAGCCCGAGTCGTTATATGGGAAGATTGATCCTAAATCTTTTGGTGACCGTGCTTACCGAGGGAGACCGGCGGAACTGGATGAGAAATTGCAGAAGGCTAAGAAGAAGAAGGAGAGAGAACCGTCTTCGGGTGCTGCTGAGCCTGTTAGGCAGAGCAAGAGGAGGCGGTTGCAAGAAGAAAGCGTGTTGAGTTCGACTGATGAAGGGGTTTATCAGCCTAAGACTAAGGAGACTCGGGCAGCTTACGAGATTATGCTTAGTTTGATTCAGAAGCAGCTGGGTGGGCAGCCTTTGAATATTGTTAGTGGTGCTGCGGATGAGATTTTGGCCGTGCTCAAGAATGAGACCATTAAGAATCCTGATAAGAAGAAGGAGATTGAGAAGCTGTTGAATCCGATACCAGGGGATGTTTTTGATGCTTTGGTTAATACTGGGAAGCTTATTACGGATTTTCAGGATGGTGGAGGTGATGCACCGGGGTCTGGTGTGGCCAATGATGGGGATGCCCTGGATGATGATGTTGGCGTGGCGGTTGAGTTTGAAGAGAATGAAGAGGAGGAAGAAGAGAGTGATCTTGATATGGTACAGGAAGATGATGAAGAGGAGGATGATGGGTTGGATCGGGATGGCACTGGGGCTATGCAGATGGGTGGAATTGATGATGATGACGCGCAGGAAGCTAATGAGGGCATGACACTTAATGTGCAGGATATTGATGCTTATTGGCTTCAGAGGAAGATTTCACAGGCATACGAACAACAGATTGACCCACAGCAGAGTCAGAAGCTTGCTGAAGAGGTACTAAAAATTCTTGATGAAGGGGATGACCGGGAAGTTGAAACCAAGTTGCTGCTGCATTTACAGTTCGATAAGTTCAGCCTCATAAAGTACCTTCTAAGGAACCGGTTGAAGATTGTTTGGTGTACTCGTCTTGCTAGGGCTGAAGATCAGGAAAAGAGGATGAAGATAGAAGAGGAAATGATGGGGCTGGGACCCAGTTCAGCCGCGATTTTGGAGCAGCTTCATGCTACCAGAGCAACAGCAAAAGAGAGGCAGAAGAACTTGGAGAAAAGCATAAGAGAAGAAGCTCGTAAGTTGAAGGATGACAGTGTCGGTGGTGGTGAATATGGTGAACGGAGTCGAAGGGAGCCTGTTGACAGAGATGCTGATGGTGGTTGGTTGCAAGGGCAGAGGCAGTTACTTGACCTTGAAGACCTTTCCTTTCAGCAAGGAGGTCTGCTCATGGCTAATAAGAAATGCGAGCTTCCATTGGGATCTTATAGAAACCACAACAAAGGATATGAAGAAGTTCACGTGCCAGCCTTGAAGCCAAAACCTATTGCTGCCAATGAAAAACTTATAAAGATTTCTGAGATGCCAAGCTGGGCACAAGCGGCTTTTGAAAGAATGACCCAGTTAAACAGGGTCCAGAGTAGAGTGTATGAAACTGCTCTCTTCAAAGCAAATAATATTCTGCTGTGTGCTCCTACTGGTGCTGGGAAGACCAATGTTGCTATGCTTGCTATTCTTCAACAACTTGCATTGCATAGGAACGAAGATGGGTCATTTAACCACAGTGATTACAAGATTGTCTATGTGGCACCAATGAAAGCCCTTGTAGCAGAAGTGGTTGGTAATTTGTCTAATCGTTTACAGACCTATGGTGTCAATGTGAAGGAATTAAGCGGAGATCAATCTCTGACTCGACAACAAATTGAGGAAACACAGATCATTGTGACAACTCCAGAGAAGTGGGATATTATAACTAGAAAGTCAGGAGATCGCACGTATACCCAGCTTGTAAAGCTTCTGATCATTGATGAAATTCATCTTCTACATGATAACAGAGGACCTGTGTTGGAAAGTATTGTTGCAAGAACTGTTAGACAGATTGAAACCACAAGGGAGCATATTCGTTTGGTTGGGTTATCAGCTACGCTTCCGAATTACGAAGATGTTGCTTTGTTTCTGAGAGTTAAGCTGAACGGTGACAAAGAGAAAGGTAAAAAAGTAGAAGAGCAAGGTCTCTTCTATTTTGACAATAGTTACAGACCTTGCCCACTTGCTCAGCAGTACATTGGAATCACTGTAAAAAAGCCGTTGCAGAGATTTCAATTGATGAATGATGTTTGTTATGAGAAGGTGATAGGTGTAGCTGGAAAGCATCAAGTGCTTATTTTTGTCCATTCAAGGAAGGAGACGTCTAAAACTGCCCGTGCAATAAGAGACTCTGCACTTGCTAACGATACCCTTGGAATATTCTTGAAAGAGGATAGTGCTAGCCGTGAAATTCTTCATAATCATACTGAGCTGGTTAAGAGCAATGATCTCAAGGACCTATTACCATATGGTTTTGCAGTTCATCATGCTGGAATGGCTAGGACTGATCGTCAGCTGGTTGAGGACCTCTTTGCCGATGGACATGTTCAAGTGTTGGTTTCAACTGCAACCCTTGCTTGGGGAGTTAATTTACCTGCCCACACTGTGATTATAAAGGGTACTCAGATTTATAATCCTGATAAAGGAGCATGGACAGAGCTGAGTCCACTGGATGTTATGCAAATGTTGGGCCGTGCAGGGAGGCCACAATACGATACATATGGTGAAGGAATAATTATAACAGGACATAGTGAGCTACAGTATTATCTTTCATTGATGAATCAACAGCTTCCTATTGAAAGTCAATTCATATCCAAATTGGCTGATCAATTGAATGCAGAAATTGTGCTTGGAACTGTCCAAAATGCTAGAGAAGCTTGTCATTGGCTCAGTTATACGTACTTGTACATTCGCATGGTGAGAAATCCTACTCTCTATGGTCTAACTCCTGATGCTCTGAAGAGTGACATTACACTGGAGGAGAGGAGAGCTGATCTGGTAAGCCTTTTTACTTCCAATTCCCTCTACTATATGTGATTCAATTATAACTTAGTCATGCATTTACGGTTGTCATATACTGTTGATGAAATTTGCTGCCCCTTCTTTGTTAGTATTTTTTCCTAGTATTAGTTTATGTTCATGTGCCTGTTTATTAAGTTTGCCTTTCTTCTTATATTTTTCCTTTTGTAAATTTCATGTTTCTTACATTGTTCAGTATTTGCTTCTTTACTCTGTCTTTGGATAGTGCTTTTGTTTGTCAATGAGAGAAGCAAATTGACAGTGCAGAAGCCAAAATATGTTGGAATCGGGTGTAGGGTTGTCAAACAGGAGGTCAAAAAGGGACATAAATCTGCCAGGCTTTGCGAGAAAAACGAGTGAGAAGTGTTTCCTTGTTTTTTTTGTTCTCTTTGCTACCTTCAGGAAAGAAAGATTATTTGTCCAAATATAGGTAGACTTGTATTGCCCGTGTCAACATCCTTTTTGTTGTTTTACCATGAAGCTTGATTTTGATTGTTTTTACGACCAAAATGATTTGGGGTCAGTAAATATGAGTCATCGTATGGATTTTCAGTAAACCGTACACGGGGTCGTGGGATGTGACTGGGTTTATCTAAAATGTAGCTTAGTGAGTTTTGACAATTAGAAGCAAAAGAATGCCTTAATCTTTAATTAGGTTTGCCCGAACATAGATTGGGTTTTTCAGAGCAGTGTCATTGCATTGTTATGCTCTGTGTTGAGTCTGCTTAGGGAAAATGTCCATCTTTGAGTAACGTAATTTCAGATGATTTCCTTCTTCATTTGTTAAATCTTGCGAGGTGTCACGATTGATTAAGTCATTGTTTTACCGTTCTGCTGTGGTATTTGATGCAGTTCCCTTTAGTTGCCTACTCTGGACACCCAGTTTTTTCTAGGCAAGGACAATCTGATTATAATATGAGATCTTAAAATTGATTAATCTATAGGCACGGTTCTTTATGTGACATCATTCTGATTTTAATGTTGAAATATGCTTCTCTTGCTTTCTTAAAAATGCTCTTTCCTTTCCCCATCTGCGAAAATTTTCTCCCTGACTGTGTTTGTTGTGTTCTATTGCAGGTTCATTCTGCTGCGACAATATTGGACAAGAATAACCTGGTGAAGTATGATCGAAAAAGTGGGTATTTCCAGGTTACCGACTTGGGTCGGATTGCGAGTTACTACTATATAACACATGGAACCATCTCCACTTACAATGAGCATTTAAAGCCGACGATGGGTGATATTGAACTTTGTCGGTTGTTTTCGCTTAGTGAAGAATTCAAATACGTGAGCGTGAGACAAGATGAGAAGATGGAACTTGCAAAGCTTTTGGAGCGTGTTCCCATTCCTGTCAAGGAAAGTCTGGAGGAGCCCAGTGCCAAGATTAACGTCTTACTCCAAGCATATATTTCTCAGCTGAAGCTTGAGGGACTCTCTTTGACATCTGATATGGTGTTTATTACTCAGGTTAGTTCATCAGCCATTCCGTTCTTTCTTAAAGTATTGTGGTTGAAATATCTGTGTCTTCCTATTTGGTATCTGTAATTCATGTTTGAGACTAATGCTCTCCTCGCTTTCCTTAACAACGAAATCCCCAACAAGAAAAAGAGTCCTCTGCGCAACTCTCTATGTTAGTCTGTCCTAATTAGCAATCCCATTTCTAATACTTTTGCTATAGTTTTTTTTTTTTTTTTTTTTTTTTAATAATATATATATATATATTTATTATTTTCTGAAATATATCATCTTAGTGCAATTTGAGGAAATTCATGGTGAAGGGTAACTGTTAAGTATAAATATTTTTTGACTTCGCAGAGAGTTAATTTTCCGTTTTATTAAGTTGGGTGTATATTTTTATTTAACTAGTGTGATTTCTTTTGCAGAGTGCTGGACGTCTTATGCGTGCTCTATTTGAGATTGTCCTAAAGCGAGGATGGGCGCAATTAGCTGAGAAAGCATTGAACCTGTGTAAAATGATTAATAAGAGGATGTGGAGTGTCCAAACACCACTTCGCCAGTTCCATGGGATCCCAAATGATATGTTGATGAAGTTGGAGAAGAAAGATTTGGCTTGGGACCGATATTATGATCTCTCATCGCAAGAGCTAGGAGAGCTTGTGCGCTTTCCTAAAATCGGAAGAACTCTTCACAAGTGCATTCACCAGTTCCCCAAGCTTGACCTGTCAGCACATGTTCAGCCAATTACTCGCACCATTCTAAGGGTTGAACTCACAATTACACCAGACTTCCAGTGGGAGGACAAGCTTCATGGATATGTGGAACCATTTTGGGTTCTAGTAGAGGACAACGATGGCGAATACATACTTCATCATGAATATTTCTTGCTGAAGAAGCAGTATGTTGATGAGGACCATACTTTGAGTTTTACTGTCCCAATCTATGAGCCGCTACCACCTCAGTACTTCATCCGGGTCGTATCGGATAGATGGCTGGGAGCACAATCCGTGTTGCCCGTTTCTTTCCGCCACCTAATTTTGCCAGAAAAATATCCTCCACCGACGGAGCTGCTTGACTTGCAGCCACTTCCTGTGACTGCTTTGAGAAATCCGTCTTATGAGGCACTTTATAAATTTAAGCACTTCAACCCTGTCCAGACTCAAGTTTTCACTGTGTTATACAACTCAGATGATAATGTTTTAGTAGCTGCACCAACTGGGAGTGGGAAGACGATATGTGCTGAGTTTGCCATACTAAGGAACCATCAGCAAGGTACCGACAGTGTCATGCGTGCTGTGTATATTGCTCCTATTGAAGCCCTCGCTAAGGAAAGGTACAATGAATGGAAGGAGAAATTTGGAGATGGTCTTGGCATGAGAGTTTGTGAATTAACTGGGGAAACAGCTACAGATTTGAAATTGCTTGAGAAAGGAAATATAATTGTCAGCACTCCTGATAAATGGGATGCTTTGTCCCGCCGTTGGAAGCAGCGTAAGCACGTGCAGCAAGTTAGTCTCTTCATTGTTGATGAGCTGCACTTGATTGGAGGTCAAGGTGGGCCGATCTTAGAGGTGATAGTCTCTAGGATGAGATATATTGCAAGTCAAGGCGGACAAAACATTCGAATTGTGGCTTTGTCAACTTCCCTTGCAAATGCCAAGGACTTGGGTGAATGGATTGGGGCAACCTCTCATGGTCTTTTTAACTTTCCACCTGGTGTTAGGCCGGTGCCCCTGGAAATACATATACAAGGCATTGACATTGCTAATTTTGAAGCCAGAATGCAGGCGATGAGTAAGCCCACATATACTGCGATTGTCCAACACGCCAAGGCTACAGAACCAGCCATTGTTTTTGTTCCTACAAGGAAGCATGCCCGTCTAACTGCTGTGGATCTTATGACATACTCGAGCGCTGAAAACAGCGGAAAACCTATTTTTTTGTCCAAGTCAGGAGAAGACTTGGAGCCATACATTGGTGGAACCAAGGAGCCGACACTGAGAGAGACACTGAAGTACGGAGTTGGATTTTTGCACGAGGGCTTAACGCAAACAGACCAAGATATTGTAAGGCGACTGTTTGAAGCGGGGTGGGTAAGAGTATGTGTTATGAGCAGTTCTATGTGTTGGGGAGTGCCTCTCCGTGCGCATTTGGTAGTTGTCATGGGAACTCAATACTATGATGGCCGGGAAAATGCTCACACTGACTATCCAGTTACAGATCTGCTTCAGATGATGGGTCATGCCAGTCGACCACTCGTGGACAATTCTGGGAAGTGTGTTATATTTTGCCATGCGCCACGTAAAGAGTACTATAAGAAATTTTTATTTGAGGCATTTCCAGTTGAAAGCCACCTACACCACTTCTTACACGACAATTTAAATGCTGAAATTGTTGTTGAAGTCATTGCAAACAAGCAAGATGCAGTGGATTATCTGACTTGGACATTCATGTATCGGAGGCTTACACAGAATCCAAATTATTACAATCTTCAAGGTGTTAGTCAAAGACATCTATCAGATCATCTGTCGGAAGTTGTTGAAAACACGCTGAACGATTTGGAAGCTAGTAAATGTGTGGCTATAGAGGAAGATTTTGATCTCTCCCCATTGAACCTTGGTATGATTGCATCATATTATTATATTAGTTACACTACAATAGAACGTTTCAGTTCTTCATTGACCGCAAAGACAAAGTTGAAAGGTCTGTTGGAGATTTTGGCTTCGGCTTCTGAGTATGAGCAACTGCCAATACGTCCTGGTGAAGAAGAGTCGATACGAAAGTTAATCCATCACCAGAGGTTCTCCTTTGAGAACCCAAAATACACTGACCCTCACGTCAAGGCAAATGCACTCCTACAAGCCCATTTCTCCAGGCAAACGGTGAGTGGGAATTTGGGGTCTGATCAGCAAGAAGTACTTCTTTCTGCCAGCAGATTACTTCAAGCAATGGTTGATGTTATCTCGAGCAGTGGCTGGCTCAACCTAGCTATTCTTGCCATGGAAGTGAGTCAGATGGTGACACAGGGTATGTGGGAGCGTGACTCTATGCTTCTACAACTTCCTCATTTCACTAAAGATTTGGCTAAGAGATGCCAAGAGAATCCTGGAAGGAGCGTGGAGACGGTTTTTGACTTGGTGGAGATGGAGGATGATGAGAGGCGGGAGCTCTTGCAAATGTCAGACTCCCAACTGAGAGATATTGCCAAATTTTGCAACCGTTTCCCAAATATTGATATGTCGTATGAAGTTCTGGACAGTGAAAAAGTAAGTGCTGGAGATGATATCACTTTGCTGGTGACCCTGGAAAGGGATCTAGAGGGAAGGACAGAGGTTGGGCCAGTGGATGCCCCTAGATATCCGAAAGTCAAAGAAGAGGGATGGTGGCTTGTAGTTGGTGATCCCAAAAGTAATCAGTTGCTTGCGATCAAGAGGGTTTCACTGCAGAGAAGGTCCAAGGTCAAGCTTGACTTTACGGCACCTGGAGAAAAAGGAAAGAAGGATTATACTGTTTATTTCATGTGTGATTCTTACCTAGGATGTGACCAGGAATATGGCTTCACCGTTGATGTCAAGTCACCCAACCATGAAGATGACAACTGAAGAGACTATGAGATGTATGTGTTGCTGCAAGTTACATTATTATTATTATCTGTGTATTAATGGCTTTGGTTTACTGTTTATCAGTTAATGTTTTGCTTCTCTATTAGCACTATAAGACAAGGATGCTGGTTTTCATTCTGTTTCTTGAAAATACCCTAAACGTTTGTTTGTTCGTAATGCTGCAGTCTAAGGTGTGCTCTCAGTTTCATCCCTGTAATGTGGAAGCATTTCTCAGAAGGTTTTGAATGAGGTATTTGTTTTGCTTGTTGCTAGTGACGTTTGTTGCCTCTTTGCCTTCTATATTTTTACTGTCCTTGTTAGTGGAGCTTGTGGCAGATGATCATTTTGATGCTTATGGTGCATAATTATGCTTATGATATAGAGTATCATTTTGAAGAGCGGTCTTGCTCTCCTAAAACCTGTTGTTATCATTGCTATTGAACACCCCCTTTCGTCCTTTTATATCTTTTCTTTTGTTGATGTCATGTAACTATGAAGTTTGAAGTTTAAACTACTTTAGTGTTTTGGATTACAAATGGCCTAATATTAAGCTAGTTTTTTAGCATTTCTTTTTTCAAACTGATAATGTTCTCACTGATCTTATTCTCGACAAGCATGAACTGTTTTTTTTTTTTTTTTTTTTGATTTCACTGTGGCCATTTCTCTATAGCTCTTGAAGCCAATCGTGTGGACGAAGCTCTTGTTAACTTGTTGTTTTACAGTTGAATAATATTCTGCTTGTAATCTTTTACTCCCTCCGTCCCAAAATGAATGCCTAATTTTCCAAAAGTTTTGTACCAAAATAAAGGCCTTTTTATTTTTTGTTGTTGTAGAATGTGCGAAATCAGTCATCATCAAACAACAAGTTCTGATTCACGCTTCCACTCATTATGCAATTATTGTGAGATCATCAAGTTTTTTTTTTTTTTTTTTTTTTTAAATGTACTTATGCTACTAAAAGTGCTTACTCTCCTGACCTAGGCACAGTATAATTATGTGCATCATTTATAAGTTGTATACAGTTGTTCCCCCCTCCACCATGAGAATTATCACTTTAGTTGCCTAATAGCAGCTGTTTTTTCACTTGCAGGTTGAAGAGGTTACTTTGAATTTTCATTCTGTAGAAGATTCAGAACGGCTGAATGAATGCGGTGCAGATGTGGTTTAATCACTCCATCAAGAATTTTGATTTAGCACCCATGACCCGTACTTGTTTAATGCACTGTTTTTGCAAAATCACGCTGTATTTGTACTTGTTTGGATATAGTATGTAGCAGTTCCATCTCCTGTGCTTTAGAGAGAGAGATTATCTTGTTTTTCAGACATTAACTAGAGTAATCCAGTTGTACAGACATGCGACTGTTTCTTTTTCTTGGATGATTTTATCTTCTCTTTTAGACATTAACTAGAGGCCTATCTTTGAGCTTGGAGGTTTTGTCTAGCTTTACTTGTTTTCTTGTCGTTAAAGGTCTCGAGATAGAGAGTGCTATTTTCCTCGTAGTTGAATTATAAAAAGGATCTTTTTTATTGTAAATCAACTATAAATCATGTTTACTTGTCAAAATTACACTATATATTATTCTTTTTGTCCCTAAATGAGTGTCTTTGTTTCTTGACGACGAGATGGAGAGTGCTATTTTCCTCGTAGTTGAATTATAAAACCTGACGGATTTTCTGGGGACGAACCAAAAAGAGCACAAGAATATTTCTGGGAAATAGGGATCATCAAAAATATTAAAATTTTGATTAGGTTAGGGTCTTGAGACTTGGATAGATATATTCTCCCTCTAGTTTGCTCAACGACCAAAAAAGATGTAGAAATAACAAAATAAAGAACATTGTGATCCACATATGATATAACCAGATTTACTTTTGAGGAGCTTTCTTATTACCCTTTGCCAAGGAAGTTATAGGCAATTTGTACCAATAAACATAAGATGGTGCCCATCTTAATCAAACTGAACCAACATTGCAACAGGTTTAATTTTGATCTACAAAGCCTAATCCCAAAATATTTAGTGTCGTCTAACATGAATCGTTGAATAGAATTGCCAATGAAGTCAAAAACTATGAAAAGCTCAAAATGTAACCCAACTGGAAAAATGTACAAGCGTCTGTTGCCCTTTATTATGATTAGACCGCCTTTCTTGTACCTTCAGCCATTCAGAGTGTATTACTCTCTGGCTTCTATCTCCCCAGAAGCCAGCTCAACCTCCCTCTGTGCCATTTCCTTCTCTAGTCTGCTCAACAACAAAACTAGATAAATAAATAATCAATAAAATACAGTAGCAAAATAAATATAAGCAACTTCACAACCTTAATCAGTACCTATAAGAAATGTCTGATTTTTGAAAATCACAAAAATGTACAAGCGTCTGTTGTCCATTTTATGGCGAAGTTACTTGCAATCATGAAGTCATATGGTCAGATCATTAAGGGTATTTACTATATGCTCCCAAAAGCGCTTAAATCCTAGTAGCATTCTTGAATTTCCTTAAGAAATTAACATTCATTTAGGGATGGTGGGAGTACTTCATAATTCTTAGTCAGCCAAAAAGTGATGAGCATATCGTGCGGTTACCATGTATTTGATTTGCAGGCCCAAAATGAAACTGTTCCAGATTTGCCCCTCTCGGAGATGATTCCTATAGATATTCCACAGACCTGTCATTTCAGGAGCAAGATCTACAAAAAAAAAGGGAATAATTTTCCGGACTCCAATTTTTTTCTCAAGGCCGAAAAAACCAATCTAAATATGGGAGCACCAAAAGATTGGTCTAATGTGCAGTTCCATAATAAAGTTCAAAACCACTGCAATGGAGAATTATTAGTACATAATACATACAGTATATAGAACACATCCACATGGCAAGCTCAAGAACACAGTTGATGCAATATCACCAAGTGAGTGCATATGAATATACACAAACATGTCATCATAAGATAAGTTAAGAATTTACATACTATTTGTACAACAATGTCAATAAGAATGATTGTAGTTGTGCGAATATGTTCCATCTACAACTTCTAAAAGATGATCAAGTTCAAGATATTTCAAAGATAGTTGCTGGGATGAATAAAATTCAAGCCAAGTTTACACCAAGTTTACGTTTTTGTGTGTAAAAAACTCCATTGTCTTTAAATAACATATCTATTTACAATTTGTCCACATAATATGGAAACACTTACTGATACAGACGATTGATTTATATTTCATGGTAGCTGTAGTAAACGGAACAGAAATGAAGCATAAGTGATCAAAAACTTTCCTGTAGAGTAGATTTCCATGTCAGATGCCCGATAAAAACTTTATCAAACTTAATGGTGCTGAGGTTCACTAAATGCAATTATAGACAGCAATTACCTTATTATGGAAGGCTTCATAGAGTGTACATTTCTGCATCGTTCTGGCTAACATCAGCTTTTGTATTACTCTTTCGCATCACTTGACAAGTATAGTGAGGATGGACAGAAGAAACTAATGGTGAATTTTGTTAGTTGAGACATAAACAAGGCAAGTGATCCTCAAAGTTGCAAGCTGTAGATACCCCAAAATCTGCTCCATATGAAAAAAAAAAAAAACAACTCCAAGCTAAAATATATTGCTAAGCCAAAAAAAATTCTCACCTAAATCACCGTCTAGAAGCCAACGTACGAGCCAAAAGATAAGCATGGAAGCTTAAACCTTCTCAATAAGTGAAATTCTTTCATATGTTAGAATCCCTTGCATAAGGTAAAATCCTTTTAATTCTTATGCGATTAGAGTTGGGACTCATAGGTCTAGTTGTAATATCCGGCCCTTGGCCATATATATTTTTTTTTTATGTTATTTATGAAACTCCTTTAAATGACAATTGGGCTTAAAGAATTAGAGTAAATGCTAAATTATAAGGATGGGCCCAAGTTAGTCAAACCCAATTAAGAATGTGACTCCTTATTATTTTAGGAGTAAAGGATCCTAGTATAAATATACCATTACCCTAACCCTACCAGTTTCTACCACAAAAGAAATCAAAAGAACGGGAAGGTTGAGAGAGAGGGCGGCGCTGGAGCTTGCCGAGAGGGAGAGAGACCGGAAAAGAGGAAGAAGAGAAGAGAGAAGATCGACCAAGGTAAAGCTATAATCCCTAAGTTGATTTCTCTACTCAATTCACCTATTCAAAGATGAATATGGAATGGAAAACCTAAAACCTAACCTTCTTCTTCATCCTAGAAAAATCGCAGCAAGAACCCTAGAGAGTTAAAGTATGAAATTTAGGGTTGGGAATAAGAAAAATAATATGAAGATGGTGACTGTGTGTGTGGGGATGACGTGCGCAGTGTGTGTGTATGGGTGTGCAGCAGGTGTGTGTGTGTGCGGTTGGGTGTGTGTGTGTGTGTGTGTGCGGTTGGGTGTGTGTGTGTGTGTGTGTGCGTGTGTGATGCGTTGGGAGTGTGTGTGGTGCTGGGTGTGTGTGCGTGTGCGTGTGATGCGTTGTGTGTGTGTATTATGTATGTATGTGTGTGTGTATTAGGATTGAAATCAAGGTATTAGTGATGAACTACAATGAACAATTATGCTGGGAATAGTAATATCGCACTGTGAATAGTAATCTGAATTTTATAACCTGTGAATAGTAATTCAACGCTGTGAATAGTAATCTGGGGTACATAATCTGTGAATAGTAAATGTACGCTGTGAATAGTAATCGACGCAGTGAATAGTAATCTGGAATTTAGTAGGCTGTGAATAGTGTTTTGGGTTGAAATAATGGAACCTAAAGTGTTTCAATGAAGAATAGAAACCATGTAACCTTAAGGGTATTTTAGTAATCCGAAAGGGGTATTTTGGGAACACAAATAATGGGTAGAACGAACCCTAACAAAGAGTTTAGGATGATGAACTCGAAAGGTTAAGAAAGTAAAATAAAGTATATTGGGGACGGAGAATTAAAGTAATCTATGTCCCTAATAAAACCGTATTTGCGTGTTTGTAGATTTTGCACGTGAAATTGCTAAGTGAAGACTGGAAGGCTAAGGTAAGGGATTACGTTCCTTAAAGTTTTTGAATATCATCCTTTTGAGATAGGATCCCTTTTATTCTTTCAAGTGTAGCTACTTATGGCCGTAGCATTTGAACTCTTATGACTCGAACGTCTTTTGAACTATCTTACCCATGATATGTGTTGCTCATAGGGTATCAAAGAGAATTGAATTTGCTTTAAGTATTCTTGTACCTAGAATGCTTTGTGGAACATTGCTATATCTAAAAGAAACGGGTATAGTTAGCTTAGTCTGATAGAAAAGGGCTTAGCTAGAATTAGTCTGACTGAAAAGGGCTAATTTAGATAGTCTAATTTGAGAGAAAAGAATTAGACGCAACGCTACTTGATGAAGTGGCTTAATGATCATGATCGAACTTAAAAGGGAGCACCGTGAGAAGGTGTAAGGTCCCTCGACACCCTGAAAAGGTGTAACACCCTGAAAAGGTGATGAATGTAACTATGGAATTGACGGAACTGTATTAGAGCCATAACTTCTTGAACTCGATAACTGTGCTTTCGTATATGTGTACAGTTAAGATTATTGATTTTAGCCATTCATCGAAGATATTATGTTGGCTCCGTTCTTTCGGTCATCTCTCCTTAGTACCCGGAGAGATCCCGTATGAACTTACTGAGCATTGTTCGCTCACCCTTTCTTATATTATTTTTCCCAGGTAAAGATTAAGGACCAAGAGGGATTGCAAGGAAGGGCAGTCGATGGTCAAGTGAAGGGTTTTTAGATACTTTTATGTTTTTATGTTGAGCTAGTGGGATGTACTAGCCGTTAGAATCTAAACGTTAGTTACGCTTCCGCACTATTTTGAATTATGGTTAGATTATACTAGCCGTTGTTTTGAACGTTGGACTTGAATTATGTTTGTCGTTTGAGATTTCCCATGGTTTATGGATTTTATTTATTATATGAAAGTTGGGTCGTTACAGTTGGTATCAGAGCAATGGGATTAGAACTTAAGGGATAGGAACTCTGATATTAAATAGGTTTGATCTGGGCTCTCTAAGAGGAACTAGGGCTGCTTGAAATCAAACTAGTTATTTAAGGAAACTTTCTAATTTAGGAAACTTTCTAATTTGGGGGGGAAATTTCCAAATAAGGAAACTTACTATTTTGGGAAAGACCCTAAGATGAAAGTTCTTTTGAAGCCTCATTCTTCATGTGTTTAGGGACGATGATTATATAAACTCTAAGTATGTGATACTAATGATGATTTTGGTCTAATTGTAGGAAATGGACAAACATAGCATCCTGAGGAAGAGATTGATTCAGAGGTATGCTCGAGGAACTAAGGGACTGTTGAAGAAGATAGAAAGAGAAAGAGCAAGGGCGAAGAACGTCATGGGAAGGCTGTTGTTTGCTCACAATGCACTTAAGGAAGTTAAGACAGAACTAGAAGAGACTCGAAGAAAGTTGATTGAAAATGAAGAGTACACTGACAGAGTGAGGGAACAAGCATGGGTGTATCTTGATGAGTTAAAGCAGCTAAGGGAACAAGTGAATGCAAACCCCATTCAAGGAAACCCCCCAGTCATTGCAGCCCCAATAGAAGAGAACGTGGTGGCTGAAGCAGAAGCTGTAGAGGAACCAGTGGAAATTGATATTATCGTGGAGGGCAGTGAAGCCGCCCCTATCGTGATTGAAGATGAGGAAGAACTGGAAGAAATACCGGTTCGAAGGCCAAAGGGGAGGCCAAGAGGCTCAAGGAAGGCACCCAGAGCACCGAGTGGAAGACCTAGGGGAAGACCTAGGAAAGTCAACCATGATTAAAAATAAAGCGTAGAGTTATATTTTAGTTACTTTACTCGTTCCATAGTAAAGATAGTTAGTTCTAGTTTAAAGTATGCTAGAAACTTTTGTTTTGATTCTTTATTCTTAGAAAGACCCTCTTAATAAAGTTATGAGTTATTTTAGCAAATGGTGTTGTTAATAATGTGGTTCTTAAATTTCATGATATGTGAACTCGTTAGAACAAAGAAGTATTGGTCAAATGAAAAGACCATAAGTAGAATGGGCTTATTGAAACAGCCAAGGGAAATAAGTTTTGGTCTAGTAAAAATGATCGAAACAAGGGACCTATTGAAACGGTCAAGAGTAAGAATATAAATGGCTTATTGAAGCGGCCATGTAAAGTAAATATCAATCTATTGAGTTGATCAAAACAAGAATGAAAAATAACCTATTGAAACGGTTAAGTATAAAGATGAGCGGGTCTAGTAAATTGACCTATGATTAGTAAGTAAAAAGTCTAGTGAAATGACTTCCTTTAAGAAAAACCATTTAATGAAATGACTAGAGATCTAGTAAATTGATCTTATGAGAAATTTTCGTCCTTGGGGACGGCCTTTTATAAAAGTATGTAGCATAGTAGCAATGCTTGTGTAGTATGAGTAACGTTTACCCCTGATACTAACGAGAGTGTAATCTTAATCAGATGTCTGGAAGGGGTAACAGGAGGAACGCTAACAACGCTGGAAACAACAACGGTCAAGTTGACCCTAATATGGTAAATCTGCTGCAAACTTTGAACCAAACCGTGGCTGGGATTGGTCAAGTCATGGCGACTCTAGCTCAACCGCAGCAACAGGCTCCACAGGTTCCCTTGAGAGATCCGTTGGAAGTATTCCAAAAGAGAAACCCAGAGTCATTCTCTGGTACAAATAAGGAGAAGCCCGAGGACTGGGTAAAGGACATGGAAAAGATATTTGAGACTCTGGAATGTACAACCGAGAGAAAGGTGGTGTTTGCCACTTTTATGCTGAAAGGGCAGGCCTTAAAGTGGTGGGAGGCTGAGAAAAGAGCTGCTATCGCACGTGGAGATGCTGAATTCACGTGGGATAGATTCAAACGAGTGTTTTATGAGAAGTATTATCCAATGAGTACCCGCAATGCTCGAGTGGCAGAATTTATGACACTGGTGCAAGGCAAGATGTCGGTGGATGACTATTGTGAGAAATTCACTGAGTTGTTGGAGTTTGCCCCTGCATTCTTTGACAATGAAGAGCAGAAGGCCCGCAAGTTTGAGTTTGGATTGAGCGACCGTATCCGTTATCGAATCACTCCACTGATGCTACCTACATATGATCAGGTGTTAGACAGAGCAAGAATTGTGGAAACAGAAGCAGAAAGTTACCGTAACAAAAAGGAGGAGAAGAAGAAATCGACTGACAAAGAGTCTACCAAAGGAAGCTGGAACCGTGAGGAAGGGAATAAGCGTAAAGCTACCGATGACCGCGAGAAGAATAATGCTGCTAATAAGCACCCGAATAGAGGTCAAGGAACCCGTAGGGATGGCAAAGGAGTGGACACTAAAGGGCAAGGTTCTAATGAAAAGTGCCAAGTGTGCGATGGGAAGCATAAGACTGAGGAATGCTGGTATAAAGAAAGGAAGTGTTACAACTGTGACAAGGTGGGGCATCCACACTGGAAATGTCAGGAACCCAAGAAGGATGCCAAGACTCAAGGAGCAAAGAATGACAACAAGGGAAAAGGCGGAGGTAATGGGCGCGTATTCACCATGACAGCTAAGGATGCGAGAGCCACAAATGATCTCGTGGCAGGTACGATCCAATTATACTCTCGTAATGTTCGTGCATTGATTGATACTGGTGCTACGCATTCAGTAATAAGTACTTGCTTAGCTAAGAAAATGAAATTGATCCCTGAGGCGTTAGAAAGCTCTTTAGTAGTAGATACCTTAACTAAGGATTCAATCCCTATTACATCGGTATATAAAAATTGTCCCTTAGAATTGGGTGGAACAAAATTTGAAGTTGATCTCATTAGCTTGGAGATTGAGGAGTTCGACGTGATCTTAGGAATGGATTGGTTAGCCGCATACCATGCCTACGTAGATTGCTTTAAGAAAGAAGTTCACTTTAGACTGCCATCGGGAGAAGAGTGTTGCTTCCAAGGGACGAAATGTAGAAACCGATCGAACCTTATATCTGCGATGAAGGCTCGCAAGCTATTGAGGAAAGGGTGTGAAGGATTTCTGGCATACGTAAGTACTACGGACCAGAAGGAAGTAACGATCGAAACGCTTTCGGTGGTTAAGGAATTCAAGGATGTGTTTCCGGAAGATTTGCCAGGGATACCGCCTGCAAGGGAAGTGGAATTTTCTATCGATTTGGTACCGGAGACTACACCAATATCGAAGGCACCTTATAGAATGGCTCCGGCAGAATTGAAGGAATTAAAGGAGCAATTGCAAGAATTATTGGATAAAGGGTTGATTAGGCCGAGTGTATCACCATGGGGTGCACCGGTATTGTTTGTGAAAAAGAAGGATGGATCGATGAGGTTGTGTATCGACTATCGTGAACTGAACCGTGTGACAGTAAGGAACCAATACCCGTTGCCTCGAATAGATGACTTGTTCGATCAGCTGCGTGGAGCGTGCTACTTTTCAAAGATAGATTTGAGGTCTGGGTACCATCAATTAAGAGTAAAGAAGGAAGATATATCTAAGACGGCCTTTAGAACGAGGTATGGGCATTATGAGTTCGTAGTGATGCCGTTTGGGTTGACTAACGCACCGGCAGCATTCATGGAGCTTATGAATAGAATATTCCAAGAGTTCTTAGATAAGTGCGTGATTGTATTCATTGATGACATTTTGGTGTATTCGAAAACCAAGGAAGACCATGAGGAACATTTGAAGCTAGTACTGCAGATCTTAAGAGAACAGAAGCTATATGCTAAATTCAAGAAATGTGAATTTTGGTTGGAAAAAGTGGCATTCTTAGGGCATGTTGTGTCAAAAGACGGGATTGCCGTAGATCCGACAAAGATAGAAGCTATTGTGGATTGGGAGAGACCAACTTCGGCAAGTGAGATCAGAAGTTTCTTAGGTCTAGCTGGCTATTATCGGAGGTTCGTAGAAGGCTTTTCGAAGTTGTCAGTGCCATTGACGAAGTTAACTCAGAAAGGAGCAAAGTATGTTTGGTCGGAGGACTGTGAAAAGAGTTTTGAGGAATTGAAGCGACGATTGGTGTCCGCACCAGTCCTTGCTTTACCATCTGGATCGGACGGATTCGTTATTTATAGTGATGCCTCACTGAAGGGATTGGGTTGCGTGCTGATGCAAAATGAGAAGGTTATAGCTTATGCATCTAGGCAATTAAAGAACCATGAGAAGAATTACCCAACCCATGATCTAGAATTAGCGGCAGTGGTGTTTGCTTTGAAAATATGGAGGCACTACTTGTATGGGGTGACATGCCAGATTTATACGGATCATAAGAGCCTTAAATATATATTCACCCAGAAGGAGCTTAATATGAGACAGAGAAGATGGTTGGAGTTATTGAAAGACTATGACTGCACAATTTTGTACCACCCTGGGAAAGCCAATAAGGTGGCGGATGCACTGAGCAGGAAGAATCGTGGGAAACTAGCTACATTGATTTCTAAAGAGGATAGTGCATGGAACCGCATAGAGATTTCTGGCATGGAAGTGCAAGTTAAAGGTTATCTGGCTCAACTGAGCGTTCAGCCAACGCTTATGGATAGGATTAAAGAAGCCCAAGGAGCTGATGAAGAATTAATGAAAATACATGAGAGCATCGCAAAAGGGAAGGCAAAGGATTTTCGTATGGGAGAAGATGGGATTCTGAGGTACCAATCTAGAATATGTGTGCCGGACAAGGACGACATCAAGAGGGAAATCTTAAAGGAGGCTCATTGTTCGAGATTTTCCGTACATCCTGGAAGTACGAAGATGTATAGGAACTTAAGAGAGTCGTTCTGGTGGAACAACATGAAGGGAGACGTAGCCGAGTTCGTATCAAGGTGTTTAGTGTGTCAACAAGTGAAAAGTGAACATCAGAGACCGACAGGATTGCTACAGTCATTACCTATTCCAGAGTGGAAGTGGGAACATATAGCTATGGATCTGGTGGTGGGATTACCAAAGACGTTGAAGGGCCATAATGCAATTTGGGTTATCGTGGATAGGCTTACGAAGTCGGCTCACTTTCTAGCAATTAAGGTAAATGATTCGTTAGAGAAATTGGCCAAATTATACATTGATGAAATTGTGAGACTGCATGGGATACCTGTTTCGATAGTATCTGATCGAGATGCGAGGTTTACATCAAAATTCTGGAAGAGTCTACAACAAGCATTGGGTACAGAGTTGGCAATGAGTACCGCTTTTCACCCACAGACGGATGGCCAGTCAGAAAGGACTATTCAGACGCTAGAAGATATGCTGAGAGCTACTTCATTAGATTGGCAAGGGACATGGGATGAACATCTGACGCTAGTAGAATTTGCGTATAACAATAGTTATCATGCTAGTATCGGTATGGCTCCGTACGAAGCATTATATGGGAGAAAGTGTAGATCGCCAACTTGCTGGGATGAAGTCGGTGAGAGGAAACTAACTGGACCGGAACTTGTTCAAGTAACCGCGGATAAAGTGCAACAAATTCGGAAGTGGTTGTTGACCGCACAAAGTCGACAGAAGTCGTATGCCGATCGTCGGAGACGTGATTTGGAATTTCAACTGGGCGATCATGTATTCCTGAAGATATCGCCAACAAAGGGAGTTATGCGGTTCGGTATTCGAGGGAAGTTAAGCCCGAGGTACGTCGGACCATTTGAAATTTTAGAAAGAGTTGGGATGGTAGCTTACAAGTTAGCTTTACCGCCTGTGTTAGCTGGAGTGCACAACGTATTTCATGTGTCGATGCTAAGGAAGTATATCCCTGATCCGAGTCATGTGATCGAGTATAAACAACTAAGGGTTCGTGCTGATTTGAGCTACGACGAGGAACCCATAAAGATTGTAGATCGGAAGGATCAAATCTTGAGGAAAAGGGTGATTCCTTATGTGAAGGTGCAGTGGAGCAATCATACAGAAAGAGAAGCTACGTGGGAGCTCGAGAGCGAGATGCGAGAAGCATACCCCGCGCTATTTTCCTGATTAAGGTACGTTTAGTTTGGTGGACCAAACTCTTTTAAGGAGGAAAGAATGTAATATCCGGCCCTTGGCCATATATATTTTTTTTTTATGTTATTTATGAAACTCCTTTAAATGACAATTGGGCTTAAAGAATTAGAGTAAATGCTAAATTATAAGGATGGGCCCAAGTTAGTCAAACCCAATTAAGAATGTGACTCCTTATTATTTTAGGAGTAAAGGATCCTAGTATAAATATACCATTACCCTAACCCTACCAGTTTCTACCACAAAAGAAATCAAAAGAACGGGAAGGTTGAGAGAGAGGGCGGCGCTGGAGCTTGCCGAGAGGGAGAGAGACCGGAAAAGAGGAAGAAGAGAAGAGAGAAGATCGACCAAGGTAAAGCTATAATCCCTAAGTTGATTTCTCTACTCAATTCACCTATTCAAAGATGAATATGGAATGGAAAACCTAAAACCTAACCTTCTTCTTCATCCTAGAAAAATCGCAGCAAGAACCCTAGAGAGTTAAAGTATGAAATTTAGGGTTGGGAATAAGAAAAATAATATGAAGATGGTGACTGTGTGTGTGGGGATGACGTGCGCAGTGTGTGTGTATGGGTGTGCAGCAGGTGTGTGTGTGTGCGGTTGGGTGTGTGTGTGTGTGTGTGTGCGGTTGGGTGTGTGTGTGTGTGTGTGTGCGTGTGTGATGCGTTGGGAGTGTGTGTGGTGCTGGGTGTGTGTGCGTGTGCGTGTGCGTGTGATGCGTTGTGTGTGTGTATTATGTATGTATGTGTGTGTATTAGGATTGAAATCAAGGTATTAGTGATGAACTACAATGAACAATTATGCTGGGAATAGTAATATCGCACTGTGAATAGTAATCTGAATTTTATAACCTGTGAATAGTAATTCAACGCTGTGAATAGTAATCTGGGGTACATAATCTGTGAATAGTAAATGTACGCTGTGAATAGTAATCGACGCAGTGAATAGTAATCTGGAATTTAGTAGGCTGTGAATAGTGTTTTGGGTTGAAATAATGGAACCTAAAGTGTTTCAATGAAGAATAGAAACCATGTAACCTTAAGGGTATTTTAGTAATCCGAAAGGGGTATTTTGGGAACACAAATAATGGGTAGAACGAACCCTAACAAAGAGTTTAGGATGATGAACTCGAAAGGTTAAGAAAGTAAAATAAAGTATATTGGGGACGGAGAATTAAAGTAATCTATGTCCCTAATAAAACCGTATTTGCGTGTTTGTAGATTTTGCACGTGAAATTGCTAAGTGAAGACTGAAGGCTAAGGTAAGGGATTACGTTCCTTAAAGTTTTTGAATATCATCCTTTTGAGATAGGATCCCTTTTATTCTTTCAAGTGTAGCTACTTATGGCCGTAGCATTTGAACTCTTATGACTCGAACGTCTTTTGAACTATCTTACCCATGATATGTGTTGCTCATAGGGTATCAAAGAGAATTGAATTTGCTTTAAGTATTCTTGTACCTAGAATGCTTTGTGGAACATTGCTATATCTAAAAGAAACGGGTATAGTTAGCTTAGTCTGATAGAAAAGGGCTTAGCTAGAATTAGTCTGACTGAAAAGGGCTAATTTAGATAGTCTAATTTGAGAGAAAAGAATTAGACGCAACGCTACTTGATGAAGTGGCTTAATGATCATGATCGAACTTAAGAGGGAGCACCGTGAGAAGGTGTAAGGTCCCTCGACACCCTGAAAAGGTGTAACACCCTGAAAAGGTGATGAATGTAACTATGGAATTGACGGAACTGTATTAGAGCCATAACTTCTTGAACTCGATAACTGTGCTTTCGTATATGTGTACAGTTAAGATTATTGATTTTAGCCATTCATCGAAGATATTATGTTGGCTCCGTTCTTTCGGTCATCTCTCCTTAGTACCCAGAGAGATCCCGTATGAACTTACTGAGCATTGTTCGCTCACCCTTTCTTATATTATTTTTCCCAGGTAAAGATTAAGGACCAAGAGGGATTGCAAGGAAGGGCAGTCGATGGTCAAGTGAAGGGTTTTTAGATACTTTTATGTTTTTATGTTGAGCTAGTGGGATGTACTAGCCGTTAGAATCTAAACGTTAGTTACGCTTCCGCACTATTTTGAATTATGGTTAGATTATACTAGCCGTTGTTTTGAACGTTGGACTTGAATTATGTTTGTCGTTTGAGATTTCCCATGGTTTATGGATTTTATTTATTATATGAAAGTTGGGTCGTTACACTAGTGAACAACAACGATTAGAAGCTCTGCTACTACCGTGTATGAATATTAAAATGCTACAAATAAAATGCGTAAAAGTCATCTTGCGAAGGCCCCAGGGAAGGAAGTAGGCTTCTATCACCCACACTTAGCTCTAATCCACCGTTCTGCTGTAATCAACAAATATGGTGACATTGGGAGAGAATGTCATTTGGTTGATCTTAAGTTGCGAGCTTATGTACTTGAAAGCATCTATAAAGTTGTGAATAACTTAAAGGTTAACACTTGATGAAAATAGTTTGGACACCTATGACTTACCATTAATAGTTGATAAATTTGTGAAATTCGATGTGAAATGGTTGCGCCAACGACTTGATGAACTTCCTGATGGAGTCAAATCATTCGTTCAGACCACACAGACAAGAAAAGAGAAGATAAAGCTTATGGAATGTATTTACAGCATGAACGAAAACATAAAAAGTACCAAAAAAGACAGAGAAAAACATAAGTTAATTTTAATAGCCCATATTTACTATTTAATTTGAACAATTGAACGTAGTTATGAATAAACAAGTATCTAGTATTGACCTCTTTCTTTGCCTACTCTAAACTAAAATCAAAATCTAGCTTCTTCTCTTATCACCCCAACTATTACTACCACACCACCACCCTTTCCAACACCAAGCAACAACTAACACCTCGTAGTTAAAAAGGAAAAGAAAGATGAAAAGAAAAGAGGGAAGTGGAACAAGAATCATTAAGGGCAAAGTTGAAAACAGGTTATTTGATCTCTATTAGGTAATAAGGGCTATTTAATTATTTGACCATATATATGTGCTTGGAAAACTTGTGTTAATGTTTTGTTTTCATTAACCAATACTTCCATCATCCTCAAGTTTTGCCATAAATCAAATTTTGGTTTTCGACACTCATGTAATTGTTAAAATCAGTTAGATACATTCCTAGATTTTCTTTGGTAGTATTGCTTGAAAATATCATATTTTACGTTCTTCGCGCAGTTTTATTGTGAGCATATATTTGTGCTTGATCTTATTATATTTGGTTTTCCTGCATATAAATTGTGTAATAGCACATTTCTTGCGATTTAGACTAGAAATGCTTATGACTAAATGTTTGTGAGTTTGTAGGTTGAAAGATCTTTATCTTACTAGAATTACATGTTTTATTGCGCCTTGAGTTATAATTATCAAATAGTAGAAAGCTAGAATATAATGCATGCCAAAGACACAAATAAAATATAACTAGGAATACAAAATTACATTTTAAACAAAAATGATAATAAAAAGCAATATTCTTATATCCGAGAAAGATAGTCTAACTTATATTTTGGAGATCAAAATGATTAAACTTTGACCAATATTTAAAAAGGCCACAATACATTTACCCCTGACCTATACCCCAAAACTCACTATGCTCCTTCGCACAAAATTCCTCCCACTTTGGCACCTCATATTTAAATTTATAGGCGATTTACATTATAGGTAATACTTAGTGTTATAATTTTGATACAGATAATTAACTACAATATTAAAAAAAAATAAAAATATAAGTATTAGCATTTGCCATTAGGATTTTCAACGTCGGATGGAATTGGCCAAGTAGAACGATTTTGAACGCGAGGATCCATAGTGGGATTTGGTGTATAGTTAAGGGGTATCTGTTCTTTGGCTTTTGTAATAGGCTTTCAATTACAAATTTTAAATTTTCTTTTCGAGAAGAAATTCAAAGATCTCATAGATGATAGTTTTGACTTTCTTTATCCTTTTGAAATAAAAGGAAAAATCATAATTTTGATATCTTTAGGTGTACTAAGGGCCGGTAATTGCCGCTTAGGGTGGGGAAGGGGTGGCCATCATGATTGATTAGGGTTTATTGTCAACAGATCTTGGGTTGACATGTCACTTGCTTCTCTGTATTTTATTTTTTATTTTTTATCTCAAAGATGGTGGTTTTCGAGCTTAGGGTGGGAAGGGTCAATGACAGATGAAGCTAGATTAGGATGTTTGTGAAAACTAAAGGAAAGAGAAGGTCAATTTATAATTGTGATTATTTTCTATTTTTATTTTTTTTTGTAGTCTTGTTTATCCACAACAACGTTCAACTTTTACATTAAAGGGATAATGAACCTTTTTTACATTAAATGGATAATATAAGCTATCAAAAAATAAAAAATAAAAAAATGAACCTATACAGAGACTTGAAAAACGAGTGTTAAGTTTTTCATATTTTACCAAAAAACTGACACGTTTTTGGTAGCATTATTTTCTCTAGTCAACCAAATTAATAAAACATTAGCAAGATAAAAATATAACATCCAACATATATGTGTGAGTTAGAGATGTATGCATATGTGAGTGTGAGAGAGAAAAAAGAGGGATGTCATTCCAATAAATCTACAAAAGGCCAACTATCAAAGATACACCCTCAAGATGTTGGTATTTAAGTTCTAAACACCTAATTTTGCAACTTAAGTTCTCTGCAACACTGGTCTTTTTAGCCAATTCTACTTCTTGTTCAGCAACTTTCAACTTAAGTTTTTCTATGTTTTCTTTGTGTATTTTTAAGTTTTCATTCGCGCCATCAATACATTTTGTAAGCTTTATCTCCTCATCTCTCGCCAGTGTGGTCTCGACGAATGATTTGACTCCGTCACGAAGTACATCAAGTCGTTCGCGCAACCATTTCACATCGAACTTTAAATATTCAGCAACGAATACTATGTATCCCTACAGATATGATAAATAATATTTTAATACTATCTATTTATTCATTAGCAAAACTTGATTCTTTTTATTGTATGAGATTCACATAAATATATTTTTAACATAATACATTATTCAAGATTATATTTTAATATTCACATTGTATGGTATCTTTCTTTTATATATACAACGAATACTATGTATCCCTACAGATATGATAAATAATATCACAATGCGAAACAATTTTGGCCCACACTGAAAGAAATTTCTGGATCCACCATTGTTGAGAAGGCTGTAACCAACAATCAGAGTTAATAGGCTTATTCATTTCCAAATAGCTATTAAACAACTAGTAATAATCTCCCTTTCACAAGCACGAAGAACTTAGACGCAAAGACAATAGGTACTTCATTTTTCTTAAAAGAGAAATCCTAGTTTGACTTTTGTTGGTCAACTAAACAAAATTTTGACCAAAATTTTTTTATCCGATTCTTAAAGAAATCTAGAAACAAGAAGCTTTATATCATTATACTCACTGAAATTGTATTGGCAAAACAGAATATGTATATAAGTACTTACCTCGTCCCGGAATAAATGTCCTACTTTCTATTTTAATTTGTCCCAAAAATAAATGTTGCATTTTTAAAAATAGGATATGAAGTTTGGTGATCTTCCCAAACTACTCATTTTAGTAGAGACAAACAATGCAAGGCCATAGGAAGTGCATTGAACAACATATGAAAAAATTGGGGTAATCAATAAAACATAACAAAAAGCTTAAAATGCTGACTTATCAACTGTGACATTCCGGTATGGAAGGAGTAACAATTGATACTGCCCTAAGAGTAATATGAAGGTGGGCTAATTTTGGGGAGGATAGAGTTATAATTCTCTAGGGCAATGGTCTATCCATTTCAACGCCCGGGAAAGATCTAATGTATGCAATCTCACCATGAAGTAGATTCATTGCCTGAACATGACTTGCAGGCTTATTCGTGTATGCTTTACTAGAGTAGTGGAAAATATACCAAGGGAAAATCAGTTTCAAGCATTTATGTCATGAATCATTAAGTTTGACTTCAAATTGATTAAAACAAACTTAATTTTGTTATAGCAAAACTGCAAAATATTTAAAAACATGCTTTTAAATCCGAGAATGGTGAGAATTTACAAATGAATGAAGATGAATCCATGATTAAATCCAAACAAATTTTTTTGGGGGAAGCTAGTTCCTCCATAAGTTATAAAAAGTCTTGTTTTATAGTCTTGTTTTATAGGGTTTAGGGTCTAAGGGTAATACTAATATTAAAAAAGTGGACTTTTTATAACTTATGGAGAAACTAGTTTCCCCCAAAACCTACTCAAATCCAAAAGCGGCACATCAGATTGGATTGAAAACATTAGAATCAGATTGCATGTATCTATGAAGGACACACAAGAGTTGATCAAAAACATTAGAAACAGACTGCATGTATCTATAGATGTGTGTGTGATTTCGCGATTGAAATTGAATTAGCACAGGCAAACAAGAAGTGATTGAAAACAAAATTAAGGATATATAGAGTGAAATTGAACATACCCAGAGCAGCATCTAGTTGACGGGAGGTGGTTGGATTGGGTGAGGGATCAATAAATTTGGGTGGAGATCTCTTCATTTTAGCTGATGACGATGACGGGAAGAAAAAGGGTTGGTGGCGTTGATTATCACCACCACCAGTACTAAGACGCCGTAGCCGCCGACGAATAGACGGCTGCTGCCGACCATGAGGGTTGGATCGTCTACGTCTGATGATGATCCCGAGGCCCGCCGTGGCTGTTGAGAAAGTGTGTGTGTATGTGTGTGTGTGTGTGTGTGTGTGAAAAGTGAGGGCGGAGTGAGAGATGAATGTGTAGACAATATTTTGGGGGAAAAGGTTGAGGGGGTGGGTGTTGGGGTTTAATGAAGGTTGTTAGGGATTTTGAACTTTATCAAAACTAGTAACGCGCCAAGTGTTGATGGCTTTGGCCCTTTTGAATTTTGTATCCATCAGCAATACTAGGGACACAAAATAAAATCATAAAATCTTGCTCACAAAATGAGGTGACGATATTTTATTGGTTGCATCGATAATGGACCTGTCACACTTTAATTAAAAACACTAATAAAATCATTACACTTAGGATTTTGTGAGCAAATTTTTGTAACTTTTTTGTACCTCTAGTATTATTCTTTTGTATCTTAGTTTAGTCTGATTTCTTTTTCTTATGGAAAACCAAAACAAATAAATAAATTTAAGATATTCTTTTTTTGATAAATTATTCTCCCTTATCTTGATATAATTATCCCAAAATAATATTTTGGGAAGTTCATTAAAATTTATGCCTAGCTTTAAGTACAATTTTTCTTGTTCAAAAAAACAAAAAAGAACATTTTTTTTTCTTTCTCGAAAGAAGTACAATTTTTTTTAACGCGAACAAAAAAGATAAAATGTGACATTATTTCATCTATTTTTCTATTCTCTCTTATCGCAAATATAAAAAATACTTATCCCAAAAACTTTTGGGGAGGCCAAACTTTAAGAATGAAAGTAAATATTTTGGAAAATTCCTTTGAATTATTCATTCTAGTAATCTCTGTTTAAAAAGAGAGTATTTTATAAGTCAACTTTTTAGTATGTTTTTTATATTCCCACGTCCCAAAATATAATTTATTTAGCAAGTAATTTGGTTAATTGAAACTTGATAATAGATCTTTTATTAAAGAAATTGCTACAAAATATGAAAGTTTGATTTTTGCTTATAATTTAAATTTATAATTATATTATAAGATTAGCGGTCAATACACATATATAAAAGTAATTTTCGTAAAATATATCGACTTAAATAAAGTACATTAAATTAGTTAATATCCAAAAATATACTATGTTCAATTTAATAAAGTACAAGTAAAAACCCATGATATTTCATTGACTCCCCTGCCCAGTCGTCCACCACCGTCGACCCTGAGCTCAGTCTCTGATTGAAGGAACAATAACCCCTCCCCTTGTTGACGTTGCTCTCTGTTGCCCCTATTTCGCTTTCCCCTTCTCTCTTGCAAACGCCGCTTCCCACCCTCGTCTCTCTCTTCACCAACTGAGACAATCCAGATTTGTTGAATCTATTAATTTAATAATATTTTGACATATTTTGGGGGAAAAAGGTTGAGGGGGGTGGGTGTGGGGTTTAATGAAAGTTGTTAGGGTTTTTGAACTTTATCGCGCCAAGTGTTGATGGCTTTGGCCCTTTTGAATTTTGTATCTTAGTAATTAAGTTTTAACATTTAATTTATTTTACCAAGTCTTCTTCTTTCAAAAAAATAATAAATTAATCCAAGGAAAAAGTTAAATTTGATTTTTTATTCATTTTTCTTAACATTCATCCAAAATTGCCCAGTATCGCCATAAAATGTGAACTTGATGAACTAAATTACCAAAATTAGTACGTTGGGACTTACATTTGCAATTTGTGTGAAAATTTTGGACATGTTAGCCCTAAAAACACTATTCATCTCTTGTCATTTTAAGAATGAAACTCTTACTTTTAGCTAGGGATGGCCAAACCGGACCGGAACCGAAAAAACCGTAACCGCCATGAACCGCCACGAAAACCGGAACCGTGGGAACCAGAACCGTTTTGGATAAGGGCCGGTTAAGGTTCAACCCCCCCCCCTCCCCAAAAAAAAAAATCGTGAACCGGCGGTTCCGAACCGCCCAACCAAACCGTGAACCGGAACCATCAGTAAAACCGTTAACAAACCATCAAAATCATTAGATTTCTAACAGTTTCATCAGAATTAACCGTTACTAATGGAAGGTTGACAAGAAAAGTTGTGTTTTGACTGATTTTTTTCCCAAATTCAGTGAATGAAAATAATAAAAATGTGTTTTGACTAATTTCTAACAGTTTCATCAGAATTAACCGTTAAAAGACCATCAAAAAATGAACCGCGGAACCGGACCGGAACCGGATTGTGACAACCGGAACCGGTGTAACCAAGGGTCGGTTAAGGTTCACATAAAAGCTGAACCGGAACCGGCGTTGGCCATCCCTGCTTTTAGCCGAAGAAGTATAGTACAATACATGTTCCCTTCCTCCAATATCAACGAGAGACGGTTCAATAACTTATTACTTCTCTTTTCTCTTTTTGTCCTAATGATCATGTCAAGGCACAGGCTATCAATTATCAAAAAAAAAAAAAAAAAAAAGATATTTAAACCTTGAACAAATATTAAGCTAATCACAACTTTGCAAATGGCAATGTTGTCACCTTTTAGTGCAGTTTGTGATCATACATGAAATGCAACTCATAAGAAACATTTCCTCCTTTGTTCAAAAAAAAAAAAAAAAAAAAAACCATTTCCTCCTAATAAATGTCAACACAAAGCACAATCAAAATCAATTACCATAAGTAAATCTAAATAAGCCCGTCTATCGTTAAAGGCTCTCCCAAAAAAGATTCATATCTTGCTTTCAAAACGCTAATCTTGGCGCTCAACATTTCTCTCTGAGTTGTCTTTAAATCCAACTCGCGTTCGAGTCCTTGAACCATCAATATCAGCCTCTGTAAATCTCCCTTTTGAATCTGGACCTCTTTCTCCATGTCCTCAATCTTTTCCACGAGCTCATTTTTTTCATTTTCTGCTTCTTTCGCCTCGGCAAATGATTTCACCGCATCAATAAGTTGAGCAACGTGCAGGTGTAACCACTTCACATTGAAGTTCATTCTTTCAGCATCTTCCAAGAACGAATCATATTTAAGCAAAAAGCTAATGTTGAGTTGCTCCAATTTTTTTCCTTCAATGTCTTGAATGCCTGTGCAGATGCCTTCAAGCATGGTAACTATCACATACTCTGACTTGAAATAACATTCCTTTGAAATGTCACCGTGCTTGTCTATTATAGCTTGGAGGGTATGTTCCCAGCTTGAACGCGTAGGTTGACTTATTCCTCCAGCATTTCCTGAATGAGACATGGCTTGATCAGTGGACTCGTGAATTCCTTCCTGCAATGGCAAATCCAAATTGCCATTGTTTATTTGAGGCACTTGCCCGTGTGCATGCTGGAGTGTAGAAGAAGTGCCAGTGAGAAGCGTTTCTTCCTCTAATATGTTATTTGTTTGAGGAAGAGTCTGAGTTTCTGATCCATTCATAAGAAAAGTAGGAACATTTATGTCCACATTTTGTTCTCCAATATCTGAAAGAAAATAAAACAATAGGATTCAAACATGAAGTATAAACAGGGAAATATGCTCTCTAATTGTTGTGTGCCTGTGTGTGTGTGAAACTGAGGAAAAGAGATGGGGTTGGTTTGGAGGAGGGCGGGGTTTTTAGTAAGCAATGACACGGATCGTGGGGCCTGCCGTCTGAGTGCCTAGCATTCGGATTGGTAGCCGTTGAATAGTTCGTTAACAATATTTTTATTTTATTTTTATATGTTTTTAGCTTTGGTTTCTGATACGAAAAGCAACATTTTGGCACTTATAACCTGAAGGAAATATCAGATTTATCCTTATTAATTTATTTTCTAATTATTTTACTCAATAAACAATTGATAAATACAAGAAGTCCCAACGAGTGTAAGATAGTTTTAACTTAAAAACCTCAATATTTTAGACAAACAATTTGGTCCAAAACTGACAACATTTTTTAACAGAAGGGGTGTAAACAAGAGGATTATGGACCCTGTGACGCTTTCTTTAGTTTTTTGCTACCCCACAACTTAAACATAATCACATCAATTTAAGTTAAAACATTTACTCACAATTCCATTAAACAGAAAATATTTAATACTAGAAGCATTTTATTTACTAAAATTGGGGTTCAACGTTTTGGTAAAAAAAAAAAAAAAAACCACTTGAAGCTAAAAGAATGTGAAATAATTGCTTCAATTTTACGAGTTTGCCTTCTCTTTGAAATGGTTACCATGGGACAAACGAAAATAAAATTATTTGATGGTAAAAAATAGACATAGCAATCGTTGTTTTATTAAAACAAACATTGTTTCTAAGTAAACTTAAACTTGTAGAATTAAGTACTAGTCATTAACATAAAATGATGACATACCATTTTAATTACATGGAAATCTAATTGAATTTAGGGAATTAATCGATATTTGATGGCACGCATGCATATATAGACAGGTGATCAGACAATTGTAAGAGGAAAATGAAAGATGGTAACAAGCTAAGGAAGTTGAAGTACGTACAAGGGGATGAAGGACGAGCCGGATGACTGGAATTTCGGATGGTGGAGGCCAAGGCTCTCTTCTTTACGCCAGTCCGGCGTGGCAGTGGTAGCTCATCATCATGATGATCATCTGGAAGTTCATAGTCAGGATCTTCCGAGTAGGATTACCCCCACTTCCTTTTCATTTTCTGTTTGAGTGCTAGTTTTGGAAATGGTGGCATGCTTCTCTGGTTTCTAAGAAAGGGATTGAGAGAGAAAGGGAGGGGGGGAGGGAGGGTTGTCTGTGCGAGAGAGAGAGAGGGGGTGCCTAGGCGGTTTAAGTGATGGTGTTTTACTGGATTTGGTTTAGGGTTTGGTTCTGCTTCTTTAGAGATTGCGTCGTGGCTTACATAATAATGGAACCGGGGCCTATAAGAGCGAATAACATGTATAGTAACATGAATTACATCTTACTCGAACTGCTATATGGTCTGACGGTTATACTTCGACTGTCTCCGCCTCAAATCCAAATCTGTAGCAATATCGTGGAATATGGTACGCCCCCACCGAAAACAATAATGACTAGATTTGTCGGGTATTAACCTACCGCCCAAAACAAATTTCAAATTTTGAATTTTCAGTGGAGATTTCAAGGTCCCTATTTTGCCCGTTGAAATAAATTTGACCGCAACTACTAGCATTTAAATGTGCATGTTAACAACTTGCAGTTTCAGTAATTTTTGACATTCATAACCCTCTCTATATTAAACGTTAGGAATATGTTAATCTAGAGAAAAATAAATAAATTTTAAGTTTACAAATACTAAGAGATACAATAACTTGAAATACGAGGGGGGGGGGGGAATAAAATGTGAATTCTTAATGTGAAATAGAGGGAAGAGGGGGTATGTCATGGTTAGAATTAGAAACTAGTTAAAACCCTAGTTTGAGAAAGATAATATGGAAATGCCTTCAAATGAACATAGAAATGAGAAATATTCATATCACATTTATAATCAATCACTTTCTATAGTTGCATTTTAAACAATTGTCATTAGGAAATCTATTGACAATATACTTTACGAAAATATCTTCATAGAGTTTGACAAACACTCTCTATGAAGAATTTATTTCTTCAAAAGGTCACTAAGGAACACTCGGAAATCATAAAAATAAAAAAGGCAAATTGCAATTGGGTTACCTGTGTTTGGCATACTTTTGCTGTGTTAGGCACATTTTTGCAATTTGGTTCCCAAAAATGAAAAATTTACGATATGATTCCTAACATTTACATTTTGTTGCAAATTGATGTACAAAGTTGCAACCTAGTTCTTAACGTTTACATGTTGTTGCAATTCAGTAACCAGAGTTTAAATCAAAAAATAAAAATTTAGTTTTACTTGAATTTACAACAAAATATAAAGGCCAAAATATGTTTAGCCCCTTTAAGTTTACACCAAATCCCACTTTGCCACCTCGAACGAAATTTGTCTCAGATTGGTACCCAATGTTAAAATTATCCCACTTTGCCACCCAGATCTTATCGATTGTTAGAAATTTAACAGAATATGTAACAAATGGACTAGTTTGCAATGATTATTACTTTTTAAGGGTCAAAAAGAAAAGTTTTAAATATAAAGTACTAAAAATTTAATTCTTTTTTCCAAATAATTAACATTATCTTAAATTTGCTATAATTAATATTTCTTGAAAATAATACTAATTTTTAAGTAAAAATATTTTTTTAAAATAATATATATTTTTTAAAATAAAAAGTTGACATTTTCAGATGTCCCTTAAAAAAAATTGGACACTCATTTAGAGACAGAGGTAGTAATATTTTTTTGGTGGCAAAGATTCATATATAATCTTGTATTCTCTTTCCAAACATTTAGCTTTGAACGTATAAAGAGACCGGTGAAATTTAAAAAAATATATATTTAGGGATAAAGTTATGGTAAAAAAAAGACACTCATTTTGGGATGAAGATTTCTTGAAATAGACAATCATTTAGGGACAGAGGGATTATAATGTTTTATTTTTAAAACATAAAATTCTTACAAACATAAAATTCTTACAAATATTACGATTTAAAAGTTTTATTTTATATTTTTGAAAAATATAAATAAAACATAACTATGTTTTTTAGAAAAAATCTTTATTTTTTAAATAATTTTATTTAAGAAAATAAAAAAAACCGTACTAAATTTTTATTTAAAAAATATATATTATTTTTAAAAAAATATTTTTGCTTAAAAATTAGTATTATTTTCAAGAAATATTAATTATAGCAAATTTAAGATTAGTATTATTTTCAAGAAATATTAATTATAGCAAATTTAAGATAATGTTAATTATTTGGAAAAAAGAAATAAAGCTTTAGTACTTTATATTTAAAACTTTGCATTTTGACCCTTAAAAAGTAATAATCATTATAAACTAGTCCATTCGTTACATATTCTGTTAAATTTCTAACAATCGTTAAGATTTGGGTGGCAAAGTGGGATAATTTTAACATTAGGTACCAATCTGGGAGGTGGCAAAGTGGGATTTGGTGTAAACTTAAGGGGGCTAAACATATTTTGGCCAAATATAAATATTAGGCAACAGGTCATAACTTTTTCAATCTCGGGAACCAAATTACAAAATTGACCACAACATAGGTTACAAAATTGCAATTACCCCAAATAAAATTATTTCTACAACAAAACGGTTTAACTTACATTATTTCTATCTCCGTTTCAAAGAAATGTCATATTTCTGTTCTTGATCAAGAACAAAAATAGACATTCATTCCGCTCAAAAATATTGCAGGATGAAAGCTTATGGTGATGAGGAAGAAACATGTTTTAGTGCTGAAGTGAACATACTTCTGTTGAAGGATTAATTAGTTATATCATTGAAAAACCGAATTCGTCTGTTGAAGGATCAATCATTTACATCATGTTAATGAACAACATCAAATTACCTTCATGCCCAAAGGAAACCAGTTTATCCGTAAACAAATTTCCTTCTTGGATGATCAAGTTTAGAGTTCGCGAGAGCTCTGCAATGCTTAATTTTTTTTTGATCACCTTGCGGAGCACGATTATACATACTGCAATACCATGCAACCGAAATCATTGGTCTCAATGCATAAGAAGCTTTATTCCGAGTTTGACAAATTTGACTCCACATTTCTGTTCAGGAAATCCAAATAACCCTGCAGAAGATGAACCTATCAACTGAGATCATTTACCCTTTGAAACTAAATGTAGGGCATCTCAAACCAAAGATCATATGTAGTTAGTATAT
Organism: Campanula takesimana; assembly: GCA_026119855.1. Lineage (NCBI taxonomy): Eukaryota > Viridiplantae > Streptophyta > Magnoliopsida > Asterales > Campanulaceae > Campanula > Campanula takesimana. The sequence continues at coordinate 984,057 of JAOWBW010000201.1, forward strand.
ACATACATATATTGAGAGAGACACACACACACTTCCCCTGTCCCACTATAAGTTACACAATTTACACAAAGGGTGTCCTACTAAAACTTACACTTTCCCATATTGGATTTTTTTTAAGAAAAAATCTTTATTCAGTGTGACCCAATTGCATACTCGCAACAACTATCCACTTACTATTTTGTATCCCACATTCTCTCTCCTACTTCACTTTCCATACTCACACCACTTATACCACTTACACATTTTCTTAGTCCCCGTGTCGAAAACAAAGTGTAACTTATAGTGGACGGAGGGAGAATATATATAAGGATCATGGTGAATCTTGAATACAAAGGATCATTGAAATTCTAAAGGAACCTCATCTTGATCTAACCAACCCTACCGCACCAGAGATAAGTATTACCTGGAGTATTCCAACAGCAGCGAATTTGTCATTTATCGTTTTCGCTTGACTTGGGTGGAGATTCAAAGGTTTCAGCAATAACTCCACATTCTAATAACAATTATTAGCACCATTTAGTTCTGAGACTTAGCCAGGATTTACAAACAGGGGGGGGGGGGGGGTCAAGTTATTAATTAAACAAGTTTGACATTTTCAAAATTTGAAAAGAAAAAAAAAAAAACGCGTGATGATAGGCGAGAGAGAACAATTTATCTAATAAACTGAGAAATACAATAATTAATTAGAATATCTTCCGCCTATTTTTTTACAAGAACATTGAAATCGGATACATTAACCTTTGATTTTCACTTTGACCGTCTCATAAGTAAATTAATTTTAAAGTTCATAATATAACCTTTTCATTTTGATTTAGTCAAATTTAACTTATCCTGCCAGTCAAAAAAAATATCTGCTTAAAAATTTATTAATTTTCCCCAAGAATTTTAGGGTTAATATTTAATTCTACAAAAACCAGGGGGGGCCAATGTTGCATGTATTTTATATATTTTATAAATGCGGGAGTCTAAGGGGCAATTGGTGATCAGGGGGATTGACCTCCCTTGCCCTAGTGTAGTTATGTAGCTCCGTCCCTAATATAGTTGGCCATGCTGTTAAAGTTACAAAATAAGCAGAGATGGTATCAATAATAGCCATAGATATGCTCTAAAAACAAGGGCAAGCGTGTTGACCAGTGAAATGCCTAAGATGGGATTTTGGTGACCTATATTTTTAATACATAAATATTTCAAAAATTTGACTTACAAAGAGACAGACAATGCCAAATGTTACCCATCAACAGATATGCTATGATTCCATGGACAGTAGTCTTGAGCGTCGACCTATATAGTATATACGTGGTATAAGGCTACCAGCCACGACATTCTTCAAATATAAGACTCTTTTAGTGAATTATTACACTATTCATAGCATGACCAATACTGTATTTCCAGAAGCCTGAATTTTCTCAGGTCCTACACGAGCATTTTACATAATTTGTCATGTTCCCATATCATACCGGAAATGTTAAAGCACCCTCCATGTGCTTGATATGCGTTGCAATATTGTAACTGGAACTACTTAAGTTATACATGAGCAAGAGGCACGCACCTTTGATGTGAAGCACTCATTCCAAAAGGTATACCTAAAACCATCGAGTTTCCCAGTGTCGCAAAGATCTTCAATAAAAGCTGTCACTTGAACAGCCTAAAAGAGGAACATAGAAAAAAATCTTCACTAGAACAGCCTCAAAGAAGTGAAGAAAGAGCATCGTAACTTTAAAAGCAAATGAGTGAGACAGAATATGGTACTGATGGGCCGGAAACGCACATTTGGACTATTCTTTGTGCTTTCGAAAGGGTACCCAATAATTAGCGCTGACAGAGGAAGCTGAGAGATCTGCATGAAAAAACCTGGATCAGAGCCAGAAACAATTACAGCCGGGGGGGGGGGGGGGGGGGGAACCACATTAATCAGAAATGATCATCATGCCAATTTTTCACTATAGTAGTAGATGGGAAACCAAAAACCACTATAGCCCGCAAGGGTTCTTGTAGTTGCCACTAACTCCCATCTACTGTCTCACCGTTCAATTCATAAGGCTTTCTCCAAGAAAAATACTAGTATCAGAACAAATTAAAAATGCAAGTGGAACCCGACCAACAAAACATAGATGCAGCTAGATATTTTTTTAGTTTTTTTTTTTTTTTTTTTTTAAGTAATACAGACTACAGATTCATGATGCAACCAATTCCTAACCACATTTTGAACGGATAAACGAAGACAGATCAAATTACAGGATACAAATCAGAGCAGTAAATGAGGTCTCTCACATGCCGTCCATCCTTACTTACTCCAAAACAATCATTTTATCAACAGTCCAACAACTTTTGCTGTGGTTGATATATACATAATGTTGTATAAGTCAATGGTGCAATACTACAAGTACACCTTATGATCCTTTGGAATACTTCAATGGTCTAGACTCTAGCAGCATATAAAGAGTGAAAATTCTGAAACTGTGGCACTACTTGTATGATAAACTAGCTGAAAAGGTTTTGTACTAACTTCGTCCCAAGAGAATGACCATTTTTGTTCATGATCAAGAACAAAAAATTGACATTCATTTTGAGACAGACGGTGTAATATAACTGCCCCAACATTGTCCATACTGAACTTTTTACAACTGTTTGATAAAGATTGATCTTGTTCAGGTCAACCATCTTTGTGGATTGGGTTAGGAAGATTTAAGCAGCATGGCTTTTGTGCGAGTGACAAGCGAAAATGTTGGCCATATGGCCATTTATTAGTATTGAGGATAAAGGAAGCAGAAGAATATGGCCAAAAGGAGAGCCTATCATTAACCAATGCTGCTTCACATCTTACACCAGATTAAGATTGAGGGGAAATGAGACACCCTCTATGGCTCGACAATGGGCAAAAGGTTATGGATAACACAGCAAAGAGAATTTCTGGATATTACAGGACAGAGTCCCGCCTCACTAAAGTACAAAAAGAAAATGGAGAGATGTTTTGGTTAAGCGTCAAAAGAAAAAGAGAAACATTTTTTAGTTCAGAACCTTGATGCTTTTGACTACGGAGAACATCTTTTACGTGTCTGGTAAAGGATACTTCTAGTGTAGGATAAAATACATCTAATCGTCAGCTTGACTTTGGTATCATAGTACAGAAATGATTATCTATACAGGAAATTTCTAATTAAAGAACCTTATTGTCCTGACAAAGGATAACAAGTTATGTAGCATTTAGCAAAGGTACAAATAGGAGACCTTGCAAACTCACCAGACTTTGAAAATCAGTGGCCATCATTTCAATGTTGCTTTTCTTCCTGACCAAAACACTGCACCATTGGAACCAACCTTTATCATTATGAGGATAAGAAAGTACATGAACTACAAATGAAGGTGGAAGCAGAAAATGTAAAGGGGAAAAATATAAAGAGCACAAAAAAAGAGGAGCAGAGATCTGAGATAGCAGGTAAAAAGTAACAGCAATGATTAGATTGCACAATCTATGTTCTCACTTTAAAGAACACAATAGCATTTGAAAAACAAATGTCGACTTTACTTGCTGACTATCTAAAAGTTATACATTAAAGTCCGGGTTGATGCTCAAGTTTAATCAAATGTACCTGAAAGGGAAGAGAAAAGGCTAGGAGATTCACTTACTATCATTGTAAAAGGCCTAATGTCATTTACAACCAATTCCAACATTCATACCATTAGAGCAAAATCCAAGCAAAAGTACTGCTTATGAAGATGCAATACCAACAGTTCTCCAAGGCAACAAACTAATTTCCTCAAGCTTTCACAAACATGTTCTAAAATATAACCAAACTAGTACTTATGGCCGTGCCACAACACGACGACTGTATGAAATTGGTGACAGTATGAATAAAAATAACCTTCAAAAGTGGTGCAAATAAATCATCCGGATAACAAATCAACCTAATGGCAAACACGAAAATTTGTTAACTTACGCTACTATGACTACATCATCCCCCCAAAAGAACTCTAATTTATGGCTCAACCTAATAAGGGTTGGAACTGGCTAGAAAGATGGATTGCAAGCACACAGCAAGATAATGAAAGCTGTGGATATTTGTATTATGTGGCTTATGCAAGGATACTTACTGTTTCTTCTGTTCATATCCAGTTTGTATACAGTAGAGACCTAATTTAATTTGTGTACAATCTTAATTGAAAGGATTACCTTCATTTGAAAAAAAAAAAAAAAGGAATGGCAAAAATTGGAGCTTCAGACTTCTGGTAGACTAAACTGAAGTCTTTAAGGATGGTTAAGAGAGTTCTGTGAAGAATGCTCTGCTCTATCAGATGAGTGGAAAGGTTTCTGTGGTTGGCACTTTTCAGCGTCAAATCACTCTTCCTTCACGGCCAAGCGTACCTAGAAGACCACCTAGCTCGCCTTCGCCTCCTCTTTCCCGAAAGTTCTTACACTAAATAGTACATAAGCTTACTGATACATGTCATTTCTTAAATGCAATGTTCAAGCTACTGGAATTTATGTATTAATTAGGCTAGCTAATAAAGAACACGCATATTAATTTCATCTCTAATCCTCTACAGGTATACTCTTAATTCTGAAAAGATCATCAGAAATACTACTATGTTTTTGGTATTTGGGATTCTCCCATTTGCCATGGCTGGCCATAACTATGGCCAAGAACTCCCTATGGTCATTCTCTTATTTTGTTTGTGTGCCCCACCCTCTCACTTTTTAACTCCAAATTTACTTAGAAATTCATTTTTAGCTCAAAATCCATCTGAGCATTGTTTTCTTTGAAACTCCTTTCCTTCTAATCCCATCTCCACACACGTAGCTAGCATTAAGCATCGTTATTATTCTGAACAATGGCAAAAGGATTGGTTGCTGCTTAGCATTCTCATCTTGCGCTCCTACCTACTGCCTCTCACTTGTCCCAAATTTGCATATTGAGTTACGGAGTTACCAGATGATGGGATTACTGTGACCTAGCAACATTTTGTGTTGCATATCATAAAACACTGATTTCTGATGCAAGAAAACCCTCTCAAAGTTGCTCCTCTTATTTTATGGATTATACTGTCATGCTCTCTCTCTCTCTTTAATCTAGCAGTCTAGCATAAGCAGAGATATTCAAAGATATATCAAACCGAAACCTTTTTATGGCTTCTCAGTACATTCTTCCCAACTTATCTCCACCGATTTCCATGTCTAAGAAATAAATTAAAAAACCCTTAACTTCATTGACAACAAAAACCTCACTTTTGCAAATTTAGCTCCGCAGCTGCCAATATAGAACTCGTAAACGCCTTTCTGAACTCAAACCTAAGAAATCAAAATTAATTGGTAAATTGATCAATAAAACCCTAAATCCAATAATTACCTTTGAGGCATGATAGTCATGGAGTCAAAAGTGATTCAAAGAAGCTATTCCGCCGCCACACCCCCGTGCTTTAGCGCTACACCAACTTCGAAGTGGACATCGGTTTGGTGACATAGTAGTCATCGCATTGGATTTGTCGCTGTCATCGGAGATGATTTGACAGCAAAGAGTTGCAGGGGCGAAGATTCGCGGGTAGAATGAGAGCCCCGTAAACAAAAAGAGGAAGGAGGGGAATGAAATTTTAGAAACTGTCAAATTGTGGCCATAGTATCCAACCATTTGATAATTAATACAAGGATTGTAAATAAAATGCAAAGGAGCTGTAAAATAAAGACCATTAGATGAGGGCAGTTTTGAATTAATCTCAGCCCTCCTTTGTCTCAAGTCAATTAGCAGTTATTTTAGAGCTGTATTATAATATAGAGATGCTTTAAAGTTTAATGTGAGGTAAGAAGAACACAAGTAACCCGATATCAAAAGTAAAGAGCTGATATCAACCTCTCGTGTCTAAAAATAGGAAAAGACAGAAACACCGATCAACTTTAAATTAAGGAATTAGGGAGAGCAAGTTGTGGAGAAGCAGCAAGTTGATACCTTAAAGGTGCTGCAATTTTATAGCCTCTATCTGACACTGCTAACCCCAACATATCTATCACCGACATCCAAACCGAGCAATAGCCCTTGTTCCACCGCATTTAACTTCATCAATTCTCGAAACAACTTGAGCGGCTTCACGTACTTCATCTGTCATATAGGTAAGTCAGTGCTTATCAACAACCTCCTTCTATGGTAACAGTGAATTACATGAGTAACTCTTCTAATAGCATAAGAATTAACAATTATAATAGCTTCATTACTAGTAACATCAATACGTAGGTAAAAAAAAAAATTAAGCAAACCATGTAAGAACCAAAGAATCAAGAGACTATTACAAATCCACCGTCTTTGCCAAAGCCGAAAAGCAATAAGTGAATTCAAGAGAGGACAAGATCCAACGGTGCAACAAATCAACTTCTGGAGTACAGCTTGGAAACATTTAAGTGCTTTTCCTAAAAAAATCTGGCAGCAAACCGTTGTACCACGTCCTTTGCTGTTATACTAACTTGTTCGACACTTACTACCTGTGTTCCAAATGAAGACTCCTACATTCTATTTTAGTTTCTCTAGAAAAATAGTCTGATAGTATAATTTTATGATGTAAAGTTTCATACATTCTTCCAAATCATTCATACTTTCCAAAGTAAAATTTGATTTCACAAGTCATGTCACAAATATGTAGGTTTACTGCAATTCAAAGGTACATATAGAAAACCAAATAACTCGTCATAAGAAGATCAAATTTCAAAATGACGCATTTATTTGAAGCCCTTAAGGGGGAGTAGAGTGTAAATTTTTTTTATTTTTTTTTTTGGTACAACATAACCACCCCCACCCCCCAAAAGGAAATGTCAGCTAGCTCTTCAGATCTGTGGTGGTATGGCCGGCGCTCCATCATCCAAATCTCCGGCGACGGCAACCCTTACCTTCCCCATCTCCGACGACCTTTCCCTTCTATAAACCCCGGCGACCATCTACCTTCCCGACCAGATCTTCCGGCGACGCTTCTTCTTATCCGGCGACCCTTCTTCTTCTCCGGCGATGCTTACTCTTCTCCGGCGACGGCGACCCTTACTCTTCTTCTCCGGCGATGCTTGCTCTTCAGATCTGGATCCTCCGTCACCGGCGATCCTACCCCGTCGCCGCCTCTGACTCCGTCGTTCAAAACCCGTTTAATCTTTAATGGGGTTAGTTTTGGATTGACCACAAAAGCATTCTGTTAATAAAATTTAACATCATCTAACGGGGTTGCATAAATTGTAAACGAATATGAAAGTACGTAGGATTATGTTGTCAAACTAAAGTACCTTATCCTTTTTGTAACTAAAAGCTTGGTACATGGCATAAAGTTGTAATTTTTCCTGCTCAAAACTAATGAGATCTCTCTACAAAGATCCACAAACATAGATTTACAAAACAAAAAAAAAACAGCAAACTTGATCAGGAACCTATAAAAGGGGTACTTTTCTTCATGTCCAAAACCACCCCCATCCCCAAAAAAAAGAACAAATTTGATTTATAAAGAGAGTACCAAAATTTGTCTAAAGCAATTGGGGGTGTCAAAACCATTTTCTTGGGTCAGGCATTTATTCGAGCAGGTGGAGAACATACTACATTCCTTACATAGAGAAACCCTAACTACATATAAATTTGAAGAGAGATGAATCACAGTGGATGAGCATGTCTAACCTTTGATAAGGAACAACAAAGATTCGGAATTTCGAAGCTCTGTACTGGACTTGCAGTCTCTTCGTTCCCGCACTTCTTCCCGTTATAGCAGGAGTGGTACAGAGGATTTTTTTAAAACTGGGGTGGACCAAATTTCGTCTATTTCGGCCCCTTTTCTCTCGTGGATGTAACTGGGTCCGCTCGAGATTAGATTACTACTCCCCATTTTAAAGTTGAAGAAAGCTCATTTACTTAATTTCTCCTTTCAGAAAAACACAATAAAGTGGCTCCAGATTTAAGTGGAGCATGTTTCTTAAACTGTTTGTCAAAGTTATTTGTGACTCTGGTTAATTATTCTCTCCGTCTCATTTTAAACTTCAAAAAAATTTATTTTGAGTTTTCCATTTTAAACTTCAAACTCAAAAAGAAAAGTTTTATACTTTTTTATTTTTATGCTCAACATGTCATAATCACAACATTTACCCATTACATATTACCACTTTTTCTCTCTTACTAAACCATCTACACTCGCAACACATCATTTTTTTCTTAATTCTTTGAAATCAAAAATTTTCTGAAGTTTAAATTGGGGTTAAGTTGTAAGTATTGTTAAATAAAATTATAAATATTATTTTCTTGAAAATAAGACTACTTTTAGCCGAAAAAAAAAAAGAACTAGATTATTTCTTTAGGACATTTATTCAAATAATTTCTTATTTTATTTAGGAGTATATTTCAATAAAATATTAATATGTATTTTCATCATTTAAAATTTCAAATGTTGATCTATGATATCTGAAAGTTGCTCCATCTATCTAAATACAGATGTTTTGATGTATCTATATTTTAATATTTTAAGTTGGATTAAATAATAATTTGGTCCCTAATCTTGACAGTTTTTATTAGTTTGGTCTTTTATGAATAAATTTTATTAGTTTGGTCTCTTATGATTTTTTTTGCCCCTTCATTCTGTGAGATTTTTTAAAATACCGAATATACCCCTGAAACTAATGATAGTTTGGTCCCTAAACTTGGCGCTTATATTAATTTGGTCCTCCATGATGGATTTTATATCTTAGTTTGCCTCTTTTATTTATTTACTAATTTTCTACTATTAAATTATATTTTTAAAGATTGTTTATAAACAATTAATTAATTTCAAAAGAGTCTCAAATACTTTTCTCCTCTAGTTTTTTTGAGTTATTCAACCTTAAAATTAACTTTTTGATGAGTTTGTATGTTGACAAGTTTATATGTTGTTTTTAAAAAATGTAATAATATACCTTTTAAAAAATATAGTGAGAGAAATAAAACATTTAAGTAAAAAATATTAAAAGCTCTTTCTCGGATTTGAAGCGATGACTTAAGCCTCTTTCTTAGCTTAGGGCCTTTTAAGCGCACTCAGCCTTAACATTCCTTCCTGACGAAAGCAGAGGCTTAAACGGTTGTAAAAGAAGGTCAATGGTAGAATAATTAAGTAGTGTCAACAAGTCTTCCCATGAATACCCGTGTCCTGAAAGAGTTAGCTTCTCTAGCACCGGCGCTGCCGAGAAGAAAAAAGAAAGCATTTCGAAAAAGCAAGCGAGAGAAGTGAATTCCCTACCTATTAAATCAAGTAGTTTCACAAGGTGAATAGGTACAATCGAGCAGAGGAAATAATATTAAAGCCCTTAAATTTGACTTCGCCCCAGACCCATAAACTGTTAGGGACGGCCCTTTGTTGCTTTATAATATCCAGTGTCACCGCATCCAAACATTGTTTATGCATTTCCTTGGATGATCCCCTGGGATAAACACATGAGTGAGACCAGAAACTACACCATCCTTCCTCATCTTCTCCATTGTTTCGAGGCCCCTACAGTGGTCGTACTGATATCAATTATATCCTTCCCGGCTTTGCAAGCCTTTGAGGAAATTTCTACAATTCCCTTGGCACTCTGAATTACACCACCAGGCATTTCATTTGCATCCTCCTCAATTGAACTTCCCTCTCCTGCACTCTTCTCGTTCACTGTCTTAATAGATCTATCCACAATTTCAGTCAGCATGACAAAAATAGCTTAGTTTTGAGATTTGATTACCTTCACGTCTGCAATACAATCTCTCACTACATTTGAAATCTCCGAACACTTCGTCTCTTTGAGCTTCACATTCTCATCGGAGCTTCCAGATTTTGATTCAATCTCCGATGGCTTCCCTTCTGCACATTTCACCTTCGCCTCATCCTCCGCCGTCGTTGATTCCATCTCCGATGACTTCTCTTCTGCAAACTTCACATTTTCCTCATCCGCTTCTGCCGCCGGTTCTGCTTTCTCCTCATTGCTAATTTCCTGTTCCCGCGCACCTTCCGATTCCGAAAATGTATTCGAATTATTGTCGGCCATAGCCTCTGCCTCGTCATTTGATTTCATGGAGAAACAACGCTTCGTCAATATCGAGTTTGTTTTCAACCTCAACATCATCCAATCAGAAGCAGCAGACGATTTCACTACTTGTGATGTGCGAGGCGTCGGATTCAGACGGCTATTCACTTGATTGATGTCAATCAACGACAACCTAGACGGATCCATCATCGGCGAAGTGATGCCGATCAACGGAATCCTAGATGGATCCTTCATCGGCGGCGAGCTCAACTTCATCTTCATCGCCGCGTAGCTGTTTGGAATTGACTTCATCGCATTACGCCTGGAAATCCTTAGCAAAGCCGCCATTGATGGTTGATTGACTGTGTGTGTGTGAGATGTACGTGTTTTGTGTGTTAACTGAATGAATTGATTTTGAAAGCGGGAAAGGAAGAATCTCTTATTCTTATAAAGACGACATAACCCACTCTCTCTCCATTCGGATCTAACCCGGATCCGTTAGGGTATTCCCGTAAATATTTTTAGTAAGCGGTTAGAATCTTCTCTCAATGTGTTTTGTGAGTATTTTCTAATGTCCAGTCAATTTATGGTCTCATAATAAAAATCTTTTTTGCTAAAAAAAATTGATAATAATAATAATAATAATCTTTTCATTTTCATGAACTATATTTTTCGTTTACATTTACTCCCTCCGTCCCGGAAATATAGTCTTATTTTGACTTTTATAGTCAATAGAAATGAACTCTGACCAACCATTAGTGACTATCTAATCATTCCAGTGAAATTCTAAAATTTGTGATTGATAAATCATTAAGTGATTTTTCAATAACAACTTTTAGAATTTTATTGTGATCATTAAATTGACACTAATGCTTGGTCAAAGTTTATTTTTGTTGACCATAAAAATTCAAAATGAGACTATCATTCGGGGACAGAGGGAGTATCTTTTTCGGTAATAAGTAAGAAAAATACTCCAATATTATGTTCTTTGGTCTAGTTAGTTTTTTTTTTCCTGTTTTATTCATGAATATAATATTATTTTAAGAGTGGTTCATTATGTTGATTTGAAAAAAAAAAAAAACAATAAATGATTAACATAGTATAGTTATTTGTTCATGAATAATATTATATTAACTTGATTTTCTAGTTTAAGAATATACATTTAAAAATTATAATTCTTTCATTTCAAAATAATTATCGCATTTTGTTGTTAACATTAAAAAGGTACACTATAATTATTTGCTCAATTCATATAAAATAGTAAAATTACACTATATCCAATTTCATAATTAAGAATATAATTTTTGTCTATGTAAAATGACATATTCTTAGAAGTAATATTGGATTAAAAATTTAATCTAATTCAAATACAATATAGATAAAGAAACATTTAAAAATCAATAATTTTTAATGTTACGGCTAATGATTAAGATAGTACTTAAGAAAAACCCTAAAGAGCATCCCGGCTAAGGCTAAGAGAAGGTTGAAAGCCTTTAGCATACACACTTTACATTCACAGCCTAACTTATTTTGGAAGCCTTTTTTTTTTTAAGGTAAATGTTACTACCATGGTGCACATAGGACCTTTTCCAGTTCTGAAAATAAAAATACGAAGACAATGCACTCAAAAATATGTCAATATCAAAGGGTTTCCAAAGGATCCTACCAGTTTTGAGAAGAGTTAGTCTTATGAAAAACTTATTTTACACTAAGAGATGTGTAAAACCTGTTTTATATAAAGAGATTATGTTTTATATTAAAGGATGAAAGTTTTACACTAAAACTAGTGTAAAACAAGTTTTTTTCGAGATTTTTAATTTTGAGAATGTTGTCAAAGACAGTAAGGTTATCAAATAATTTTTCTTTTACCAATCTATTACAGTTTATTGTCGTTATTTTTATTTTACATGGTTTGTTAATGTGCGCATTTCATAATTCGTTTCATTTATTTTCTCCATTCATATATTTTGACATTGTTTTCATTTATATTTTTTTATGTAGGCTAAAAGCGAAGATACAGTTGAAGTGAAAAGATCAAGAATATATTCTTCGCTCAAATGTATTGGTGCTTCTAGGTTTATAAATTAAGCTGTTAAAAGAAGCTACTTATTTCAACTCTTTATGAGTATGATGATGTTTGATGTTTCATGTTTGAATGAATAAAGTTGATTGTAGTAAATTAGCACTTCTTAAATTTGGTTACGACTTTTTGCAATTGCAATTACTTATACATCAATTAAATTTCTCACAATGTGTTTTTTTTAAGTGATGTTACTAATGTTTACAAGTAGTAGGGATTGCGTTTGTTAAGTCAATAACATTGATTGTAATAAATGATAATTCCTTTTTTTTAATTAAATTTTAATTTTGTTGATTATTGAGATATTCTTAATTATGTATTTATTCATTTAGGAAACTATTGGCCCGTGCATCGCACGGGTGGTTCACTAGTAAAGGGTAAACTTGAAAGTTTAACATTTATTGGCTTTGCAGTTCAAGATGAATTTAGTCAAAGATGAGATAGAAACAAATGAAGTAAAAATACAACAAATTGGATATGTAATTGCTGAAACAAATTGTTTATAAACAATTTTTAAATATAACTTAATAATAGTAGAAAATTAGTAAAAATGAATAAAAGAGGCAAACTAAGATATAAATCAATCATAGAGGACCAAATTAATATAAGCGCCAAGTTTAGGGACCAATCTATCTTTAGTTTCAGGGGTATATTTGGCATTTTGAAAAAACCCATAAGGGAGATTATAATGCAGATACCATCTAATTAATTTCTGATAAAGGTAAACAGATGTTCAGATAAGATGGACATTACAAACCAAAAAGCTATGTGCTAGAAACAAAGACTTAAACTTTATCATTTCATTCATCCAGCAGCAACATCTTTGATCATTAATGATGATTTTTTCAGTACTGGAAACTGATTCTTCAAGTCCATCATTCCAGACGCCTCAGTTGAAAACCAGAGCAGCTTCTCTGTCTACTTGATCAAAAAAAAAAAAAAAAAAACTAACATTCCATTAAAAAAACACAAGCACAAAAAAAAAAAAAAAACCCATCAAAATAGAAGAAAGAAGGGAAAATGCAGATGGTAGAGGCAGGAAATGGTGCTCTTCCATGTTCTATTTCAGGATATTTTCCACTACATTGCAACCTTCATAATTTCATACATAAACAAGTCATAAAAAGAAAATATATTAGATCTAGATTTAATTAAATCCTTTAAGCTAAAGGGTATTTATGAGAAACCATTTTACTTGGTCTTTTTTGAGCGAGATGGAAATGGAAGGAATAGATAGAGAAATATGAACAACAAAAACAGGAGCAGAAGACACAAACACAGACATAAATAGAAATTGTAGAGCCCAGAAAAAGATGCAAACAAGAGTATGAAAAATAGAAATATGAGAATTAAGAAACCCCCACAAACACACATAGTGATGAATCTAGAGGTAAAAACAGGAAATAATACTCCAAAATGCAGTTAGAATCAGAAATTCTATGAACCTATCACCAAGTATTGGGACAGAAATTGCAGATATTACCCTTGTGAGATTTAGGGCATTCTGATACACTCTCTCTCTCTCTTCCCTCCGTCCCTACCAACTGGTCAAAAAGTTTAGCAGGCCCTAGTTTTAACAAGGGTGTTGTTATACACACGCGTAAAATGAATACACCCGTAAGTATTAAAATGAGTATACTTGAAATTTTAAACCGGGACGGAGGGAGTACAACACTATGATACACAGTACGGGTTATTCATTAATTTTACGGGTGTGTATAACACCCTTTTAATAAAGAGTGTTGTTATTCACACACATAAAATTTCTAAGCTTACGCCCATGTTTATTCTTGTACTTATTGATTATTATTAATGAAAGGAGAAAATAAAAGTAATTCTTGGGCAATATTTTGGCAGTTCATTAATTTCTTGTGCATGTCTATTTGTATTATGAATCAATTTCGCTGAACCCCCTTAGCCTAATGTTTATGTTTTATTAAGAGTGAGTTTTTGCAATTTATTTAAGGTCCCAAGTACAAAATTATACGCCACTAGTTCAAGCGGCATCCGGTATCCCTTTCTATATGATAAATTGGGAGTTCAATCCCCACCCAGTGCAGTTTTAAGCATAGTTATAAATTATGTTCTGTTTCGGTTTGTTCCGGCCGGAAAGCACCGTTCCAGTTAAAAACCGGTGCGGAACGAGCTAAGTTCCGTTCCATTTTAAATACCGACCTGTCCCAGTCTGCTCTGGCTGAATCGGTATGTTCCGGTCCGAACCGGACGAGATGCACATGTTCCGCACAAGATAAAAAATTGACATTTTAAACTCATTTAAAATAAAGGATGTGAATAAAAAAGATGTAAAGTTGAAGGCTAATTTAAGGAAACTATTTTTTAATTAAAAAACCATTGCTTTGAAGTAAAGATCACCAAAATGCATTTATAACAATGAACAAGTGATATTTTAGTCCATTCTAACCCATTTAAAAGAAGTTAAATTTTAATTATGTTGATGTTTACATCTTTAAAAACAAATTTATATCGATGTTTATTGGAAAAGTAACAAATTATAATAAGGTTTCGTCGTTGTGTTTTTTAGATACTTCTATTATACTTCTATTGAAAAATTTATTAAACAAGTGCGGTAAATCGGAAATAGTGTGCCGGTAAGCTCCGGTACCGATACGTCCCGTTCCAGTAGCAAAACCGGTGCGTCCACCGAAAACGATATTTATAACTATGCTTTTTAAGCGACTCTTGTAATAGTTTAAGATATTTATTAATACAAAAGCAAATTTTATATAGTACAAAAATTACCCTTAGTAGCCTCATTTATTCGCGTCACTCACGCTTTGTCATTTTCTAAAGCCCACTTGGTCGTTTTCCAGTGCTCCAGACATGAGCTTTGAGGGTCATGTCTTATGGTAGTCATCTATCAGAGTGAAAAACTCTAGAGACTCGATTCTCAAATGAAAACACAACTCTGGAACTTAAGTCTCAAAGGCAAAATGTGGAAGATTTTGGGAAGATGAAAAAAAATATCTTCGAGAGTCGTCTATCATAGCAATTTTTGGCTTTGAAAATTATATCTTAGACTCAATTTCATGCTAAGAAAAACTCACTGAAAATCAATCAAAATTCAACTCAAATCAAACAGTCTAACTTTGAGAATGAAATAAAACAATCATAATGGCAAAAGCAACCCAAAATTATAAACAACGCGGTGAAAAAATTGTAAGAGTGACAATTTGTTGGTGATTTTAGTGTCATCAGCTATTTTATGTAATTGTGATTTACTAGAGACCAATGCGATTTCATGTTAGGCTCGGATACGAGTAAGGGAAAGTGTGGAGTACACACTCGTTTGAGTTAATATGTTTTCGACCACGAAAAGAAGCAGGGGTCAAGGGGCAGCGCCCCTTGTTGGTGCTCCAAATAATCTCCCGCCAGTTTTTTCCCACCAAAACCCGCCAAAACCAAGAGACACAATCGGTTAACAATCATGACTGTTGTGCTACCAATCATGACTGTAATCTTTCCAACCGATTCTGCTCCTTCCTGCAATCTGTTTATAAACAGATTGATTGGTCTCAGTTTCTTTACGAAAAATCCTAACAATTCTCTGAGTTTTGATCTGTTTTCTTTGCCTAGATACAGATTGTTTGATTGTCTTATCCCATATAAAGATTTCGTGTAACCCAGGCATTTAGGGGCGAAATACTTTATTCGGAAAGTGAATTAATCACGATTCATTCAAATATCCAGGATTATCAATTACCCTAATTCCAATTTCTAACACAATTAAGTGCGATGAGAATCGTCACTCTTATCAAGGTCAAAAATCAAAAGCAAAAAAAAGAATGATAAGCTAATTGCATAAAATCGTGAGGATGAGAAGACGGTCGTGTGTGAATAATGAATTTTCTAGAGAAAGGTGTGAGACGCACTACTTTAGTTTTAGAGTTTTGAAAGATGACCAAAGCTAGAGTCATAGGCGGTTGAGCTCCTGGTGGCTCTGACGTGTACGGCGCTGGAGTTGAGTGAGCCTTGTCTGTAACAGGCGAGAGTCCGACTAGATATGAAGATTGAAGATAACTTTACCCTAATCAACGACGAATCGGTCGAAAAGGGATGGAGGATGCGTGTGAATGCATCTAAGGGTGTACCAGAGAATGGAGACTCAGTGGATGTTGAGATGCCGATGATTGGTGTGAGTGCATCCGAAGGTGCACTGAAAAGAAAGGGCGAGAGAGCTTGGGGAGAGCGAGTGAGGAGGCTTGACAACGTGAATGGGGAGAAGACCAAAGAAGAAAGCCGTCATCAAAGGGATGCGGTGGTCACCAGAGAAGTGGAGGTCGTTGCAGGAAAAACGACGGAGAGAGTTTTAGAGATAGGGATTAGTAAGGGGTTTTAGAGCGATAAACATTTCTATATGTAACCAAGAGGGTAATAAAAAAAAATCCATCATCCTTTTCTTTAAGAATTAGGTAATGTTTGCGATGGCCTTATTTTTTTTTTGTGAAAATCTCGTGAAACACTTATTTTACGCTTACTTAGTATAAAATTTGTTTTTCATCTTTTATTGAAAACATTTTTTTTTTCATTTTTAGCGTAAAACAAGTTTTTCATAAGATTGATTTTTTTTCTTTTTGCGTCATGGATTGGACAAACCGTAGAAACAAAATAAAGAAAGACAAAGAGATTTAATGTCGGTGGAAATTGAAAAAAAAAACCCCCACCAAACTAGCAAGTAATGGAGCACTAGTACAACATCTAAGAACATCAAGGGACATTTACATACATACCACTATATCTATATAATCTGCTTAAACTCAACTATATCCATCTCCTCTACACATTTATTCATTCAATCACATATTTTCTCTCTCCGCCTCCACAAAATCCCCGTTTATGATCCCTTACACAAAGACCCAGTTTGTCCGACAGTTTGACCCGACTGGTGGGGCTGATGAGGATGATACCCTCTTATAATTGAAGTGAAAAAAGTATGTTATTTTGTAAAGATTTTTGTGGGTTTTTGATTTGGGTTCGAACTTTTGGATTGACTAGTTTGAATTTGGATTTGGGTTTGGGTTTTGTAGGTTATAGGTTGGACGGAGTTGACTCGGACTCGAAGCCCTTACTAGGTAATTTTTCTTGCAAAGTTTTAATTTCTACTAATGAATGGCTCCTGTGCAAATGATTGGCGTACTCTCGATGTAGCTTTTTAGATTAATATATAGTGGATACATGCTTGGATTCAAGTGGAGCTAATTTTGCCCCCTTTATCAGAAGTTCAATTGAAAATCTTTAAGACTTTCATAAAGATTCATGGGCTTTGTTTGTATTTACAATGATTTGGTGTTGCTTGATGATTGGAATGCTATGGGTGTGAAGTAAAATGGCCGGTTTTTGATGCTTTGAAGTTTGATGGTGTGTGTTTATGAAATTGTGTGTTATGGTGGTGAGACGGTAAGAATTAAGAGTATAAGGCGTAAGGTTGTTGCGGTACTGAACAATTGAGAGTTGATTCCAAGTGTTGATATTCCTATGGGCTGCGGATTCTCTAGTCTCAGCTCATGTTGTTGTGTTTCAGAACACAATGGTGTGGTTGCTGAGGCCGATAATGCAGGTAGGATAAAGTTGGGGTTTTGTTTAGTTTGCGGTGGTCAAATTGACTGTAGTGACAAACTTTTGAACTCGTTAACAGGAAATGAGGAGAGGGGTGAAGTTAGTGATTTGCCTGGATTTCGTGAGTTCTCTATTCAGCAACTTAGGAATGCGACATCTGGGTTTGCGGTGGAGAATATAGTCTCTGAGCATGGAGAGAAGGCCCCTAACGTGGTTTATAAAGGGAAGCTGGAGAATCAGAGACGAGTTGCTGTTAAACGCTTTAACCGATCTGCCTGGCCCGACTCAAGGCAGTTCTTAGTAAGTGCATATCGTAGGAGTATATTATGCTGTATATAAGCATTTGTGTGTATCCATCGTTCGTATTAGTTTACTTTAAGCAAGTAACAAGTAATAGTCATCTGTGGTTGTTTGCATTTTAAACTTTAAAGTTTCATCTGTTCTTCTCGTATAAACTTTTTAATGCTTATCAACCAGTCTTTCTGCAAAATACTTTCCCTGTTTTTTTACTCACTTGGTGTACAAATATTTTCTATGTTGTTACTTACTGAACTGTTTATCTTTGCGTAAGAAATTAGTTCTTGTTTCTATATTATTTTCAGCCAGTTAATAAAGAAGAGTGAGGTGTAATGAACTATTCTTTTGTTCAATATGTCGATAACTGTTAACTTCTCAATCATCACTTCAGGAAGAAGCAAGAGCTGTCGGTCAGCTTCGAAACCCCAGATTGGCAAATCTACTAGGTGTTTGTTGTGAAGGAGATGAAAGATTACTCGTCGCCGAATTCATGCCTCATGAGACTCTGGCTAAACACCTGTTTCACTGTAAGTTTAATAATCTACAACTTCTTTCAGTGGCTTCATGTGTGCTTTGCCAGTTTTCAGTGTCCATGATGTTTATGCTTTAGCTTCTGAATTGAAGATGGAGCTAGCTCTTATTTAGAGCTCCGTATTTTTCAGATCCGTACTTGGTTATATTTGAATATGCTACTGTCTTCTATGATACGAAGAATTTGAATTGACTTTTATATGTTCGGTGAGATGATTTTTTTTAGCAAACTATTGAACTCTATCTACATGATGGCTTAGGGGAAACACAACCTATGAAGTGGGCAATGCGATTAAGGGTGGCTTTATATCTTGCACAGGCTCTAGATTACTGTACAAGCAAGGGGCGGACTCTTTACCATGATCTTAATGCCTACAGAATAGTCTTTGATGATGATGTATGCTCTTATGACTTATCGTTTAGTCTTTTTCATTTTTTTTCATTTTTTTTTTTTTTTTTTTTTTTTTTGGGACAGTCTATATTTGAAGTTAGAATCTAGTTACATACTCATTGTGCTTCCATGTGTCAAAGGATGCCAATCCCAAACTCTCTTGCTTCGGACTAATGAAGAACAGTAGAGATGGAAGGAGTTACAGTACAAATCTGGCTTTTACGCCTCCTGAGTACCTGAGAACTGGTATCTACCTTCTCGAACATGATTTCTCTTTATGCCTGACTAAATAACTATATCCTGGTCTTGTGTATTGTCTTTCTGATTCTGTTGGCATGTGTGGTTTGTGATATGTCCTGTATATATTGAGTTGCCCTTCATAGTTTTCACCTGCCAACCTGATTTTTGGAATGAGTTTTCCTGCTTGTTACTGTTAGTAAACTTCGATTCTTGAACTTCCATTTACCTGGAGCTAATTTGGTTCCTGAGCACCCATTTATTAAGTGCAGCTTTAAAAAAGGTTGATATCCTCGTAGTTATTGGTGATATTAGTGTTTAATAGAGCTGAGGTGTCTGTGAGCCTCTAGCTGCTATAATAATAACTCAAAAATAGTGTCATCTGATAGAGTGAGCTGGGTTAGGGTTGGCGTGTTCAAAAGTCTACTTAGAGTTAGGTTTGAGTAAAGCTCGAACTTGATTTTAGGTTAGAGGTATGAACACCGTTGTTCGGTTCAAGTAAGCTGGAAAACACATTCCTCCCAGCCATGTAAGTTTTTCCATTCTAATTACTCCGTCTGTCGCAAAATGGTCTTCTAATTTGTCATTGTCCCAAAAAGTTCTTCCCATTTCTACAATTTGGGCTTAAAAGTGCATAAACAAAACATGGCTAGTGAAGCTAGTGTCCATATTCTTAAAAAGTTTGAATAGTCAAATGGGAAGATCATTTTGGGACAAAGGGAGTATGCGGTTATGGTCATTTTTTTGCCTATTTTGTTACTTGTATTGAGCAGACTGTAGTATAGTCCACATGACGTGGTCAAGAGGACTAACAGAGCTAGATAAGCTTCCATTCGACTTGTCCGAGATTAAGAAGAAACCATCAGCGAGGAGGAAAACAGGAATTAGTGAAAAAAAGGAGGTCACTAGCAATGTGTCTGAGATAAATGGATTGAAATTGGTCCGGCCCGTGCCCAAAAAAAGGATTTGAAGATGAAATAAACTATAAGCCAAGAGTTATAAAGAGACGGAGTCAGCCGGTTGTAAAGACGGAGGATAAACCTCTGCAAAATGGACCTAGCATAACTTTACGTAAGCCCACTAGTTTCTTTGATAATAATACTGACACGGATAAGTCGCTTGAGTTGAGTGAGGCATGGGATTCATCATTAGAATTGTCAGAAAGGCTGAGGAAAGAGAGGGTTTATGACAGAAAATTGATAAGGAAGCCCAATGCTTACATTTTAGAAAAAAATAAGGAAGAGGCTCCGATTGTAGAATCAGCGGACATAACTTTGCGTAGACCCACTAGTTTCTATGATGATAATATTGAAACGGACAAGTCACTTGAGTTGAGTGAGAAATGGGATTCCTCATTAGAAATGTCTGAATGGCAGAGCAAAGACAGGTTTTTTGACCAAAAATTGGTAAGGAAGCCCGACCCTTACATTTTGGAAAACAGTAAGGAAGAGGCTCCGATTGTAGAAACAGTGGATGAGTCTCAGAAAATTGGTCCTAGCATAACTTTGCGAGCACCGACTAGTTTCTATGATGATAATATTGGAACGGATAAGTCACTTGAGTTGAGTGAGAAATGGGATTCCTTATTAGAAATGTCAGAATGGCAGAGCAAGGAGAGTTTTATTGACAGTAAATCGGTAAGGAAGCCCGATTCTTACATTTTGGAAAATGGGAAAGAGGCTTCTCAAGAATCTCAAACAGTTGTTAAAAATAGCATCGAAGAGAATGAACGTATTTCGCTTTTGCAAAAGCCTGAGATAGTGAATGTAGATCTTAACGATGATCAGAAACTAGACAATTCCGCAAATAAAAGCATTCAAAATGGATAATCTACTACTGTTTCACTTTTGCAAAAGCCTGATATAGTGAATCTTGATCTGAATGCTGATCCAAAACAAGAAGATTCCGGAGGTCAAAGACAGTCAAACTCTGGCATTTTAATGGAAACGGTAAATGCTAGAAATATTGACAAAATCATGAAATCAAGCACATCGAACACAGGAATTGGATGAAAATCCATTGTATTAAGCAAATCAAACAAAGAAGAAGAAATCAAGATCCAATCTCTCTCACACAGTTACACGCAGTAAAAAGAGGGAAAAAGTTGTTATTATTCTGTTCTAACTAACTAACTAACTGTCTAAGCTATCTACTTATAAATAAAATAGCATATTTACAAAGACTTATTTACAGTAATGCCACTACTTATCTCCAGACGACATCGTTTCCTGGACTGTTAAGTTTGCTCAAGTACGTCTTTACTTCTTGATTCATCTTATGTTTTGTTTGAGCTTGGACTACTGTGTTGACGGCAACACTATTACCACCATTATCTCCAACACCCCCCCCCCCCACAAGTTGAGGGTGGGAAAGGATTGGACACACCCAACTTGCTCAACAAAGTCCAATGAGGTAATTTACCAAGGGGTTTGGTAAAAATGCCCGCAAGTTGTTGCTTAGTAGAAATATAGCGAGGTATGAGTAACCCAGATTGCACCTTTTCACGGACAAAATGACAATCCAGTTCAATATGTTTGGTGCGAGCATGGTAGACTGGGTTAGAAGCGATGGCAATGGCAGCAGCACTGTCACAATGAACTGTGATGGGAAGAGGAACATATATGTGTAAATCAGACAATAAACTTTGAAGCCAGAGAAGTTCACAAGAAGTGGTGGCAAGGGAGCGATACTCAGCCTCTGCTGAAGATCTAGCAATGACACTTTGCTTCTTGGAATGCCAAGAAATGAGAGAAGTACCCAGATAAATGCAAAAACCAGTAACAGATTTGCGATCATTTTGGTCACCAGCCCAGTCACTATCACAAAAAGCCTCTAATATGAACTGATTATGAGCTGGGAAAAACAAACCTTGACTGGGACAAGTCTTGATGTATCTCAACACCCTGAGTAAGGCTTTAAGATGAGGTTCCCTAGGACTTTGAACAAATTGACTGAGGGTATGAGCTGCATAAGCTAGATCAGGTCGGGTGACTGTTAAGTACAAGAGTTTACCCACCAACTGGCGATAAGAACTGGGATCAGACAGCAAAGGACCATCATCAGCAAGTAACTTTAAATTCTGATCTAAAGGAATTGTTAAGGGCTTGGCATGTAGAAGGCCAGCACTTTCCAGCAAATCAAGAGCATATTTCCGTTGGTTCAAATGAATGCCAGTTGAGGATCTAAGAACTTCCAAACCAAGATAGTATTTGATAACCCCCAAATCTTTGATACTAAATTGATTATCCAAATATTGTTTAAGAGAATGGATGATGGTAGGATCATTCCCTGTGATAAGAATATCATCAACATAGACCAAAACAATGGTAAAAGACTGATCATGATGTTGGGTAAACATGGAATAGTCTGAATGAGATTGACTGTAACCCAAATGAAGAAGAGCTTCAGTTAATTTGGCAAACCATTGCCTGGAAGCTTGTTTCAAACCGTAAAGTGATTTAGATAATTTGCATACCAACCCTTTTGTATGAGAAGCAGTGTAGCCTTGTGGAATATTGTTGGTCCCAAAGACACAACAAGGGTATGAAAGGAGGCTAGAGGGGGGGGGGGGTGAATAGCCTACTTAAAATTTCAACCCTTTATCAAAATTCAACCAAGTGCTTACAATCTTGAGTTTTGCGGTCAAGTAATAAACCGTGCGGTCAAGATGTAATATGCACAGCGGAAGTTTTCGATGGAAATAAGGTAGAGTTGGTTTTGACTAAAATTTCTAAGTAGGAATACCAGAACTCACGGTCAACCAAGTTGCGGTCAAATGAGTCCGGTCAAGGGTAAGTGCGGTCAAGAGATGGTTGAGAGTTTGAAAGTTGTTGTCTTAGAAGTTTTGGCAAAAGATAAGTTAGTCAGATTTTAGCTAAGGCAATGTGGAGAACAGACAAACACAATTCACAGCAAGTTATTTAATCTGAAAGATCAAAACACTAAACGACAAAACAAAGTTAATATGAACAATAAAGAACAAGATGAACAATACTTGAAAGTAAATTTGCAGAAAGTAAAATGACACAAGTATTTGGAAAGGTTCGATCTGTTAAAAGATCTACGTCCTTTACCAAGATGGTCAGTCTTGGATTTTGAATGGAGGTATATATTGATTCTTGAGTGTACAGATTACAGAGATGAAGTATTGAATCAACACCTACTTTCTATGAAGAACAAATCCTAGACTTAGACCAGTGTATCCCTTTTGATTCAATCTAAGTGATTGATCAATTGGGGTGAGTGTGTGTGTAAGAATCAGAAGCTCTTTGAAATCTAAGTGATTGTAGAGCCTAAAGAATCTTATGTGTTACAAGGCTTGAGATGACTTGAATGTTGCTGGAGATCTTTGAAGGTTTGAAGGTGAGTTCTTTGAAGATTCAAAGGATTCTGGAAATCTTGAGTATGATCTTCAATCACCAAGTATTTCAACAGCAATTTATCTCTTAGAATCTCAGCTCTTTTTTTAATGAAGAACTTAAGGGCTATTTATAGCCTTGAATGAGAAAATAGCTGTTGGATTTACTTGGGCTCCAAGTTGAAGGACAATGAGCTGTTGAATTCTGATTGGAGCTCAATCTGAGTTTGTCCTTTTTGCAGATAAGAGGTGGTCCCACTTAGATGAATTCAAATTTGAATTACTTGGGATCCAAGTTCTGCAACGTTCTTAACTAACCATAGTTTGATACAAGTGACCATGGTTAAGTTTGAACATACTTGGGTTCTTGAACTTCTGCTCATCTGCGGTCAAGACTTGCGGTCGAAACTCTTGCGGTCGATATGCCTAAGGGCATCTGTGGTCAAGATAAGCCACAAAGCTTCACGGTCACTGACTTCCGGTCAAGTGATTCACGGTCAAGTGGTCTTCCACGGTCAGGTGGTCTACCACGGTCAAGTGAATTCACGGTCAAGGTCTTGACCACTAAAATTCCAGACTTAGAACATTTTCAGCCTATCAATCTAAAGCCTATACTATCAAAGTGGACTATTCTAAAAATGAAGTTTTAACACTTCTTACAATATATCCTAAAGTCCACAAAAGATAAAATTAGGTTATGGGATCAATCAAATCTAGGTAATAGGAGTGGTTTATAATGAGCATACCCAACAATCTCCCCCTATTTGATTGAGACCATTACCTACTATAACAAAGGCTAATTCATTGTACTTGGTAATAACATGTTTTCAAGAAAATAATATTTTATTAATTTCATGCCCCAAGTCAATGCACACTCTAAGCCAGTGTCATAGATTTCTATCAGCCTAAAAAGATAAAAAATACTAATCCTAGCAAGATAGACATATAAGGTTTGAATGCATTTTTAGAGAAAATAACAATAAGTATGCAAATGCATCAAACAAACATTCAAAAGGCACTCATAAATATCCATTCACGTATAGGGAGTGCAGAACCAAAAGAGGGATTAAGTTTTTACAGATCCAAATAAAACAGACATAAAAGTAAATTGTTTTGGGACAAACATAAATGTAAAATTGTTTTGGGACATCAAATCAATAACAAAGTTTCAAATGACCACACATGGTCATATTCAAATGATGCGGTCAACCCAAGTATGGATCTCCTTCAAAGTAACCAAATTTCTTTGAGAGGCCAACTCCAGGAATGATGATGGGGTCCTTGAGATCATTGATTTCGAGGAAGTCCGTGTTCACGGTTGGAAATTCAAAGCTGTCTTCACCTTCATCTTCATCAGCGGCAAGTCTGTTCCCGTGTCCGGTCGCTTGATTTTGAGATGAGGAGCCTTGAGATCCAGCAATGCTATCCACGGTCAATTGAAGAGTTGAAATTTTGTTAATGACTTCCTGCACATTTGAGTTAGCAATTTCATAGACTCTATCAATCTTGGAAGTTTGACCTTCAAGCCGTTGGGTGTGGACTTGCATAGCTTGCTTCATAGCTTCTATCTTTGGCGTGAACTTTTCTGCGACCGATAACAAACCAACAGAAACACTTGCGTTGATTTCCGCTTTGAGAGAGGTCTTGACTTTATCCATCTTTTCAAAGAGATTTTTGTTGCCTGTCCTTACCTTTGACATTTCTTTGCCAGCTACATCAATTGTTTTGACCAGTGAACGGTCAATGGAATTGGATTGTGCCTTGAGTTCCTCTTTAAGATCAGCACGGGTGAGAGAAGCGGTAGAAGTGGATGCGGTCAAGGCAATGTTGGGATTCACGGTAGCTAGACTTTCAAGAATAGCCTTTGTTATGTTCTGACTCTCCCCCTTAATGGTCTCAACAACAGAAGTCTTGAGCTGATCAACCTCATTCTGCAGCTTAACTTGGTTTGCAGTAAGCTTTGCAACCTCACCTTGAGTATCAAGGTTGATCTGAGTCAAGAACTCAATAGCAGTTAAAATGTGAGCCATTTGATCGACCGTACCAGAGGCGGTCGGAGGAGCTTGAGTAGACTGAGGGGGCGAGGGAGCAGGAGACTTGGTTAATACATCATTATGGTCACTGGGTACACGGTCGCCATCTTGACCGTGACCCTGAAGCTCAACATCAGTGGACTTGACTTGTTCAGCGGTCGCCTCAACAGGATGCACTTGATCATTATCACTAAAATCAGGACTGTCTATATTCACAATTTTCTCATGTTCAACATCACGACTTTCAATATCTTGATTACCAGATTCACCACTTGATTCTACCAACTCCACATCATCTGGTTCATCAACTAAGTTAAGAGTGTGCTTTGCTCTTTGTCGTTGCGGTTGAGTAGGAGGGACATCAATATCCTCATCACGGTCGCCTTGCATAGGTGAACCGGATGGAGTGAAGACAGGAGATGCGGTCGACGGAGGCGGTTGAGATACCTTGGTTTTCTTTGAGGTTTGGATGGGACTTAGAGAGAGATCCCTTTTCTTGGATTTCTCCCCCTGAGATGGAATGGGGAGAGCAGAAGACTTTGTTTTGAAAGATTTGGATGGTGCGGTCGGAGAGGGCACGGTTGGCTTGGAGACGGTTGATTTTACTTTGAGAGGAACGGTAGAGGGAATTCTGGAAGAGGGCTTGACTGTTGAGGGGTCCTTGATGATAACTCCATTCAGCGGTCTGGGTTTGGAAGGAGCGGTCGAGGCACTAGCAATTCCTTTGCCTTTGACCCTTCTAGGCACTAGCAATTCCTTTGCCTTTGACCCTTCCATTGGGTAGAGTTGAAGTTTCCATGATTGCCACTTTTGCAAAGAAGACCATGGCCAACCAGATGACCAATATAGTACATCACTTCAGGAAATGTCTTGCGGTAGGGCTTGCAGACATCAGTGGATCCAATCAATCTCATTGCTAGACCATCATACTCCTCATCAGTTAGGGAGATAGGGGCCTCAGTGTCGATGTCAAGGCCAAGTGTGGCAGCAATGTCGGTGTAATCAATCTCAACTTTGTGACCGTAAACCTCAGCTTCAATCCAATTGAGCGGTCTGTTTTGATCATCTCTCCCTTTGATTTCTTTAGCTGTGGAGTAGAATTCTCCAACTGCGGCAAGATAGTGATCAGGTTGATTCATGGTGAAATAATGAAGTATGCCAGATTTCTTCATCCTTTTGATCAAATGCCTCCCAATAGCATCCTTTTGGAGGTCTTCATAGTCAATAACGCACCCAGGAATGAATGATTGTTCTTCCTACAAAATTGAGAAAGTTAGCAACACTGATGCGGTCGACCAATGTGCGGTCGAAGGATTAATGATGATGCGGTCGACAGGCACACGGTAGACAGAGAGAACGGTCGACGCAAAAACACTTAGAAATATTTTAACGAAGTTTCCAAAATACGCACAAACACCATATCACTATGTGTAATAAGATGATACGAATCAAAAAGTGATTTCTCAGGAACATGAAGAACACCTCAAGAACATGAAGAACACTGTTCATGACGAAAGCCCAGAAAATGATTCTATGCACGAAAATCAATAAAAATTATATCAATGTGAGCATAAAAACCGATTACACGCATAAATAACATCAATTTCATCATCAAAACAACATAAGTTCCCAGAATATGAAAGGGCAAAGTTTAACCAAAAAGCTTCAAAAAATTTCATGTCATAGAGAGATTTAGTAACTATAACAAGAATCTAAGCATTATATAGAACTCGAAATCATGAAAAAGATTAAAATGAGCATCATCAAAGCATAAAACAACCCAGAAATTGAATCAAGACAATAGAATGTGAAGGGTTGTTGAAACCCGCCAAAAACAAAAAAACGAAAACTGAAAATAGGAGAGTTTTGGGTCAAGAAATCATACCATTGTGTCTTCAGAAAGTTGTTCTTGCGATTTCTTAGATGATTTTGTTGGTTGAGTTGATTTTGGTGCCATTTATAGAGAAAATGAGAGTGAAATGATGAAGGAATGGAGAGAGGGTGAACTGGGTTTGTAGAGAGAGAGTAGAGAGAGACAGTGAGTAGAGAGAGTGAGGAAGGGGTTTTTGAAAAAGTGTTTTTGCAGAGAGGTGGAGGTTAAGGAAGTAGTGGAGCCGTTTGTGCAGAGAAGTGGGAGGTTAACTCTGCAAATTCAGGGATTTGACCAATGATGTCCTTTCGCCATAAATGCATGGATAGTGACGGCGGACATAAATAAGGGAATAAAATTAATTGCAAATGATTTGAATTAAATGAAAACGAGGGAAAAGAGGAAATTACAAAATTACCCCTTTGGATGACTAGGAGGATCCTAAAATTTGCTAAGTTAGAAATACTTACCTGGTCACCAAACTTTTGCGGTCAGGTGCTTGACCGTGAATATTTGCGGTCAAGAATGTTACCTTGGCCTATGTATGCTTCTTTAAAGCAGTGAACGAATATCATTTTCCCATGCGGTCGGCTTCTTTAAAGCCTGAACAAATCACATCTTTGTATGCGGTTAATAGGGCGGTTGGCATATGAGCGGTCGACATTTATGCGGTCAGTATTGATGAGGTCAGTAAGCTTTGATAGATTTTGATGCTTCGACCGGGATTACTTGACCGGTGAGATGGTAATCGACCGTTGAGACCTACTTGGATTTGGACTTAGAGAAAACACAATACATTAGCACAAACAAGATATATGGACATGTAATTAAAGTTCTAGCATACCCATCTCTCCTCTAAGATACCTAAATCTCTTGGAGTCCAGAGACTTGGTGAGAATATCTGCAATTTGATTGTCAGTACTCACATACTCTAGATGGATATTACTTTTTTCCACATGATCCTTGAGAAAGTGGTATTTGATATCAATGTGTTTGGTCTTTGAATGCATGACAGGGTTGTTGGAGACAGCAATGGTAGATGTGTTGTCACAATAAATTGGACAATTTTCTTCTTTGATTCCGTAGTCGACCAATTGTTGCTTCATCCATAGCACTTGGCAGCAGCAGCTTCCAGCAGCTATATATTCAGCTTCAGTGGTAGATACAGAGACTGAGGCTTGTTTCTTGCTTGCCCATGAAACTAGTCGATTTCCAAGGAAATGACAAGTTCCACTTGTGCTTTTCCTGTCTATTGTACATGCTGCATAATCTGCATCTGAGTAACCTATAAGATCAAAATTTGAATCTTTGGAGTACCAAAGTCCAAGGTTAATAGTCCCAGATAGATATCGAATAATACGTTTAACAGCAATAAGATGTGCTTCTCTAGGATCAGCTTGATAACGTGCACAAACGCAAACACTAAACATGATATCTGGTCTACTAGCAGTTAAGTATAGGAGAGAGCCAATCATACCTCGATATAAGGTTTGATCAACCTTCTTACCTTTCAGGTCTTTATCTAGCTTGTTACCAGTAGCCATAGGAGTGTCGTATGCCTTTGCATTTTCAAGTCCAAATTTCTTGATAAGGTCCTTTGTGTACTTTACTTGATTGAGGAAGATGCCTTCAGCGCATTGTTTAATTTGAAGCCCAAGGAAGAATGTTAATTCTCCCATCATGCTCATCTCAAATTTGCTTTTCATTAGTTTCTCAAATCGCTTACACAACAATTCATTAGTAGAGCCAAAAATAATATCATCTACATATATTTGAACTAATAAAGTATGATCATGATATTTAGCAATGAATAGAGTTGTGTCAATCTTACCACGCTTGAAGCCTTTCTCTAGGAGAAATTTAGATAGAGTATCATACCATGCACGTGGAGCTTGTTTGAGTCCATATAAAGCTTTACGGAGTTTGTAGACATGATTTGAAAATTTGGGGTCTTCAAATCCGGGCGGTTGAGCAACAAAGACTGTTTCTTGAAGTTCACCGTTGAGGAATGCACTCTTCACATCCATTTGATATAACTTGAATCTTTTGAAAGAGGCATAAGCTAAAAATATTCTTATAGCTTCAAGTCTTGCAACGGGGGCAAAAGTTTCATCATAATCAATGCCTTCTTCTTGTCTGTATCCTTGTGCAACCAACCTAGCTTTGTTCCTTGTGATGCTTCCATTCTCATCCATCTTGTTTCGGAACACCTACTTTGTACCTATCACTCCTTTATCTTGAGGCCTTGGAACTAAGGTCCAAACTTTGCATCTTTCAAATTGGTTGAGCTCTTCTTGCATAGCAACAACCCAACTTGAGTCTTGGAGTGCTTCATCAACTTTCTTCGGTTCAACTTGAGATATAAATGCTGTAAGTGCATCATAGTTTGATCTTCTTGTTCGAACACCAGAATGCAAGTCACCAATGATATTCTGAATTGGGTGATCTCTAACCTCACGAACTTCTTGAGGTATATCTGGTTGAGTTGATGGTGGTTGTAAATCTTCTAGTGGTACATCATTTGTGCCATCCCAATCATAAGTAATTTGAGGGATAGGCTCTTCCACATTGATGGGTGTTTCAACTTCAACTCCATTTGAGGTAGCAGCAGATGTGGTAGTTTCTGGTGCTTCATATGAGGTAGATGGAGGTGCAGTTGAGGTAGATGAGTTTCCTTGAGTTGATTGATTTTGTGGTTGATTTGTACCTATCTCATTAAGCTCAACAAAATCATCAGCAACATTTGGAGCCATATGTGGCTCAAGGAGAGAATGTTCATCAAAAGTAACATGGACATATTCAACTATCTTAAGAGTGGTTTTATTAAATACACGAAAAGCTTTTGAGTGTTTAGCATACCCAATAAATATACCTTCATCGGCCTTAGGAGCAAATTTACCTCGATGTTCTTTACCGTTGTAGAGTATGAAGCATTTGCATCCAAATATCTTGAAGTATGCTATGTTGGGGGTTCTTCCTCTCCAAAGTTCATAAGGAGTTTTGTTGTAGGTCTTGTTGATGAGGGATCTATTTTGAGTGAAGCATGCTGTGTTGACGGCTTCAGCCCAAAAGTATTGAGGTAGCTTTGCTTCAGCAATCATAGTCTTTCCAGCCTCTATCAACGTCCCGTTCTTCCTTTCCACAACACCGTTTTGTTGTGGAACTCCAGCAGCAGAGAAGTTGTGGTCAATACCATAATCATCACAGTATTGAGCAACACCGTTATTCTTGAATTCTGTACCGTTGTCGGATCGAACACTAACGATGCCATCTTCCTTTTGTGTTTGGAGCTGTCTAAAGAGTGCGGTCAAAATGTCATAACAATCATCTTTGGAGCTCATCATCTCGACCCACGTATATCTTGAGTAGTCATCTACCACAACTAAGGAATATCTATTTCCTCCAATACTTGCGGTAGAAACAGGTCCAAACAGGTCCATATGTAGTAGTTGCAAACATCTAGAAGTTGAAGGTGTCGTCTTGCTGGAGAAAGACGCTTTTGGTTGTTTGCCTAGTTGACATGCTGTGCACTTCTCATCGTGGTGATCAGCTACTTTGGGTAGACCACGAACTAGATTTTCTCTACCAATCTTGGAGAGATACTTGAAGTTTAAGTGACTTAAGTCTTTTATGCCACAGCCAACTATTTTCACTAACATTCTTTGCTACAAAACAGAGATTAGAAGAAATGCATGATGAATTAAAATCAACAATATAAACATTTTTCTTACGAATCCCTTTGAGCAAAGTGACGCCGGATATGCCATCTTTGATGAGACAGAAATTTGAAGTGAAGTGGCATTGCAATCCTTTGTCGCAGAACTGAGATATTGAGAGTAGATTGTGTTGTAGTCCAATAACTAGAGAGACTTCTTGGATGGTGATTTTTCCTTTACGAATGACTCCATATCCTACAGTCTTTCCTTTGTTATTATCTCCGAAGGTTACTGATGGCCCTTTTTCTTCACGGACATCTTCCAATAAATTGATATCTCCGGTCATGTGCCTTGAGCAGCCACTATCGAGATACCATAAACTTGATTTATCCTTGAAGTGTCCAGCCATTAAGCAGAGGACCTATAAAATAAACATTTAAGAACAAGGTCCCCTTTTATTCTTTTGGGTCCAAAGGGTTAGCAACTTTTAACAACCCACACTTGCCTCACAGAAGGGGGTTTAAGCCTTCTGGGATTTGGTGTGAATCTTAAAAGACATTCAGCAGCCTTGTGACCATAATCATCACACACGGAACAATGGTGGAAGCCACCCAACTGAGGGTTAACA
Source organism: Campanula takesimana (assembly GCA_026119855.1). Lineage (NCBI taxonomy): Eukaryota > Viridiplantae > Streptophyta > Magnoliopsida > Asterales > Campanulaceae > Campanula > Campanula takesimana. The sequence goes on from JAOWBW010000201.1 coordinate 1,015,684, forward strand.
AACTTCGTTGAAGTCTTGAGCACAACATTGTTAACTGGTATGGAAAATCTCTCCCGAACAAAGTTCAATTTCTTGAACTTGACCGCTTTGCCTTGGTTTGCGGTCGACATGCCACGGAAGGCTACTCTACCGGGCTTTGAAGGCTACTCGACCGAGTTCTTTCGCTATCTTGGATCTATTATCCAAAAAGATGGAGAATTGGATGGAGATGTGGCTCATAGGATTAAAGCAGGTTGGTTGAAGTGGAAGAGTGCCACAGGGTTTCTTTGTGATCGTGGCATGCCAAATAGATTAAAGGGAAAATTCTATCGTACGGCAATTAGGCCTGCACTGCTTTATGGCACTGAATGTTGGGCCGTGAAACAGTGTCATATTCATAAGATGAATGTAGCGGAGATGCGTATGTTACGATGGATGTGTGGGCATACAAGAAATGATCGATTGAGAAATGAGGTGATCAGGGGTAAAGTAGGAGTTGCGCCCATTGAGAATAAAATGAGGGAGCATCGTCTAAGGTGGTTTGGTCATGTGAGACGGAGACCGAGTGATGCACCGGTTAGGAGGCCTGAAGAGTGGAGAAGTGATAAAATGGCGAGGGGTAGGGGAAGACCCAAGCAAACTTGGATTAAGGTGATTGAAAATGATATGAGTTTACTCGGAGTGGATGAAGATGTGGCGTTGAAGAGGCCGGAGTGGAGGGCGAAAATTCATGTGAATGATGGGGGTTGATCGTACTTTTTATTATTATTATTTATTTATTTATTTTATTTTATTTTCTCCATCTTTTTCCTCTCTTTCTCTCTCTCTCTCTCTCTCTCTCCCTTTTATCACGATGACATATGAGGATTCATGTTAGCCGACCCCAAATTATTTTGGGACTAAGGCTTTGTTGTTGTTGTTGTTGTTGTTGTTTCTTTTCAACTTTAAAGCCTTTTCAGTTTGATTCTTAGGGTAGACATAATGGAACTCTAGTTTCTTCTTTGGTTCTTGTCCTTTACCCTTTGAACCATGATGTTTAGCTTTTGACTCTTCCAAAGTTTGTTGGGAAAATTTCTCATCTCTTTCATAACAAGATGCACATTTAAAGTTGTCACTAGTTTGGAATCCCAAGCCTTCCTTATCACCACTAGACTTTTGGGATTCTAGTATTTGTTCCATAGTGACACGAGAATTGGTCCACTCATTGGTGATCCGTTTAAGGTCATTTATCTCAGCAACCAATTCATCGTTTTTAACTTTAAATATGACATTTTGTTCTTCTAAGAAACGGTTTCGATCAGTAAGAGGAGTCATGCTCTTGATCTGCTCCTTAAGGAGGGTGAGTTCAGATCTTAGTAGAGATTTCTCCGTCTTAAGCTGGGAAATTTCTTCAGTTGAAAGTGCTAAAGCTTCCTTCATGCCAGAGAATTTACTAATTACCTGTTCAGCTTTTGCAAACATCTTTTCTTGTTCATCGGGGGAAATGTCAAATTTGACTTGAGGTGTGGTAGACAGAACTTCCTTCACTTTGGGGTTTAGTAGAGCCTTCTTTGCTGCACTCACATCACATCTTGAAAATAGAAGATCACCATTCTTTTGAGCCGGAGTTAGGAATCCTTTTTCTGCAAGTTCATCGGCCGTATAACTTATCCGTTTCGGTTTTGCATTTGGTGAGTGACGACTTTTATTATCATCCTCATCATCGGACTGAACGACCAAACAGATGTGACCTTCTTCAGAATCCTCATCGCTTTCATCAGAATCTGACTCTATCCATGTAGCTAACTCTTTTGTGGTAGAGTCCTCTTCAGCAACCATCCCCTTTTGCTTTGAGTATCTTGGATTGAAGTTGCTTTTCTTCTTCATATACTCATACTTGGGAATTGGGCATTCTGATGCGAAATGACCGGGTTTCCTGCAATTAAAACAAACGAGATCCTCTTTCTTTTTGGAGAAGTTGAAGTTCTCTTTCTTCTTTGAAGGGCTGCTCCTTGAAAACCTTGTTGGAGCTTTGCTTGTTGATCCGGGTCTTGCTGTCTTTCTGAACTTTTGGAATCTTTTCACGAACATAGCAAAATCATCATCATCCATATCAAGTAAATCTGATGTGGAGATTTTTGGATCTTCTTCCTCGATCACTTCTTCCTTTTGAGCAACCAACGATAAGCTCTTTGTTTTTCCTTCCATTTCAGCAATGTTGTTAAGCTTGATATCAAAGACCTTGAGGTTGGCATAGAGGCTTCTGAGAGACATGTCATCTAGTAGCTTGGTATCTTCAAGAGTGTTTCCTTTGTGTAGATATTGCGAACCAAGAGCGGCAAGAAAATTAACATTGATTTCTTTCTTGGTAAGCTTCTTTCCGAGTGCTGTATAAGTACTCACGATCTCACAATAACGATCATAAGTGGCTCTTAGTGATTCACCGGGGATCTTAGCAAAGTTGTTGAATCTTCTTTGAATTGCAAACTTTTTGCTTTCCTTGCAAGCTTGGTCTCCTTCGATGTAATCTTCAATTGCATCCCAAAGTTCTTTTGCAGTAGAACATTCCATGACATGTCGACGCTGTGACGTACTCAAGGTACTCAAAAGTATGCTCTTTGCTTTCACATCCATTCCAACCAGTCTTTTCTCTTCATCGGTCCATTCAGCCTTTGGTTTCTTGATAGTTGGATTTGCACCATTGGTTTCTGGATCCGGATTAGCTTTCATTGGGAAGTATGGTCCAATGGTAAGACAATCACCAAGTTGCTCGTCCATAGAGTAGAACTGAGTTAGAATGCTGTGCTTCCATACGTCAAAATTATGTTCGTCGAACACTGGAACGTGAGTGAAGTTAACCGTTGCCATAGTTTTCTGACTTGCCATTTTGAATCGGCACCCAAGCTGTTAAGCTTGAAAAACAGAAGTTTTATAAAGGTGTTAGCTCTGATACCACTTGTTGGTCCCAAAGACACAACAAGGGTATGAAAGGAGGCTAGAGGGGGGGGGGTGTGAATAGCCTACTTAAAATTTCAACCCTTTTTCAAAATTCAACCAAGTGCTTACAATCTTGAGTTTTGCGGTCAAGTAATAAACCGTGCGGTCAAGATGTAATATGCACAGCGGAAGTTTTCGATGGAAATAAGGTAGAGTTGGTTTTGACTAAAATTTCTAAGTAGGAATACCAGAACTCACGGTCAACCAAGTTGCGGTCAAATGAGTCCGGTCAAGGGTAAGTGCGGTCAAGAGATGGTTGAGAGTTTGAAAGTTGTTGTCTTAGAAGTTTTGGCAAAAGATAAGTTAGTCAGATTTTAGCTAAGGCAATGTGGAGAACAGACAAACACAATTCACAGCAAGTTATTTAATCTGAAAGATCAAAACACTAAACGACAAAACAAAGTTAATATGAACAATAAAGAACAAGATGAACAATACTTGAAAGTAAATTTGCAGAAAGTAAAATGACACAAGTATTTGGAAAGGTTCGATCTGTTAAAAGATCTACGTCCTTTACCAAGATGGTCAGTCTTGGATTTTGAATGGAGGTATATATTGATTCTTGAGTGTACAGATTACAGAGATGAAGTATTGAATCAACACCTACTTTCTATGAAGAACAAATCCTAGACTTAGACCAGTGTATCCCTTTTGATTCAATCTAAGTGATTGATCAATTGGGGTGAGTGTGTGTGTAAGAATCAGAAGCTCTTTGAAATCTAAGTGATTGTAGAGCCTAAAGAATCTTATGTGTTACAAGGCTTGAGATGACTTGAATGTTGCTGGAGATCTTTGAAGGTTTGAAGGTGAGTTCTTTGAAGATTCAAAGGATTCTGGAAATCTTGAGTATGATCTTCAATCACCAAGTATTTCAACAGCAATTTATCTCTTAGAATCTCAGCTCTTTTTTTAATGAAGAACTTAAGGGCTATTTATAGCCTTGAATGAGAAAATAGCTGTTGGATTTACTTGGGCTCCAAGTTGAAGGACAATGAGCTGTTGAATTCTGATTGGAGCTCAATCTGAGTTTGTCCTTTTTGCAGATAAGAGGTGGTCCCACTTAGATGAATTCAAATTTGAATTACTTGGGATCCAAGTTCTGCAACGTTCTTAACTAACCATAGTTTGATACAAGTGACCATGGTTAAGTTTGAACATACTTGGGTTCTTGAACTTCTGCTCATCTGCGGTCAAGACTTGCGGTCGAAACTCTTGCGGTCGATATGCCTAAGGGCATCTGTGGTCAAGATAAGCCACAAAGCTTCACGGTCACTGACTTCCGGTCAAGTGATTCACGGTCAAGTGGTCATCCACGGTCAGGTGGTCTACCACGGTCAAGTGAATTCACGGTCAAGGTCTTGACCACTAAAATTCCAGACTTAGAACATTTTCAGCCTATCAATCTAAAGCCTATGCTATCAAAGTGGACTATTCTAAAAATGAAGTTTTAACACTTCTTACAATATATCCTAAAGTCCACAAAAGATAAAATTAGGTTATGGGATCAATCAAATCTAGGTAATAGGAGTGGTTTATAATGAGCATACCCAACAAATATCCATGTAAACTTCTTCATCAAGATGCCCATGTAAGAAAGCGTTGTTGACATCAAGCTGAAATATGTCCCAACCTTTAACAGCAGCCAAAGAAAGTAGACATCAGACTGTCACCATTTTAACAACAGGTGCAAAAGTCTCTTGATAATCTATTCCCTCACTTTGAGTGTACCCTTTAGCTACTAACCGAGCTTTGAACCTTTCAATACTACCATCAGAATGATGTTTGATTTTGTAAACCCACTTACAACCTACAGTTTGCTTGCCCAAGGGAAGGGGAACAAGAGACCAAGTGTTGTTGGCCTCTAAGGCTGCAATTTCAGACTGCATAGCATCTATCCATCTTTTATCCTTTACAGCTTGGGTGTAAGATCTAGGTTCATGAACACTATCTAATGCATTGATGAAATGATGTTGAGAAGGATGACAATTAGCATATGACAAATGATGATTGATATCAAACTTGGAAATAGAGGACACCATGTAATCTTGAAATCTAGAAGGAGGATGTTTCACTCTGGAAGAAGTCCTCACAGGAATGATGGGTGCAGGAGGAGCAGGAATGGGAGCAGAGGAAACATGAGGAGTGGAAACTGGTAGAGAAGCAGATGAAGTAATAGCAGGAATAGAAGGTGAGGAATGATTTGGTGAATGGATCTGTTCAGAAGGTGCAGAAGATGAGAAAGAATTTGAAGGTGGCGTAGAAGAAAATGAATCAGAGGACAAATGTAAAGGTGAGCTGGATGATGAAGTAGAAGGAGAAGGATCATCAATAGGCCAAGGAAGTTGAGATGAGTTAGGGAGAATGTGATCAGGTGGAGATGAAGAAAAGGGGAACACATGTTCATGAAAAATGACATGTCTGGAAACAAATATTTGCTTGGTGTGAAGATTATAAAGAGTGTACCCTTTTTGCCCAAAAGGGTATCCAAGGAATATTGATTGAATTGCCCTTGGAGCAAACTTATCATGAGAATGTGTGGAAGCAAAGCACAGACAACCAAAGGCTTTCAAATGATCATAGGAAGGCTTACATTTGTATAGAAGTTCATAAGGTGTGAGAAATTTGGTGGCACTAGTAGGAATTCTGTTCAAAATATAGGTGGCAGTGAGTAAGGAATATCCCCAAAAAGAAATTGGAAGATGAGCTTGAAATCTCAAAGCTCTGGCAATATTGAGAAGACTTTGATGTTTTCTTTCTACAACACCATTTTGTTGTGGTGTATCAACACAAGAACTAAAGTGTAAAACTCCAAGATTTGCAAGAAAAGGTCTGACCTCCCTATTGAAAAATTCAGTCCCATGGTCAGTTCTAACAGATTTGATAGTGGTTTGAAAATGATTGAGAACAAAATGATGGAAGGATTTCAAAAGGTCAAAAACATGTTTAATAGGCATGAGGTAAGTCCAAACACTCCTTGAATAGTCATCAACTAAGGTTAAGAAATATCTGCAACCATTCATAGTGGGAATTCTATAAGGTCCCCACAAATCACAATGTACAAGTTGAAAAGGAGCAACAGATTTGATTGAACTAATGGGAAAAGGAATTTTGTGTTGTTTAGCTAAAGGACAGACAGTACAAAAGGAGACTTCTCTATTACAAACAGATTTGGAATGAATAGTAGAAGACAAAGATGGAATTTTCAATAAAATGTCTAAAGAACAATGACCTAATCTTTTATGCCAAACAGCAGAGTTAGAAACTGAACAAGTTGCATTGGAAGCATGAGTGAAATGAGAAGATAAAGCAGGAGCATGCAGTAAGTACAGTCCACTATGTAATTCCCCAGTGGCCATGACCTTCTTCATTGAGTGGTCCTGGAAAATGCATTTTGATTCAGTGAAAAATACTTTGCATGTGTTGGATGAAAGTAATTTGGAGATGGATAACAAGTTGAGATGAAAAGAAGGTACCAGAAACACATCATGTATGATCAAAACATGATTAAGTTGAACAGAACCGACTTGATGCACAACAACATGATTACCATTTGGTAATGAGAGATTAACAGAAGATGTCAAAGATGTGAGATTATGCATTAAATGAGGGGAATTACAAATGTGATCAGTTGCCCCAGAATCTATCACCCAAGTCTGTGCAGAATAAGTGGAAGCTATGAGAGATTGATAAGAACATGATGAGAAAGTCATACCTGCCATATGTGTCCCCATGGCAGAATTATGTCCAGAGATGTGATCTTCAGGAGATTCTTTGCCTTTCATCATTGCCATCAGTTGATTGACTCGATTCTGTAGTTGTTCAATCTCATGTTGAGTCACACTTCCTTTAGAAGGTTCAGAAGATGTGGAACACATAACCTGCATAGCCTTGGGATTAGACTGATTAGGTTGCTTCATGTTATCTGAACTTTTGAAGGTCTTTCCCTTATTAGAAGGGTGAGCAGGATGACCTATAGGAAAACCATTTAGCTTGTAGCACTCAGACTTAACGTGTCCTTCCTTATTGCAATAGTTACAAAACACCCCTTTCTTGAATGGTGACTTAAAATAGCTTGGTCTTCCATTATTCTGATATGATGCTGCAGCAATGGGTTGATAAGAAGAACTACCAGTAGATTGGTAAGGAGCAGTGCTGCTAGTTGAACCAAAATATCCATTATGTGAGCCAAGATTGGAGTGTGAAATAGATGCTGCCATATTAAAATTGTCTGGTATGTACACCCCTGTCTGAGTGTTTCTTCTTGCCTAACCATATAATATGCTTCCCCAACACTAGGTAATGGTTTCATCCTCAGGATTTGGCCTCTAACATGCACAAAACTATCATGAAGACCCATTAAAAACTGCATGAGTTGTTTTCTTTGTTCTCTTTCACTTTGTGCCTTAATTGCTCCACAGGTACAATTGTTACAAGAACAAGAGCTTACAATATCCAAAGCATTGCTCTCATCCCACAATCCTTTCATCTTGTGATAATAGATTTCAACGCTTGAGTTTTGTTGTTCTAAGGAATGCAAATCCCTTTCCAATTGAAAAACTCGATGACCATCAATGCTTGCAAAACGTTGACTCAATTCATTCCAAACAGCAGTAGCAGAAGTAACATATCGAAGACTGCTACTAATAGTTTCATTCACAACATTAAAAATCAAGGAAATCACCATATCATTTGCCCTAGCCCATAGACTGTAAGTAACAGAATCCTTAGCAGGAATGGGAAAACTACCATTAACCAAGCATATCATGAAATCAAGCACATCAAACACATGAATTGGATGAAAATCCATTGTATTAAGCAAATCAAACAAAGAAGAAGAAATCAAGATCCAATCTCTCTCACACAGTTACACGCAGTAAAAAGAGGGAAAAAGTTGTTATTATTCTGTTCTAACTAACTAACTGTCTAAGCTATCTACTTATAAATAAAATAGCATATTTACAAAGACTTATTTACAGTAATGCCACTTATCTCCAGACGACATCGTTTCTTGGACTGTTAAGTTTGCTCAAGTACGTCTTTACTTCTTGATTCATTTCATGTTTTGTTTGAGCTTGGACTACTGTGTTGACTTTGTTGACGGCAACACTATTACCACCATTATCTCCAACAAATATCAACCTTGATGAGTCTCTTGAAAGTTCGGACAACTCGCCCCTCCGAGATTACAATGCTTCCCTACAAGGACAACCTAAAAGGTAAACCGAGCTACAATATCGCCTTTGATTTTTCAGGCTTCACTATATACTTGTGCTTAGGGATGGCAACGGGCCGGGTTTGTGCAAACCCGGACCCGACCCGCATCAAGAGCCCCCCCCTACCAAACACGGCCGACCCGAATGGCGACAAACCCGTTTCCGACCCGACCCGCACAAAATCAGAAAAAGACCAGTTTTGGCTTCAGCCATTGCAACATCGAAGAGACATTCGATCAACGAAGAGAAAGAGAGGGGTAACTTCAGTAACACCAAGTAGGCCAAACATTTAAAATAAAAATCACTACTAGTTTCATTTTGAAATCCCATTTTGCATAGCTCTCGTCCCCTAACCCCACCCACATATAGACACTACAGTAAGAAAAACAACGAAGTGTGATGTAGAACAGAACTAGGGAAGGGGTCAAGTTCGTTATCGTACGAACGGACGGGTGACTGATATCGTTCAATCGGACGAAGAAACAACCCAAAACAACAACTAAACTGCTGTCTTGAAAAAGAAAGATAAAATCTGAATTTATTTGCTGAAAACTTGCTGCGGAATACATGATTATTCTGCCCTTATATAGGCTGCAATATGGAGCTGAATACATGAACTTTATGGATAAGAAAAGAAGAGAAAAAGACTAGATAAAGATAAAGAGAGATAGGAAAAGACTAGATAAAGATAAGTTGATGAATCTGGATGTGAATGTGACTTTTGAGCTATCAGATCAGATCTGATCTCTGATGTACCGCATCATTCCCTTCCACTTGTTTGACAATCCGTCTCGGAGTTGTCTTTTGAAAAGCAGATATCATCATCGTAGAATGCTTATGATCAGGTAAATAACATATGCATGCATGATCGATAATCTTCTTGAAGATTTTGAATGCACCTATCTTGCAAGAATCAAGTCTGTGATGTACTCCTCCTGGTTCTTTGCTGAAATAAACCATTACTTTATCCCCAACCTGGTAAAGCTTCACACAACATTGTTGATGAGCTGTGGTCTTGTAGCGTTCAGTCGCCTCCTTTAACTTCTTCCTTACTTTAGCGGTGGTATCCACAAGGTAATGAGCCAATAAATCACTAATTGACGATGCTCTTATGTAACCATTCACGAACCGTGACATGCGTGCGGCTCGATGTTGTTCGTCATTATAGGATAACACATCTAGAGCTAATGCGAAATCCCACATCTTCTTCTTTTCAATCAACAATGGAATCTCCTTGTCATAATCAGGTTTAGCAACTAAGGCATAAGCACCACCATTTTCTTCACCATTTTCTTTCACATCCGCCATAGAAGAACCACAAGAATGAGAGATAGAAACGAGTGTCTGCCCTTCCACTTTAGAAGGTAACTTCGGACTACTTATCGGAGCAACAACAATCCTTTTCCCCTTCCACTGAAACAAGTGGATATTATCACGTCCTCGATGAATGGCATCAACGTCAAATTGCCACGGCCGTCCTAATAATACCTGACATGCATCCATATCCACAACATCACAGTAGACATTATCAGAATAAAACTTACCCATGGCCAATGGCACTTTACAAATACGAGTCACCTGCAATTTTGGGCCCTTTTGAATCCAACCAATCTGATACGGAGTTGGGTGTGGCTCAGTTGGAAGCTGCAACTGGTCGATCAACTTTTGAGAAACCAAATTCTCACAGCTACAACTATCAATAATCAAGCTACAAATCGTCTCCCCTACTCGACATTTCGCCTGAAAAATACGTCTTCGCTGACTCGGATCTTCCTGCTTAGGTGAACAAAGAGTCCGTTGCACAACACATACGAACTCACCATTTTCATCACCACATACATCATCAGCATCATATTCTTCCTCCTCAACACCAAGGTCTTTCTGATCTTCGGGAATAGCATCGACCACGTGCACAGGTTTGCGGGTTGGACACTCGTTAGACTTGTGCCCAAGCTGGTTGCACCTGTAACATTTTGGTTGTTGGTATGTGCTGGAACGTGGTTCTCCATGAGTCTTGCGAGTCACTGGTGGACCAGTTTTAGTCTCTTGTACTGATGAACTAGCAAGTACAGGCGTTGAAGCTGTGCCAGTTTGATATGTGTGCTGAGTCTCGAATGGAGGTTTTCGGGTATATGTAAAGCGAAGGGGTGGCTTAGATAATCGAGCCTCAGCTCGGGCTGCCATCTCTCGTGCATCCGACAAAGACATAATAGTCTGGACACCAATACGGTCCTGAATTTCTGGTTTGAGTCCTCTAACATATCGAGCAACCTGCTGGTCATCATCTTCCCGTATACTACATCGAGCTCTCAATCTTAGAAATTCTTCTGTATAGTCTGCTACTGACCGATTGCCTTGATAACAATCAAGCAATTGGCGATAGAGACTTTGAGTATAATCCCGCGGAAGAAATCTTTGCTGCAGTAGTTCCTTCATCAAAGGCCAATCTCGAACTGGAGGTTGGTGAAGCCTATAACGCTCTTCTCGCAGATTTTCCCACCAAGCTCCTGCACCTCCACGCAATTTGTATGCAACAATGGCTACCTTTCTATCTTCACTAACTTCCATGATTTCAAAGAACCTTTCAACTTCGTTAAGCCAATCAAGAAATGATTCGATCTCCAAACTCCCATTAAAAACTGGAATTTCAGCTTTGATTCGATACCCATCATAATCATCTCGTCTAGGGAAATGACCTTGAAATGGTTGAAAAGCAGCAGCAGGGTCACGAGCAGGCTGATGCACAAAACCAGGGGCTGGTTCATGCGCTGCAGCATGTTGACGTGTTGCTGGATTGTCACGTTGTTGTCCGCCAAGTTGAAGAGCAGCCATAAGTTGATGAATCGAAGCACGAGTCTCCTGTAAGCCTTCTTCGAGAGCTGTGAATCGCTGCTCAAAGGCTTCATTACGAGTGGGTTCTTCTGCCATGATGAAAATCTGACAGAACCTGGACCGCAATCTATAGAAAAACTGCGTGAACCTTAGCTCTGAATACCAACTGATGTAGAACAGAACTAGGGAAGGGGTCAAGTTCGTTATCGTACGAACGGACGGGTGACTGATATCGTTCAATCGGACGAAGAAACAACCCAAAACAACAACTAAACTGCTGTCTTGAAAAAGAAAGATAAAATCTGAATTTATTTGCTGAAAACTTGCTGCGGAATACATGATTATTCTGCCCTTATATAGGCTGCAATATGGAGCTGAATACATGAACTTTATGGATAAGAAAAGAAGAGAAAAAGACTAGATAAAGATAAAGAGAGATAGGAAAAGACTAGATAAAGATAAGTTGATGAATCTGGATGTGAATGTGACTTTTGAGCTATCAGATCAGATCTGATCTCTGATGTACCGCATCAAAGTGAGGGAGAAAGAAGATAGGTAGATACTCCCTACTCCCTAGACGGAAATAAGAAGAGAAGGAAGGTTTTAAAAAAGAAAAAGGGAGAGAGAGATTGACTTACCGTCATAAAGGAAGGAACGCCGTCGCCGTGGTTAATCTCGTGGAGGACGGAGGAGGTCTCGAGACTGGGAGGGAGGCGGAGTATCGCCAAGCTGAACGGCTGAAATAAAAATAACCCTAGAAATCTCGAACATGCGTATATATTAGGTAATCTGGTAAATTGGTAATATGAGAATGGAGTAAGGGTAGCATAGTAAATATAGCAAACTTATTCTGGTAAATCAGCCGGGTCAGGTACGGGTCGGGTGGGTTTGGAGGAAATACCGAACCCGGCGGGTTTATAAAATTGACTACCAAACCCGCCCGCATCGGGGCGGAACCCCTCGGATACGGGTCGGGTCCGGATGAATTGCCATCCCTACTTGTGCTCACTACTTACTGTATTATAGATTAGATCGTTCTGCAAAACAAGAGTTGACTAAGAGCGGCAAGGGAAGGAGTCTTGTGAATACGGGAAGTTCTAGTAATAATACTGTTGAGCATGAGAGTTTCTCTGCAAACCCATCCATAAAGGTAAAAAGAGTACCCCCCCCACCCACACACACACACACACAAAAATTAAAGTCTTTTTTTCCTTTTCGCTTTGTCCCAATAAATAAATAATAATAATCTCATTTCTAAAATATGTTCTACCTCCGTCCCAAAATGAATGTCCGAATTTGCTTTTGATTAAGAGCAAGTTCGAACATTCATATTGGGACGAGGGAGTGATAATTTTAGTGTAAGAAGGTAAATGCAGGTAAATTCACATTCTTAAAAGTTGGACTTGTCAAATGGGACTACTTTTTGGGGTTAGAGGGAATAATTTGCTTTCAGCTTCTATCACACCGCTTCAATTCTGAAATCTGGGTCCACACAAATATTCAAGGAACATGATGATAGAGATTGGGAGAGGGCTGAAGATTGATTAGGGTGGGAGGACCGGAAGAGGTAGAACTGATAAGCGGTAGCCCCGGAGGGTTTGCTGTATGTGTACCTCAGGTTGATCTTCGCTTATTCCTCACTTTATTTGCTTGTCAACATTTAAGATTTTGTTCTATTATGTTGCTACCCGTTGGAGGTATCTAGCCTTTGAATCTTGGTTGAGGAAGAAAGGTTTGGATCCATCTAAATACAAGCAAAATCTAGGGATTGATGGTAAATACGAGGCGACAAATGTGAAAACTTCTCTTGAATCAAGTGTAAATTCAAAAGCTGCCAGTGAAGTCGAAGTTGGGTGCGAAATATCCCATGATATGAAACTTGATGATTTACTTGTGATTTATGGCCAAGAAAAACTCAAATACTTCTCATTGTTTGTTGGTCAGGTTTGAATATCTGGATCTAGTGCTAAAAATTGAATTGATGTTAATGTTTGTTGTTACACTGGGATACTGATAGTACTTATTTTTGCAGAAATTTAAAGTGTATGTGGTTTTTGTTGATAGAGAATCTCGAAAACTAATATTTTCATCGAAGCGGAAAGAGAAGGAAGAATCAATCGAGAAAAGGAAGAAATTGATGGTGAGCAAATTACAACTTTCAGTCTTCTCTCCGTCTCTTCTGTTACTTAAATACTCCCTCCGTCCCAAAATAGCTTGCACCATTTTGAAGATGCACGTGAATTAAGGAGAGATTATATATATTCAAAAGTATTTTGAGTGGGAAAGTGGTTGTGAGTATGATGGTTTAAGAGTGGGACCCACAATATAAGTGTGTGAGTATGGCAAGTGGGGTAGGGTGAATAAAACACAATAAAGTTTGAACATTTTAGGAAAGTGGGACTTGCCAATGGGACACCCGAAAAGGAAATTACTGCAAGTTGTTTTGGGACCGAGGGAATGATTTGTTGATATCCTCTTATACTATTAATCTTTTTTTTTTTTTTTTTTTTTTTGATTTATACGGTTTGATTATTTAATGGCTTTTTTGTGTTGGAAATCCATCTTTGCCTCCTTGTAACGAGTTAATCATTTCCAGCTTCTATTATAATGTAGGTTGAAGGTGTATCTGCATTAATTCACCAGACAAAAGTGTCTTGGGGTGACACTTAGATATATCTTCACATTTCAAAAGTGGTCAGGTACTCGAATATTTTATTTCTGATGTAAATGTTTTGCAATATGTGTCCATATGTTCATATTTATTCACGTTGCATATAATCAGAATGTCTCTTCTGAAGTAAGAAAATGTTTACCCCGTTATCCGACGTTTCTAGTCTTTGGATATGTCTCTTGTTATGTTGAACAGAAATAGAAAAAGAATGGCTCTCCGCTTGTTTTAGTTCAGTTTAATTCAAACGTGACCCCTGCTAAAAGTATCTACACTTGGCTTGTTCATGTCTTTATTTATTTTCGCAGTTTCTTTCTTTTAAGTATCAATCTGGAGGTTGTTGAGTTTTTTTTTTTTTTCTTGCAGGTTATTGAGGCAAAAGTTATCCAGTTAGATTTTTCACGCGGACATATAAATCTAATTGATTTATGCTATTGAAACAAGTTGTATCATGATCATCATCACAAATGGGAAAGAATGAAGAAAAGCTTTGATAATGCAAATGAACAATCAAAGAAGATGAGAGAGGAAATATTGTTCTCTATTTTGTATTCACTAATCTGATTTACAAAGTTGTTACAACCAGGCTTTTATATTACTCACTCCGTCTCAAAATAGATGTCGTTTTGGAGTGTTTCACACATATTAAGAAATGCCATTAATGCATGTGAAGAAGTCCCAAATGCCCCTAAAGTAATTTAACTACCTAGGTAATTAAATGGTTAGGTAAGAGATAGTTCACTATCATTATTGAGGGTATAATTGGTATAGAGCAATAAAAAAGCTTGAAAATAGTGAAACGACAAGTATTTTGAGACAAAATTTAACTCCCAAAACGACATCTATTTTGAGACGGAGGGAGTAACATTTAAGACATTGTGATTGGTCAGTGTCTAACTAACTAACTAACTAACTACTGTAACTAACTAACCAAATCGGTTACAACTGAATCCCTCACTAACTGACTTATTACAACTCACACACTTAACTATGACATATTTACACATTCGACCCTTGTTGTGTATTAACTGAGTTACCATCAGTTAACATATCTGTAACAGTTATGTGAGAGTAGTATTTCACTATTTCTTAAACATCCTAAGCCCGAGCATAACTGGTCCTGCAATTCTGGCCCAGCCCATTAAAAGTTACCAAAAGTTGTTTTAAAAATAATTATTATTGATAGTATATATAATGGTGTCTAAGAAACAAGTTTTAAATTTTCATTATGATAATTAAACCAACCCTAAAATTATAGCTCAAAGTTCCTTCGTGCTAACATGTAAAAAAAAGGTGGACACCTTACTTTGGGATGGAGGTAATATTTTTTATGAAATGACATACTCTTAAATTTTCATGAATGATTATTACTCCCACCGACCCAATTTAAAGTTCTTGGTTTGACTTTGCACGCAGATTAAGAAAACGTAAATGTTGTGAGTATGAAAAGTAAAGTATGGGGGAGAAAGTGGGTAGAGAGTTTTTGTTGTGAGAATGACAAGTGGGTCCCACTTTCCATTTTAGGTAATAAAACAAAGCAAGAACTTTAAATTGGGACAGACTAAAAAGGAAAGTAAGAACCTTAAAGCGGGACAGAGGTAATACTTTTTTTTTGTCTCAATTTAAGATTTATTTTCTTTTTTAGTTTGTCTCAATTTAACGTTTTTACTTTATTATATAAAATAGAGAATGAGACACACTTGTCATTCTCCCAACAAAAACTCCAAACACACACTTTATCCACTTTCTCTCTCATACTTTATTTTTTATAATAACAACATTTACTTTTTCTTAATCTTCATGGAAAATCAAAATAGGAACCTTAAGTTGGTGCGGAGGGAGTACTATTGTTGACTTTTCCAAAAGATTCACCCATGCATGGCGGATAATTCGTCTTACTTAGCTTTGTGCCAGTGAGGGAACGAGGAAGCTTGCTTGAGAGTCTCTGGCTCAACTCAGAAGACTGGGCGGATGTAGCAGAGAGTGCTAGAGGCAGGGGAGGATATTGTATATGTCTAGGGTGGGCAGCCGCACACCCTACCCTGCCATTTTGAATTTCTTTTACAAAGTATTAATAATAATAAAAGGGTAAATGATAAATAAGGGCCTGAAGTTTAAGGGTCATTCGTAGGTAGGGGTCTGAAGTTTCAAAACTAGCATATCAGGGGCTGAAGATAGGAAAAACTAGCAAATATGGGCTTTTTGACGAAAAAGTTAGATTTTTCAGTTAAATCCGCATGTGTCGTGCACATGTGGACTTAATTGAAAAAAAATGTTACTATTTAAAGAGTAAAATGAATATTTTAAATTTTAAAGGACTAAAAGTAAAATTTTCACCAATAGTACAGTTTTAATTTTTTTTTCACAAATTATTATTTTTTTTTGAAAAAATAATTTCACTAAACTATTTATTTAAAAAAAAAAAATCACTAAATTATTTGAAAAAATATTTTACTAAAACAATCTAGCCTAATAATTTTTAAAATAATACTTCAAATAACTTTTCAAAATAATTAATTTAGTGAAATAGTTAATTAACAACGTAGGTTCTCATTTTTGTAAAAAAATATTTATTATAAAAAATATTTTAAAATAATACTTCAAATAATTTTTCAAAATAATTAATTTAGTTAAATAATTAATTAAAAACGTAGGTTCTCATTTTTTTTTTTAAAAAAATATTTATTATAAAAAACTAATATAGTGGTTTTGATTTTCATAAAAGTAATATTAATTTAGTAAATTTTATATTCGTGAAAAAAATAATTAATTTTTGTCCTTTTAAGTTTTAAAATATTCGTTTTACCTCTTTAATAGTAATATTAATTTTAATTAAATCCACATGTGCACGACACATCCTGATTTAACTGAAAAATTTAACTTTTTTGTCAAAAAGCCTCTATTTGCTAGTTTTTCCTATCTTCAGGCTCTGGTCTGCTAGTTTTAAAACTTCAGACCCCTACCTACGAACGACCTCCAAACTTCAGGCCCTTATTTGTCATTTACCCTAATAAAAAAGGGTGCAAAGTCATATATTCTGATTGATATATAATAAAGAAAATGTGATAAATCAATGAATACTCCTAATTCGAGCGGGACGGAGGGAGTATAAGTTGTGCTAGTGGTTAAGACCTAAGGCCTTATTTCAACCTACCCGGTTTTGAACTTCTCCAATTGTTGTTTCTTTATAAAATGGTACTCCCTCCGTCCCGAGTAAGAGTCCTACTTTCTATTTTGGTACGTCCCAGAGTAAAACTCTCATTCCTAAAATGACAAAGAATCTTTACTATTCATCCAACTCATTCTCTCTTAGACTCACAACACCAATCAACTTACTATTCACTCTCACTCATTCTCTCTCATACTTTACTTTTACACTCACAACACTTGTTTTACTTCCACAATTTCTTAATCTCTGTGCAAATGAGAGGTAAGACTCTTAGTCCGGGACGGAGGGAATATTTTACTCTATTCTATTAGTTGCTTGGGCTTTAAATTAGATGAGCTCTTTTTTGGGTTTGTCTTCCAATCTTCAAAGTTTACTTAATGGGCTTTCGTTGTTAAATAAATTAGTAACAAGTTTTTTTTTATTAAATTATTTAAAGAAGAACTCAAATTACTTGAATTCATCACTAATTTTTTTAACCAAATATATCCTCAAATTATTTCAACTATTACTAAAATTTATTGCCTTACTTCCTACATATTTTGCAATTACCTAAACCAAAAACTCAACGTTTTTAGTAATAAATTCTTTAAATTTCGTTGCAACAATTTAATTTAAAGCCAACAGTTTGAACCTTAAAAATTAGGAATAAACATCTCTAATATAAAGAACGATGGTAGATGAAAGACGAAGAGAAAAAAAAACATTCAACAATATCATCACACTTGATGCATATTAATTTATCTTGCAATTTTTTTTTATATTGCATTAAATATTGAATAACCCAGCCTTAGCCCGAGGGACACAATCTGGACTGGAGTATATGGGAGGCTGGACAGGAGACCCTGGCCCAGCCCAAGTTGGTATGGCCAAGATCAGGCATGGGCCCATGCAAGGTAGGTGGTGAAGAAGGCCCGATTGATAATTGGGTTGGAGTAATAGTAGGTGGAGCTGCAGAGGTGGGCTGACACAATCAACAAGTGGACAGGCCGGACCACAATAGTTGGCTAGGGCCAATGTCCATATTAGTAGACCGAGAACTATGTTAAAATGTTACTCCCTCCGTCCCCAGACTAAGATTGTTAGTTTCACTTTACACACGGAGATTAAGAAAAAATAAATGTTGTGAGTATGAAAAGTAAAGTAAGAGAAAGTAAGAGAGAGAAAATGGTAGAAAGTTTTTGTTGTGAGAATGACAAGTGAGCCCCATTGTCCATTTTAGGTAATAAGGCCCGTGGTTTGGTTAAGACACCGGTATCCTTTTCAAAAATTATCGTAGCCAAGGAAGACACAAGGAGAGGATTTTGACATAAGTGTGTGAGTGTTATAAGGCACAAGATAAGGAAAATAAAGGCACCCAAATGCTTTTAGAGTTGTATAATCCGGGGCTTGTTTAAGAAATTTTTGAAAAGGGGAGGTGTAACCAAGTTGTCGCATGGGCAAGCGATTGATAAGATACACTGCAGTGTTAAAAGGCTTCAAGTCAAAAGACTTGAGGAACACCAGATTGAGCATATGAACAAGGCAAATTCTTGGATGCGACGGCCGCACCCCGTGCGGCGGGTGTGCCCACGGCCCGGCCCGCCCCGCTTCATGTTCAACCCGTCCGGCTCCATCCATTCCTCATTTCCAGTCGCGACATGTGTCCTTTAAAAAAAAAACCCAATAACTTCAAAATGCTATATCTTGAGATTTATAAGTCGAAAAAATATATTTAAAAATACCGTTGTGGTCGTCTCGACAAGACGAAGAAAACTACATAGGTCATGATATGGTTTGATTTTTTTTTTAAAAAAACATACTTTTTAAGACACAAAAAAATTGATCTGCTTGTCAGCTGAAATGTAACACTCTGTTATGATAAAAGTAACACTTTCTACTGTTAAAGGTAACAACAGCTTTTACAAAAAAAAGAAAATGGGTTTGCATTTCAATTGTTACTTTCTCAATAAAAAATTGTTACATTTCAGATATAATGTTACATTTAAGAATATAAACTGTTATAATTGAGAAAAGAATGTTACATTATTTTTTTATAAAATGTAACATTAGTTTAGTTTGTCAATCTTATGTTAGTTTTGAAAAAAAAAAGTGTTACATTTGAAAAAAACGAGTGTTACATTCTTTTATAAAAAGTGTGACATTAGTTTTAGTTTGTCAATCTTTATGTTGTCTTAATCTATTGCAGCAAAATTGTGGTACATTTAAAAAAAATGTTACATTTGAAAAAAAAAAAGTGTTACATTTGAAAAAAAGAGTGTTACATTCCTTTATAAAAAGTGTGACATTGGTTTAGTTGTCAATCTTTATGTTATCTTTTATCTATTGCAGCCAAAAAATTGTGGTGCATTTTGAAAAAAAAAAATGTTATATTTAAAAAAAAATGTTAAATTTCGTTATAATAAGTGTTACTTTTGTTGGGAAGAAAAAAAGGTTAGGAGTGGAAAAAAAAAAGAAAAAAAAATCTCAGGAAAAAAAAAAAAAGAAAAAAAGGGGGGGGGGAGGTCGGCCGTCTCCTGTCGCACGGTACAACCGGTGCACAGGAGACCGGCTCTATGAACAAAGGCCCATGGAGACAAGGTGATGATGTTTTCATTCAACAGTGCCATTTTGTTGAGGGGCGTGAGGGCATGTTGACATGATTGATTGAAGGGAGTTCAATTGGTTCGCATCCTAGTTGAGAATAGACACCCCCTCCCCACGCACACACACAACTAAAAGGGAAAAAAAAAAAAAAGCAAGTGTTTCCAAAAGTCTGGGCCTGCATGCTAAGAAACACATATTTGGCACAAGTTAACACTGTCACTCAACAATACATCAACAAAACCAAGGTTCTAAAAAACGCTAGGCGGTCGCTAGGCGCCGCAGGTGCGTCTAGCGCCTAGGCGGTATCTAGGCGGGGCCGATAATTCAGAAATAACTATAATAGGGAAATATCGCCACCACATCTTGTAACCTTCATTTTGTAAACTTCTTTTGTAAGCCTAACATTGCCCACTATAATATCCTAGACGGGACCTAGGCGTTTCATGAACGCCTAGCGCCTAGGCGGGGCCTAGACGGGGTCTTTTAGAACACTGAACAAAACTATGCGCAACAGAACTGCATTCTGGGAGAAAAAAAAAAGTGAAAAAATAATAGTAATAGAGATATCTATCCAACAAAAACATATGTTAATGCAATAGAAAAGAGCAGAAAACTTATAAATAATGCATGACTACAGCCTCCAACATGAAACTCAACAAAAAATAAAAATAAAAATCAAACATGCAGCTACCTTTACCAATCATAGAATACTCTTAACTAAATTACCAATTGAATCTTGGGCCCTACTATGTATGTTTAGTAACCGAAATCCCCTGGACGATTTTTTGGGTTCGTTCATGTTGAATGCCCATGAAAAAACCACAATATGCACCTAATAATCCGGTGATGGCGGCCTGGCAGTGACAGGACATGAGGCAGCAACATTATAAAGCACAGCAGTGCCCAAACCAGCCACCGTGTAAGAAATTGCATCTTGTTTACCCCTAGCAGCAATCATCCCACTCTCCAGAGTGGCGTACAACATTCCCATCGCACCCATCTTGGTCCCTACCTTCCGAGCGTTCATCATCTTATTAACCTTGCGGCCCTCGATCAAACCCTGACCGCCCCCGATCATGGCGCCGATAAAACAAAAGGCGCCGGTGGTCTTGGTGAGATTTTTGACCCATTCAACGGTTTCTTCTCTGACTCGTAATTGTAATTGGGGGGAGGTTGCAAGATTGGAGTAGGGCTGGATTGGTAGGTATACCAGTTACATTTTTCCTATACCATGTACCAACCAAGTTTAACTTGGTACATGAAATTACGTACCATTACCAACTAACTAAGTCGGTATACCAACTTAGTTGGTACGGTTGGTACTCGGTTGGTACTAGCCTATACCAAATGTGGAATATAATGCAAAAATGACTTTAAAACAAAGATGAATGATGAGTCCAAAACAGTACATATTGATTACATAATTGTAAGAACAATTTGGAGATCTCATGTAAATAATAGAATACATTATAAATAATTAAATTGCGTACCCGAATACGTCATCTTGTTGAACTAGGCGGAAGCGATAATTTGAACAAGAACGAAGACGGAGACAGCTACTAGATCTTCTTTCCCTACTCTTTGCTATGGACAATGGCTAAATGGAATAACCAATATATATAAGCCCAGGGTTTTAGAGTGGGAAAGGGACCTAGAAATTATTTTCCTTTAAAGGAAACTAATAACCATGTTCCATAAGGACTTTAATACCCTTATTCAATAGGAACTCCAATTTGTGTCCCTTCCATCATGGACTCAAATTGGGCTAAAGCCTACACTTAAATACAACCCACATCATACAATAAAGTGTGTACAAGCCCATAAATAGATCATGTTAAAAATTGGGCTTATCGTGCATTGTTCTACTCAATAGGACTATAATAGTTAACCCGTTTTATTAAAACAAATAAATCCACAATTAATGGTAAGCCCAAATAAAAGTCTAACAATCTCCCACTTGGGCAACATTAATTGGAATCAATGATTTAAAAAAAAAAATTGCTTTTGAAAACGACTCTCGGGTCAACAACAAGTTTCAATGTGGCCACAGTTTAAAAATATATAGTCCAAGAACAACACTTTAATGTTAAGCTCATTCCGGTCCAATAAACCTCATAATCACAAATCATGGCAACCATTACGTCATTTAAGGACGTAACTCCGATCCATGTTCACAAGACTAGAAGACCTATCGACATGGAATTAGATGTAGTAGTGTAGCAATGAAAATAGTCACCAAATGATCTAATTAAAGCTACTTTCATTGTCGGTCCACATCATGATTTCTTTCAATGCTTGGTACACTATAAGCAAAAATCATCCGACTTCCCATGAAGTCAATATGTCTCAAATTCTCAATGATATCATCAATGAGACATATAACAATGTTGAAAGAATCTATACTCAAGAACGATATCAAATCTTGAGTTCTTTCGTAACTTGACATGCAACTCAATGTGCATAAAGCATGTCAAAAGTAATATGCACAAAAGAATCAATTAACTTCTTATGAAGTTGATATGTCTTGAATGCCCAAATAATATCAAGAACAAGACATATAACTATGCAGAAAGAATCAATACTTAAGATCGATATCTAGTCTCAAGTTCTTTCATACATAATGATGTAAACAAAATATACACAATTACATATCAAGGTCAAATGTGTACGAACATAATAAGTAACATTAACAATGTATAACAAACAATGTGTTTCTATTAAAAAATAGGTAGATGACATGTTGAGAAACTCCCACTAACCAAGTGCATCAAAGGACTTATAAAATACTCATACTAGCAATGTGTTTCCATAACACAATGAGTCACATCCCCTTGGTTCATAAATTAACTAGTAGCAACATTGTTGTAGTGATAATATATATACACTAAAATGTCATTATCATTTATTAAAGTATTCCTCAATTTATGGATTTAAAATGAATGCTCAAGCAAAAGATCAATGCAAACTCTATGAGGAAACTAACGAATAATAAAATTTGTCACTATAAAACCAAGAAATACTAGCAAGCAAGCAAGTTATTGGCATATAGAAGAAGGACAATAAAGGCACTCCCACTGACATGAGATATATGCAATAATCAATGTTAGTCTTAGTAAGTCCAGAAAAGTGGGATTTTAACAAATTTCAAGTACTATATATGCCTGAAAATAGTGTGTTTTCAAGTTATATATGAGCTCGTATAAACATAAATGTTATGTATACACATTTTACCATCCTTTTAATCCATAATTATGGTTTCAACATTCAAAACCTATATGTAGATCACCAATCAAGAAACCAATCTTGATACACACTCAATGCACCTTATAAATCATGATTATAATAAAATAAATATTGTATCGAAAAATCATTTTAATTAAGGTTTGATCAAATTAATCCCCTTAGGTAACTAATAATTAGCACTCAACTTGGAACATTTTAAACTAGGAAGAACTAGAGCATCAATCACATGATTCTTATTTACACAAAATGAAGAATCAAAACTATGTGGCTCTATAATGTTCCTCAATTTTAACAAATTTAGGTGTCCCAAAATCAATCAAGTGAAATACATATATACCAACCATATCATTTTATTTACTCACTAATATGAGAGAGAATCTATTATCCATATCATACTCCAATTATTTTATAAATATGAGATAAGGATCCATAGAGTTATAAATGATTTATAAGGAATCAAAATTGCAAGATGAACTCATCAGTTTGGTTTAAAATATACCCAAAGTTAATTAATCTGAATATTGGTCTCACCAAGAGAAAAGAGACAAAAGTTTATCATTTGGTTAAGCTTTGAAACCAACTTTGCAAATTAAATCATATTATGTCATATAACATGTCTCACTACTAGATCTATTAAAAGTGATATTCTCAACTCAAATGCCGAATGAAGAGAATTAGAAATCTCAATTGAACTCTATATAAAACTTAATCTAATCCGTCAAAGCAGTAAGTGTAACGAACCAAGTATTAGTAGATCAAGAAATGAAATATTTTAATAGAGAACAAAACTAAAAAGATTTATCATGATCACTTATTTTCCAAGTGAGACAAACTACAGACTCAAAATCATATGATTATTTTCATGCAAATGTATTATCGGGTTTTAAACAAGTATCATTTTGGGATCTCCCATACTTCTAACTTTGATATGAAATCTTTCGAAAGGGTATCGAGTATAGCTAATGAAAACTCCAAGGATTTAGATCAGTCTAATAAATGAAATTTATAAAGAATATGAGACAAATGAAATATCGAATTTGTCAAGGCCAAAATTTAGGACTGTAGGTGAATTATATGAGGAACACAACCTCAAGCACCATTCGCACTACTATAGGCTCAAGCACTTAGACTAAACCAAATAGACATAATTCACTTCATAAGCATTGTGTTTACTTTAGATGTCAACAAGTTTACCATCACACATACCTAAAGATCATCCACATATATTTTATGTCATATTTCTTTCTATTTTACTGTGAAGTGGTTAAACTCTTAAACAATGATCAAGAAGCTGCACAATTTGCAAACAATTTTCACTCGTACATATTACAGAAGTAATACTCCATAAATCAAGGAAGAAGAGGAAAGAATAATGAATCCATAACTGACTCGAAACAAAAAATGAGCCACAACTAGGAAAGATTTCGGTACATTTAACAATTTCTCCTTTGGGATGAAATTGTCACAAGTACTTAGTTCTTTCAAGATAAAGCAAAGTATGGTAACATGCTAACTTCAAGAAGTCTACACCTTTGGGTTGACAGACTCTTTAGGCTAGCACACCGATAGCTTTAAGATTCATTTTCTTCTTCAAAAGACATCATCAATAATGATATACTAAATAGACAAATGAACCATGAATCAAGTGACTTGAGACAAAATAAGCCACAAAGTTGAAACACTTATCACACTATAACGATCTCCCCTTTGGGTAGAGATTGTCTTAAGCAACAAGCATCTCTATATAAAGCTAACAATGAGAACACACTAATTTCAAGAAGTCCACACCTTTGGGTTCATGAACTCTCTAGACTAGTATGGCTCTAGCTTTCTTTGATTCACACATCTTATTGTTCTATGTCATTAGTCACAACCAACGATAACCCCTTTTAGGTAGGCAATCGTAAGTTGCAATCAATGATCTCACCGCACCTAAATTATGAGAAAAACCAATATTTAACAAGGTACAACGAATGGGTCACTTTGGCAACAACCACTCAATCTTAGCTTGTAAACATTCTCAATGCGGCCAAAGATGTAGATAGTAAGGTCCCAAGATCTATTAAAGCACACTATGATCATTATATAACCATGTAGGAACATCATAATTCAAGCTTTACAATTTTGCATACAAATAATAACATGCATTAATATGAGAACTTGTTTCAATCAAAAGAAAATAATATGTTACAAGTTATAGATCTCATGCATGTAAGTTGTACGCATTAATAAAAGTGTATTGTAAGTCGAGCATATGCAATACACTAAAGCAATTGATATATGATCAATATGGGCATAAGATTTATATGAAGTTAATAAATTTGTAGTCACAAAAATATCAATGATATCTTTGTGCAAAATTGTCATAAAAAATTATAGGAGAAAACTATAGGAAAAACCAAGCCCTATATTCCTAAATATTTAAAACCGTATATTTAGCCCATACTGAGTACTATACATTAGATGATTCAAATTTGATAAAAAATATTTCAACAGAACCAAAATTATGGCAAAGTCAAACCATACAATGAAACCCTAGATCTTTGAGAAAATATGTTAACTTGGATATTTTCTTTTATATGAAAATCAAATCACATAATGAATCTTCAACTTTGGAAATTATATTCTTTATGAATGAATATATTTTCGAAAAAAAAAAATTTATAAGCAAATCAAAATTTAGAGAAACTATATTTCGGGAGAAAGTGTTTATAAAATCATTAAAAATTAATTAAACAAAGGCAGGCATATTATGGAAAAGCTAAGCCATAATCAATCACTCTATGAAAGCCTTTATTTATTATTATTGAAAATTAACTCTATAATTATTTTATCTTTCAAAGAAAAGAAAAAAAAAAAATCCAATTAGTCAAACACATAAACATAAGTTAAGGGTTTGAATTGCCAATGCTCTCTGAGTCTCGATATTAACCGACTAATATGAATTAATGAATTATCTTATTGCTTAAGAGGAACAAGCAATCAGTATGATCTCGTAAGTTTATGGTACTACAAGTCCATATACTTGTTTAAACAAAATCGACCGAAGTCAAAGGCAACAATTCATTAAAAAAATAAGCATCAGATTCTGGGATGAGAACAAATATTGCTTAGTATATATACTTTGAGACCATCCAAATTAAAGTTTGATTTCTCATTATCAATATCATCAAACAAAAGGATTTACATTATTTGATCAAATATAAAGCAATCTTGACTAATGAGATTAATAAGACCATAAAACTCACAAGATGTGCTGAATGAAGTTTAGATGTAATTTATTGAAAATTATACTGTATGCTAGTGAGATTAATTACATTCCATAAAGCCTCACATTATATGCACAGCAAAGTCCATAAAGAATTCCTTTCAAGACTCATGTAATTACTACAACTGTGGAGAGCGAGCAAGCTTAATACCCGCACCTTAATTTAACTGGACTCTAATGGAGTACGAATGTAATTGTTGATCGCAATAAAACACATAACCGGTTTCTTGTTATATGGAATAATACGATAGAGCAAATCCGAACTTCACAATAACAAGATAATTAAGGCGTAATCGTTGTCATACATGTAAGCGAATGACTTAAAAAATCATGCCATATTATTAACAGAAACCAAATTTCGGTTTTGTACACCAAGTCTTGCTTAGGTTTAGTTTCAAGAATTAATTTTAAAACAGATGAATTTAATTCGTTAAACTCTTGGTAGCCACAAAACTAAACTGTGCAGATTGATAGATCATCAGTTGCAAAAAACATCCCAGCATTATAAGCCGAGACCAAGAAAAGTTTTGGGTTCAAATGGCATGACAGGACATAGTGAATTTTAAAGAAGACTAGTCTGCAAGTTTCCATGGCAAACTATGGTTCGTTAAATGAAGGCAATCTTTAGTGGAAACAATTAAATATACACTAAAAGATTCAAATAACTTTCACAAACCGGCAAGGTAAAATTTAAGGTTCGGGTATACTATATTATCGAAATCAGTCCCGTTTAATTCGACATATAATGATCACAATGTTTATATAATTTAATGATTCTATATTCATATGAGTTTGCTCTGATACCAATTGTAAGAACAATTTGGAGATCTCATGTAAATAATAGAATACATTATAAATAATTAAATTGCGTACCCGAATACGTCATCTTGTTGAACTAGGCGGAAGCGATAATTTGAACAAGAACGAAGACGGAGACAGCTACTAGATCTTCTTTCCCTACTCTTTGCTATGGACAATGGCTAAATGGAATAACCAATATATATAAGCCCAGGGTTTTAGAGTGGGAAATGGACCTAGAAATTATTTTCCATTAAGGAAACTAATAACCATGTTCCATAAGGACTTTAATACCCTTATTCAATAGGAACTCCAATTTGTGTCCCTTCCATCATGGACTCAAATTGGGCTAAAGCCTACACTTAAATACAACCCACATCATACAATAAAGTGTGCACAAGCCCATAAATAGATCATGTTAAAAATTGGGCTTATCGTGCATTGTTCTACTCAATAGGACTATAATAGTTAACCCGTTTTATTAAAACAAGTAAATCCACAATTAATGGTAAGCCCAAATAAAAGTCTAACAAATTCAACATTAACATCAAGCTAGTCAACAAAGCAAGAGTCTCATGTTGACACCAATTGATCACAATAATTCACCACAATATTACTAGTGGTTCTGAAGTTTAAACACAACAACAAAAGCAAAAACAAAACAAAAAACACTCCTTGAGAGTCTTCTTCTTCAATCACAATACTTCACCATAATATTGACTTCCTGCATGCTCATCAAATCACAGTGCATGCTCATCCAATCACAGTTAGCAAACAAAAAATAGCAATTATTGAGTAGTTATTATATTCACCATCTAAAGAGACAGAAATGCCTAATAACAAGACAATTGTTTCTCCACATTATTAGTCTGCTGTAACTCATTGGTTATTAACATAATACTCACAGTTTAAAAAAGAATAGGGAAAACTTATTCTGCTAAGGGTTACTTGATCACAATTTTTCAAAAAATTGTGATCAAGTAACTATAATATAAAGGAAAGTCATCTTCTGCAATATCAATTTCTATTGTCGAATTCTGTACATATATAATTTACCTAACTTAATACTTGTTTTAATTAACTGAAACAAGTGACATTCAGTTAGACACGATAATAACTTTCACGTCCATATGACAGGTTAATACAGAATACGATCTGTCTATCTGTGCATTTTATGCAACTATGCTTCCCTGCTGCATCAAATGTATACCAGACCAGAACCATTGAACTATTTATGCATGCACAAAAGGAGGTACTCCCTCCGTCCCTAAACGAATGTCCATTTTCAAGTTTTTTGTCCAACAATGAATCTCCTTTTTGCAAAAAAATGTCCCTAAATGATTTTACCAAATTTTTCACTAGTCATTTTATATTTGTAAAACCACATGTTTAGAAAGTGGATAACAAGAATAATTATGCATCTTTGTCATTTAAATGTATAATAAGTAAACATTTTCAGAATGTCTCTTAAACGAAATTTGAAAATTCATTTAGGGACGGAGAGAGTATGAAATAACAACCATGTTCAAGTTAAAAAAACAGATCAGCTTTTCAATAAGCTTCAGTGCTAATAAAAAATATGAATCATCTGAGAATGGAGTAGTACCCGAGGAACCAACATATCCATGGCAGCAACAGTCTTCCCATGGATAAGTAAAGAAATTGACAAAGAAAATACTAGGGTTTGAGAATCAGGAAAGAAATTTACAAAGAAAACACTAGGGTTTGATGAATTAGGAAAAAAAAAATTAATAAAGAAAACTAAATACTACCTCCGTCCCAGCTCAATGTGCGCTGTTTGACTTTTCTGGTCAACTTGATTGAACTTTGACCTTAAATTTATGAAAGTCTATATATCTCTATGCAATTTTGAAAGATGTTATTGATATTATTCTTAACAATAAAACAATAATAACTTTTAAATTTGCATAATAATAGCTAGATTTTCACAAAATAATGGTCAAAGTTCGAATGAATAGACCACATGCACAGTAAAAGTGCACATTGAGCTGGGACGGAGGTAGTATAACACAAGATCACGTAGGACTTGTATCTCTATCACATACTACTCCACATATATATATATATATGACAAAAACTTGTGTGAGAACACTCCAACCCGTCTCATGGGTGAGACGGGTCATTTTTTGACCCATTACCCGACCCACAACCCTGCTCCAGGACCCATGGGGGGACCCTGCCACGTGGCAGCCCCTCATTGGCCCCAAATTTTTTTTTTTTTTTTGCTTTTTTTTTTTTTGCTTTTTTTTAAATTTTTATATTTTTATTTTTGGTTTTTTTTCGGTTTGTGAAAAGTAATAGTTACCATCTCTTAAAGTAATAGTGTTATTCCTGTGTTTTCTTCGTTTGCCAAAAGTAATACTTATTATAACTAAAATGTAACAAACGTGTTATTTATATGTAATAGTATTTGTAAATAATTGTAATACATATGTATAGATATCTATTTGTTTTCAAACAATAAGTTACAATGGGGTCAAATTTATCATGATACATGTAAAAGTATTACATTATCTATAGAAATCTGTTACAATTTCGTCAATCAAAGTGTTACATTTACTTGTATAAACTTACTATTACATTCATATACATAAGTTATTACTTTTCAAATGGGTAAAAACGAGCTTTTGTTTTTTTAAAACAAGTATTACGTTTACTTATGAACAATGTTACTTTAAGAGATGGTAACTATTATTTTTTGCTAAACCACTGAAAAGCCGGAAAAAAAAAAAAAAAAAAAATCTGGCCAATGGTGGGTTGCCACGTGGCGGGTTCGGTCCATGGGTCATGGGGCGACCCGTCTCATGCATGAGACGGATCCCCTTGTTCTCATGGGAGACAACCTCTATATATATATATATAGTGTGCGCGGCTGATGACACACAATTAAAGGAACATGATATAGTTAGATCCTGACGGACTCTCCTTTTTTGGAAAGACAACGGTGGGGAACCCTTATAAAAAGTCTTTCTGTACTTTTGTTCCCCTTCTCATTAAATTCTAAACGTAATAAAAAATGAATCTTTAACGTGAAGACGAGGGGTTATCCTCCGTACCATATTTGTGTACCACTTGTGTAACACAAATGATCTAACGGCTATTCATCACTTTTGACATTAAAACTACTTACATCTTAATAGTAGCTTATAACCGTCAGATCACTTATGGTACACAAGTGGTACACAAAGAGTGGTACAGAGGATGTCTTTTTTTTTACATGAAAACGTTCTTATTATTAAACCATTCTTTTAACTAAGCGTATATCAAAGCTTAGTAATCAAATCTCAAAAGATTTGACTTAGTGATTTTAAAATAAAAAAAAAACTAGGAAGAAAAATCTCTCCAGTTAATTAACCTAATCTTTGATTAAACTCAAGCGGTAGTCAAGCCACTCTTTTATTTATGAACAACAAAACTCTACACCTGCTACAAGGCAAATAAGACAACAAAGAGAAGAAGAGGAAAAAAAAACTGCAATAAACCAAATAATAATTCTATCAACTGATACAATCCTATAATTTGGCAGTTCAAATGGTGAGATTTTCTTGAATGGCAGTAAAAGTTCCGCATCTCCTCAGCTTCAAACTGACAGCAGTTCAACTCAATCATTGCCCTTATCCTCTTCACACACTCGAGATTCTCCGGTCTCTCAAAACAGTCCTCTAACTAGGGATGGCAACGGGGCGGGTTTGGGACGGGTTAGGCATTTCCCAAACCCGCCCCTACTCAAATGTTGCAGAAACCGGACCCGCCCCACCTCGTTTAAGTCAAAACCCAGACCCGCCCCGCTTAGGTCATAACTTGTAGAAAAAAAATAAATTTACTTTTTCATTATTAAATGCTTTTTCTTTTAATGAAAAACTCTTTCTTCAAATGTATAAAGTTATAATATTGTATTAAATATAAAGGGACATTACATTATGAAAAATTAAATAGGACATATGCATAATTATAATAAATATTAAGATTATTATAATAAATAAACATGTATATTAGCCGGGTTCGGGTTAAACGGGGCGGGTTTATGGTAATCCCGAACCCGTCCCAAGCCCGTCGGGTTTTGAAAATCATGTCCCAAACCCTTCCCATTAGGGGCGGGTCTTTTCGGGTTCGGGATTTTTTCCATCCCTACGGCTCTAACTTACCCATATGCTCTGCCCAAAGTGACACTCTGTATCCGTATATCTGCAGAAATATGCGTAAAAAGTCAACAAGTCATTCTTTTTCGCGTAGACGAGATCATGTAATGTTTAACAAAACTAACACAATGGATCGAGTATACTATATATATGCACACGAATTACCTGTCCATTTGGACTAGAGCCTTTCCGTCCCCACGTATGATAAGGTTGATAGGCTCCCACTGCAATTTCAGTGTCTCGGGTGCCTTCCAAGCAGGGCCGGCCCAAGGGGTGGGCAGGGTGGGCGCTCGCCCAGGGCCCAAAGTGGTAAGGGGCCCAAATTTTATAGTTATGTGTATATATTGTATAAGTCATATTTATTAATTATTTTAAAGTTATTTTTTAAACACTAGTGTTTACTAACACTATTAGTAAAAATTTGCAAACTAAGTATATGTGCGTTAATAATGCATTGAAGCAATTAGACATTGTGTGTGTATATATATATACATATATATACCGAAGCCGCTGATATCAGCAATGCCACATGACATATTCTTG
Organism: Campanula takesimana; assembly: GCA_026119855.1. Classification (NCBI taxonomy): domain Eukaryota; kingdom Viridiplantae; phylum Streptophyta; class Magnoliopsida; order Asterales; family Campanulaceae; genus Campanula; species Campanula takesimana. The sequence continues at coordinate 1,047,116 of JAOWBW010000201.1, forward strand.
TGAAAATTTTACCCTCCAACTATTACTATTTTTGTATAATTTTATTTAGTTATTGAGCTTAACAAATTTATATATACCCAATAAATTTAATCCGATGAAGGCAGTGTAATTTAGTATTTAATATTTATATCCATCCCGAATTAAATAACCCTTTTTCTCAAAAAATGATTCTCTTAATGAATTTTACCTTTTTTTCATATTTAATTTTATACTTGCAAAATTAAAAGTTTAAAAATAGATGGCAAGAATATATATATGCATTTTTACTAATAAAAATCAACTTTTTAGAGTGTCTTTAAATAAGAAGGTCAATCATTTTGTACATAAAGAGAATTAAATTGCTATATTGAATATCTGACTATAAAAACTACGAGTGACAAATACAAACAATCTAATATTTATGGTTGTAATATATTTGATTTTTAACATTCAAGAATAAGTGTTTATTTTTTAGTTTAAAAATATATTTTTAAAAATGTTACATCCTCGGTTTTAGTTTAAAGTTCTCAAATGACATTTAATTATCAATGTCAGACATTTAAAAAATGGATTTTTTAAACGAGTCACACTTATGAAAAACCTGTTTTACATTAAGAGATAAAAATGAGTTTTGCATAAAAAATGATAAACAAGTTTTACACATAAGCGAGCGTAAAACAAGTTTTTCAGAAGATTTTCACTTTTTAAATAGTGACGTGCTGTGATTTTTGTGACTTTTTCATATATTATATGACATTTCTATATATTATCACCATCATATTACTTTTAGAGTTATTATTGAATTTATAACTTTTAACATCTTTACAATTCTTTTACTAAAATTTTATTATCATTATTGTTATTTGTGCAAAACACGTAACCAAATGGTTTCAAATATATTATAACCATAATCATTTTTACAATATTACTGTTTTTTGTGCAATGCACGTGCATCACACTATTTCAAAAAAAAAAAAAAAAAAGAATCAGTCTATTAAAAAAAGTAAATTTTACTAAACTAATAATACTAAAGGCCCTTAAATTTGACTTCGCCCCGGGCCCATAAACTGTTAAGGACGGCCCTGCTTATGGATTGTGATGAACGGATACTCAGACAATGGTCTCGCCATTCTTCTTCACTAAGCAACTCTAATTCACTGTTCTGATTATTATGCTAATCACAATTCACCATACGGTTGTTTATATTAGCTGTGTTAAACTGTAAATTGATAACAGAAGTAACAACCTCTAAAACTGATTTTGCCGGGAGACTCTCTGATTGGTTGTCCAATTGTGTGAAAAAAATCATGTCAAGCTTCTGTGTGTGCAAGTCTGCACTGAAACATACTAGTCACGTGTTTTTTTCCCTTAGTACCCGGAAAATAGTCCCTTTTGGTTTTTATTACCAAATACTAGTAGGTAACCCGTGCTTTGCACGGAAACTTATTTATTATTTTTTGTTTTTATATGTAACAGTATGTATACATAAAAGTAATACATATATACAGAAAAGTAACAGTGTTTTTTGTTTTTTTTTATGTTTTCTTCGTTTGCCAAAAGTAATACTTACTACAACTAAAATGTAACGAACGTGTTACTTATATGTAACAGTGTTTATACATAATTGTAACACATATGTATATAAAAGTAATAATTCGACCATTTACACTTTAGAACTAAAAACACTCGTGTTAGTAACACTGTAAAAATAAGAAAGTGACAATTTTATAAACGAATGTTACACTTTACTTGTATAATAACATTGTAAAACAGTTACGTTTACTTGTATAATAGTATATCTATATGTTTCAAATAATAAGTTACAATGGGTTAAACTTATCATGATACATGTAAAAGTATTACATTATGTATAGAAATCTGTTACAATTTCATCTACTAAAGTGTTACATTTACTTGTACAAATAATTACATTCATGTATATAAGTTGTTATTTTTGCAAATGTCACTTTCTTTCAAAAAATAAAATCAAAATACTCAAAAATAAAAAATATTATGGAAAAACACTATTACATTTCAGTATAACGATAATTACATTTAGTTATTGTTAGTGTTACACGTATTTATAGTTAGTATTACATTTGAAAGATGGGTAATAGTTAACTATTAATAGTTAATTATTACTAATAATAAGAGTAATAGTTAACTATAATTGTTAACTATTATAGTTAACTATTACTAATAATAGTAATAGTTACTATTAATAGTTAACTGTTATTTGCTTAATACCATTAGCTAATACTATTAGTTACTATATAAGGTAACTATTATAATAGCTATTACTAATAATAGTAATAATTAACTAATATAGTTAACTATAATAGTAACTATTACTAATAAGAGTAATAGTTAACTATAATGGTTAACTATTATAGTTAACTATTACTAATAATAGTAATAGTTACTATAATAGTTAACTATTATAGTTACCCTTTATAGTAACTATTATTATTAGCTAATAGTATTAGCTAATGAAAAGAAAATGAAAAGTCAATTATTTATTAGTATATTGTTGTTGTGGCTTCTCCAAATGCAAGCTTTCTCATTTGTTTGTCCACATGTCAATACCATAGCTCTTTTGGCCAACTATATATATATATATATATATATATATATATATATATATATATATATAGAGAGAGAGAGAGAGAGAGAGAGAGAGAGAGAGAGATTTATTTCAATATGATTTATTTTAATGAATTTCTGAAAATTGTTTTTGATAAATTATTTAATACTTCCTCTGTCTCAGAAAGATAATCTCATTTTAACTTTTTATGGTCAACAAAAATGAACTTTGATCTAACACAAGTGTTAATCTAATCGTTCTAGTGAATTCTAAAATTTGTATATCATTTTGATCATTAAATTGACACTAATATTTGGTCAAAGTTTATTTTTGTTGACTATAAAAAGTTAAAAATAAGACTATCTTTCCCCCGAGACTGAAACAATAATTTTATTAGTAACAATTTTCGGGGTCAAAGTTGACTTGTATATTTAGGTCACTGTCGTAAGAAACTAAGGTGGAAACTCTGTGACTACTGTTGTCCTGCGAGGGAGCACTGATCATATATTGGATGATCTTTAAAGAGCAATTGATGATAGTGTGAATAATTATAAGGTGCAAAATTTGTAATTTGTAATAAATACAATAAATTATGTTTCTCTTTTTATTCTGGGCCCAGTTATATTAGTTGTAGAAGCTAATTACCCTCTCTGTCCCAAAATAAATGTCGCATCTGACTTGTCAGCGTATTTAAAGAACGTGCTTTACTTGTTTGTTATAGTGATTGTACCATGGTAAAAAATGCCGAACCTAAAAGCAAAGTGCGACAAATATTATGGGACAGAGGGAGGGAGTAGTAATCTGTCCCAAAATGATCTTTCATATTTTTGACTATTCAAACTTTTTAAAGACATGAACACTTGCTTCATTAGCTCTGTTGTGTTTATCCACATTTAAGCCTCAATTTGTAGAAATGTGAAAAACTTTTTGGGACAATAAAAAACGACAAATATGAAGATGATTTTGGGACGGAGGGATTTGAGGTCAGGAAATAGTATTACTATGGGACGGAACACTTGATCATTTTAGTGCGCATTCATCAAGTGATTTTTTGCTAGTTATTGAGAAAAGGGATTAGGACGCTTTGTCTCTCCGTCTGTCTAGTTAACTAATATTCCCTCTTACTACTTGTAATTACTGAGCCACCACCTTTAAAAATTCGTCCCATAATTAAGGCTGTCTTTCTATGTAAGGAAACAGTATTTTATCTTGCTAAAATCAATGTACAAGCAAATTAGTCGATAAGTCAAATACAATATTTAATTCCGATACGGAGGGAGCATCATGCAATTACATTTTAAAAATTAAAACTAAAATAATGCCACACACTCTGAGTGTTATTGTGGCTTGCAGAAGGAAATGCGTGTTTAAATAAGAGTCAATCCAACTTTTTATTCACTACATTATACATTTATTTAAACGCCCAAGTTTGTAAAATGTTGACATCTCAAAGAAGCTGCATCCTCTTCCTACCATCCATGAGCAAAGAAGCTCTGAAAAAAAATAAAAAAATATCGAGTTGAAGAAAAACTCGTCTTGTAGACCATTTGGGCAATATCACGCTAGCTAATTTCTGGGCATGGAAATAGTGACACATACTCGTATATAGTCATCTTCGGACAATAGATAAGGCCGGTGGTCATAGAGCGGGTTGCTTTTCTGGTCTATATCTCCATCTGATGCAGAACCAATCATTTCTAGAGGAAGAATGGAAAAGTTCATAATTTGTTGGAGTCGCATCGACCTTTGCATGCATGACTACAAAAGGTGCAAGATAGATTTGTTAATACTCCGTATCTAAGTGCATGAGTAATATTATGGTGGACGGTAGTAATATGTGTTGGATTAGACATTCCATTTAGAAGGTTTGGCAAGTAGGGAAAATAATGCATACACAAATTCACATTGTTTAATTGCAAGGAAAGGCTAAAAAAAATCTTGTTACTGCACATAGATATCGTATACAGAGATTTTTAGGTTCTGCGTTGGAACTCGAAAACAATAATAATGCCAACTATGAGTTTGCACTTCATATCAGGTAGCATTATATAACACCAAATTCATATCTCAAGAATACAGCTTGAATTACATAAATTCAAAAAATCCGATACATGAGTTAAAAAATCAGAATAATATTTTCAGGTAAAGATTCAAACCGGTGAATGATTGATAAAGTATACAGCATGATTAAAGTTCCAGAGTATAGAAAAACCCACGAGAGAGAAAAATCTAGCAAGTGACATCAAGGTTGAGTATCTCTTAGAAGACTAAGCATGTTAGATCAAGAACAAGCGTAGTTCAAAAATTGGATCGATCTTCACATAATAAAGAAAATAGCATTACCTTCTTTTGTTAACCTTATATACTTTTGGAAGTCCGTTTCCGGAGGTCTTTCATAAGCCATCTGCTCATGAGTTTCATGGCTTGTAACCTAAAACAGCATATCTATGTCAGATAAAATCAAATTAGCAAAGCAATGAAATTCAATATCACAAGATTACAACTGGAAGATCAGAGATGGCATCACGTAGAACAAGGGCGTCCTCGAGGTTGACCTTCATCGTAAGCAACAGTATTACGCTGCATAAAGATGATTGATAAACTTGAGGCACATGAATAATGATAGAAGTTGGATTGACTCGACAAAAAATAAAGTTGAACCTCGAACTCAGATGGAGGCCAATAATTAACAACATCATGAGTCGGAAGCGGAAATTGTGGCAGTTTCTGCAAGCAAAGGAGTCCTAATCAGGTGACATCTTTCAACTCTCTCTCTTTATATATATATATATATATATATATATGTATATATAGGTACGTGCTCAAATGAGAACCTAAATATCGTGAGAACCGTGAGAACTTAATGTATCCAATGATGTATCCAAGTGCACATTGGATACATTAGTTTTTACCTAATGTATCCAATGATGTATCCAAGTGAACCATTGGATACATTAGTTTTTTACCTAATGTATCTAAGTTCTCACGGTTCTCACGATATTTAGGTTCTCACAGGAGCACGACCCTGTATATATATATGTGTGTATATATATATATGTATAATATATATATATGTATATATCACACATACACACACCCACAATATTCCACTCTTTAAGCAGCTGGTCAGCTGAAAAAATCAGAGATTTTCTAAGAATTAAACTATGAAAGTCATCAAAAAGAATCACCTCACCAGGAAGTGCCCCCCATAGAAAAACACGTAACCGAAACTGTGGAAGACCATAACAGCCAGCAGCCATAATTCCAAGTCTTGCTTGGTAATTCATGTGAACAAGATGACTTAGGGCATATCTTCCAAGAGAAGCCTTGTCAAACCTTAAAATGTCAGTCACATATTCCATCAAGACATACTTGGGCTTTTGGAATTTCACTATGTCCATGAAGACAACTATTTGCTGATGTCTTTCATCAGTCAATGGGGAATCAACATTTCTATAGCGATTATAGCCACTGATCCCTTGGCATGGAGGGCCACCACAAATCACATCATCATCACCCTGAAAAATGGAGAACCATTGGTTGTAATAATATGATGAAGAAAGTATACAAGTGTTGACTCTGGAAACAACTTACAGGTAGTGGCAAAATTTTAGATTCAAATCCACTCCTTACAAAATCCTGAATATGGCCTAGACAATTACTGGATCAGGTAAGTCAAGCAAATTACGATGCAGAATGTCAGACGTGAGGCACCACAGTATATTACAACCACGACAAAAATCACAATAGATCACCATACCAACTTCAAGTCTTCAATCAGCTCCCATGTATCGTCACTTGGACCATACCCTTCCCAACGCTCGTCACTTGGACCATACCCTTCCCAACGCACCTAATGACAAAAAGATGCAGTCTGTGAATAAAGAAATGCTAGTAATAGAAACAAGAATTTCTGAATAGCTAGATATTCACGCATCAGAAAACTAATTATACTCCCTCTCTCAGGAATAAATCCAACTTTCCATTTTCGTTTGTCCCAAAATAAATGTCGTCTTACTAAAAATAGGGTATGAAGTTGGTGATCTTCCTATACTACCCATTCTAATAGGCTTCCTAGGAGGTATCACTCTACCCATATGAATAGATTGGGGAAAATCAAGGAAACATAACTAAAAGCTTAAAAAATTGACTTGTCAACTATGAGGAATCCATCAAGGAAAGACAGTAAAAAAAGGAAAATAACAAGCTAAACTCCCCCCCCCCCCCCCCAAAAAAAAAAAAAAAAAAAAAAAAAGGACAGAATTAGAAAAGCAAAGCCTTCCAATCTCTCTGCACAACCGAGAGGGAATCTCACACAGATAATGAAGCCTGCTCTTGTGATGTGGCACCACTTTGAAAACCCTATTTTGTAGTGGCTATGAACTATATATCACTGAAATGGTTTTGATTGATGAAAAGGTAGTATATTGTGCATTCTAATGAAGACAATAGCATAGAAATGGTTTTGATTGATGAAAAGGTAGTATATTGTGCATTCTAATTCTTGAAGTTCTAATAATACTCCAATAACAAACTTTGTTTGCCAATTGTTTGCAGGGTAAGAAGATTGAGGCAAATGTCAAGAAATCATTAATCAACAAGTTCTCTTCTCAAATAGTTGAGGGTGGATTATGTACAATCACTAATTTTGATGTTGGTCAAAATAGTGGGGACTATAAAACTACTGGTCATCCATACAAAATTAGCTTCTTATTGTCAACTTCAGTTAGAGGCTGTGATGATATAAACATTCCATTATATGGATTTAACTTTGTTCCGTTTGATGACATTTTATCAAATCGGCTGGATGACAAGATTTTGATTGGTTGGATTTTTATATTCCACTTTTGATTTTGTGTAATGCTATGAATTTGTGTTACCTTCATTATATTAATCTCATGAGTATTTGATTTTAATAATTTATACATAATATTTCATTCATTGCAGATATTATTGGCGAAGTTGTTGTAGTTGGTTCAATTGAAAAGATTAACAAAGACGGAAAGCTGCTAACTAAGTTAGAACTTGAGTTGGAAGATCTAGAGTAAGTGTAACTGACCGAGATTCATTTTCACATATTCTCTCAAATTAAAATCAATTTATGCATTTACTTTTACTTTTACTTTTACAGGAAAAAAAAATATGAAGTGCACTTTATGGGGGAAATTCGCTGAACAAATGTCAAATTATGTACCTGATGAAAGTGGTTCGCCCATTGTTTTGATAATGCAGTTTGCAAAGATAAAGATTTGGAATGGTATCTTGAAGCGAAATTGATAACAAGTAAAATATTGTCTTCTTAATGAATAGTGCTCATATATAAATTAATCAAATAACTTTACATTCTAGGTGTTATTACTTTGTCAAATGCAATGTTTTCAACACGACTCCTCATAAATGAAGATATGGAAGATGTCATTGAATTTAAACACAGGTATGTCTTCATCTTAACTTATGATCAAGCCATGGAGTAAAAAATGTTTTCTTAATCGCTAAATGTAATAGGCTCGGCAACAAAGGAGATACTTCGACTCGAAGGCTCACCCAACTTTCGACACAGACTCGAAGTTCAACGCCCGATGAGTTTTTCACTTTGGAAAGAAAGTTTGTTACTGAAATACGCGAAATTGAAAAGGTATCTGCTATGAATTAAAATAATCATTTTTATTTAGTAACAATATCCATGTCCAGTTAAGATATATCTAATAATGTTTTTTATAATTTCAGAAATGTTGTATCGTTACTATTGCTACTATTACGTGCATTCAGACAGAATACAATTGGTTTTATCCATCGTGCAAGAAGTGCAACAGGAAAGTCCAAACTGAAAATGAGGGAGAGAAATACTATTGTAACAACTGTAAGAGCAATGTCAAATTTGTTGTGCCGAGGTATAATTCTTACCAAGTTATTATCTAATTCAGCTAACCTCTTTTAGTTCATATATTCTTTTTTTTTTTTGGATTATATAGTCCTTGCTAATATGTTGTTGTGATGTGGTGTTTTCATTACTCTAATAAGTTATAAAGTTCAAGTCAGAGTAGTTGACGACACTGGGAGTTCTTCATTTGTCATGTTTGATAAACATGTAACTCCAGTCATACACAAATCTGCGTATGATTTGAGGGAAGCTTTAGCAAAGGTATTTACTATATGAGTTCGTACAAGTTTGATTTGGGGAAAAGTTTGACTACTAATGATGAATATTATTAAAAAAATTCAGAATGGTGATGTTGATGCATTTCCGGAAGAGTTGAATGTGTTTGTGGGGAAAAAATACCTTTTTGTTGTGGAAATTTCAGATTTTAATCTGAAAAACAACTGGCATATCTATACTGTTGTGAGAATGAGTGATGATGAAGAGATAATCAAAAAGTTTTTAAGCTCTTCTACCATTACTCAGGTGATGTTTATTTATTTTATCATATTATAATATATTTACTTTATTAAAATTCATGTTGACAATTAATCATTTCCTAATGTTCATTTGACATTACAGGATAAGGATGGTGATGGTTGTACCTCAAATGAAGCTGATTCAATTAAGCCACTTAACGATGCGAGAAAGTATGATACTTTAAACTATGTTTCCTGATCTATCTCTACATTTCCCCCCCCCCCATCTATCTCTACATTTCTCCCTATATATCAAAGGGTTTTTGTGTGTTCAAATAGGAGCTTCTACAGAAATGATAACTTGAATAATTTTGTGCAGGATTCAACCTCATATACAGGCGATAATGAATATCAGTCAGATCTTTGCTTGGGTAGCCCTTTAGGGAAACGATCGTTTGAATCTTCTTCAGACTATGTTGGCAACGATGAGGATGCTAATATTCAATCATCAACCAATAAGAAGAAAGTTGTTGTGAAGATTGAAAAGGAAAAGGAGTGATATTCGTTTTGTGGAAGGGGAATATGTTCAAAATGTTTTTGGCTATGTATGGAATTGAATTAGCTAAATATCAAATAAGGTTTTTTTATTTGGCTAACTAGACATGTTTTACTCCCTACATCCCGAATTGATAGTTCCGTTAGATTTTTCAAACATTTAGTTAATAGGCTATTAAGTTTTTGGAAAGTCAGTGATATTAAGGCCTAAATTTGAAATGGAACTAACTTATTGAGACAAACGAAAACGAGAAATCAAAATTATTACTTTGAGACAAAGAGAGTATAAATTAAAAGTATCACTTTCTATGTTCAAGCATGTCACTAATTATAAAAGTAAGACTTACCAATTCGATACCCAAAATGCAAATGATGCACGTTGTCTTGGAACAGAGTATCAGCTATTAATGATGCTTCTACATAGCTGCTTATACACACAAGCTGCTTCTACACACAGAAAGAAAAAAAAAAAAAAAAAAAAAAAAAGCTTATCAGTGTTAGTAGTTCTATACTACTCCCTCTGGTCCAAAATATCTGTCACTTTTGATCAATTTTTTTGGTCCAAAATAACTGTCACTTTTGGTTCAAGACAATTAGAATTCCTAATTTACCCTTACATTGGAAGTTGTTTTACTTTATTAGTTGACTTAGGTAGTGTAATAATGTAAGAAAGATGAACAATAAATAATGGTAAACATGAAACTTTCACCATTAATATGCCGTAATAATTGCATTTCTTAATCTTTGTGAAAAGTAAAAAAATGACAGATATTTTGGACCGGAGGGAGTACTTAATGTTCACTCAATTATTTTCCTAATTAATCAATTCACACAAATCAATGCAGTAAACTTCAAAATAGTTACAGGCACGTGCTAATACCTACAACATTAATTTTATACAAAAGGAAGTTGAAGAGGTAGAAGTGTATCAGTCAATCAAATCTGATTAATGAATCTATCATACTCCCTCCGTTTCATAATAAATGACGTTTTAGGAGAAATTTTTTGTTCCAAAATACTTGACGTTTTACTATTACCAAGAAAGAATTACTCTTGTTTACCTATTATACCCTTATTCATTAATTGTGATATATTTCTTGTATAAGCATTTAAATGCCTAGGTAATTGGATACTTTTAGGGGCACATATGTCTTTTTAATATGTATTAATTGCACTTCTTAATATGTGTGAAGAAGTCTAAAACGACATGTATTATGAAACGGAGGGAGTAGAATAACTAATGAGTTAGTTTCAAGAATGAATGAGAGCTTTATATTCCCAAAGAGTTGAAGACTTATTTATCTTCTTATTCTTATTGTGTTATATTCTTTCATAATTTAACTTTCAGAAGTACTCCCTCCGGTCCCAAATATAAGCAAAAATAACTAAAATCACACCTATTAAGAAAGTAGTTAAGTTAGTTAATTGTCTTGATTTTATAATAAAAACATGTTAAAATTACTAATATATCCTCATATTAAATGTGTAATAAATGTGCACTTGTATTTGAAAATGAATAATTAAATAGGGGCAGTTTTGGTAAGAGAGTATTAAATAGTCTTGAAATCCCTTAGAGTTGCTTATATTTAGGTCCAAAAAAAACCCACTTTTGTTGCTTATAATTGAGTCCGGAGGGAGTATATGAGTAAACATGGAGAATCAAAATCAGAAGCAAGCTAGGCTCAATAGGAAGATTATTATGTCCAGAAAAAGACAAAAGACAACACAACAGATACAAAAAGGTAACGTAGTGATTACATTATTAAAAAAAAAATCATTGAGACGTTATCAATATATGCTATTTGATATCATACTCTTTGCTCTTATCTCACAATTTTTGACGCAACAGAAAATATACCAGTACCTATGCAAGAAAGTGGCATTCCTCAATCAGCCAACACTGGCATCACACAGCCAAGATGCCTCAACATCGGTACCCCTTTCATCGGCAATTCAAATTGTGTGTTCCATTCAACTTACATTCTCATTCATAATAGTTATCAAAACTGTTTTCATGTAATATATTATATGTGATTTTTTTTGTAGTGTCTAAGGTTATGAGTTCCATTGAGAGAGACGAAATAACAAATGGTCACGGAAGCATCTCAAGAGCTCCTATGTTTGATCTTTCAAATTGTATGATTATTTTTGTCTTCAGTTTTAAAAGTCACTATATTTTGTTCTATTTGCTTAAATCCAGTAGTAAATTAATACTATTTCCTCCATAATACTTTATAGTATCAATGATGCCATCATCAAGTCATTCATATCAACAACATGGATGCCATCACAATGTTTGTGTTCAAGATTATTCAGGTTCAGCAAATCCTATTATTCAGAGAAGAAGTACTAATGCATGTAGTTCAAAGACAACACCTACTGAAGGGAGTGCACAATTTCTCAATCAAAGATTGGATTTTAGTCAAATTACTAATGACAATCAAATGCTGAAAAGAATCCCAATGCATAGTGTTTCAAATTGTAAGTCAAAGTTCTATACTCCCTCCGTCCCATGTTAATGTGAATTTTCAGTCAACTTGATGATACTTTGAGCATTAATTTTAAAAAGTAATGATTCTAATAAAAATATGTAAATTTGTAATTGTATTATATGATTAACAATAGTTTCAATAACAAATTTTAGAATTTTATTAACATCATTATTTTTATTTAAATTATTGCTCAAAGTATCATCAAGTTGACCGTCAGTTCACACTAATCTGGGACGGAGGGAATATATGGTTTTGAAATATCCAATTGTAGTTTTAAATACTCCCTCTGTTCCAAAATGATTTTCTTATTTGCCATTTCTCATTGTCCCAAAAAGTTTTTAAAAGTGCATAAACAAACCATAGCTAATGAAGCAAGTGTTCATATTCTTAACAAGTTTGAATAGTCAAATGCAAAGATCATTTTGGGACGGAGGAAGTATATCAGTTTGTATACTAGGGGTAAAAGTATGAATCAAATTTTTGTGGCTAACCTGTGATATCTTTTATAGCACCCATGACTCCGTTGTCAAGAAACTCTTTCGGATCTTTGAGATCTGGAAAGCATGTAATCCAGAGAGGGAGTATTATTCAATCTGTCACAAAGAATATCATTCATGAGTTTGGATATTCAACACATGGTGCCAATGATATGCATCACATAGAAACAGGTAATTATTTCCTTCAAAAATAAATAAATAAACAGTTAATACTTATCAAACATTAGTTATGCCCTAATTTAGAAACTTATACCTGATGCGTTGAAAATTAAAATAATTAAAAGCTTAAATGATGTTTATCCTTTTTTTCAGGTGTTTTAAATGACAATGGTGCTTCCATGGTGCAAGAAGGTACGGTAATACAATCGTGCTAAATGATGCTTTGAATCAATTAATTTTGGTTATTTTCTAATAATAAAATGATAAATTATTCAATGTAGATTCTGCGGGTGAAAATGATTTTCCCAGGTTGAATTGTGAAGGTAATTGCTGAACTTCTAATTAATTTGAAAAGATTTTAACTATTTACAGTAAGATAAACAAGGAACTAAGAAATTATATATAACATTCAGGTTATTGGGACATTGGAGATCCTTCTTGGAAATGTGAGAACTGTGGTGCACTGATGTGGTACCAAGAAAGAACTAGAAAAGATAGAAAATCAACAAAACCTTCATTTTTCCTTATGTTGTATGAATGGGAAGGTACAACTACCTTTATTGAAAAATCCACCTGAACTGCTTAGTAAGCTTTTAACAAATACAGATGCAAAAAGTAAACATTTTATCGAAAATATTCGTGCATACAACATGATGTATTCATTTACATCAATGGGGGGAAAGATAGATACCTCAGTCAACAATGGACGTGGACCTTACACTTTTAGGATGCATGGACAAAACTTCCACCGAATTGGCAGTTTGTTGCCACCGTCGGGCTCAACTCCAAAGTTCTCTCAACTCTACATCTACGATACAGATAATGAAGTGTCAAACAGAATTAATGCAGTGAGGTGCGTTTACTTCTTTTCGGACTATATTTCTTTTAAAGTCCTGCTTTAAATTTTTTAAGGATTTTGTTTCCTACATTTAACTTACCCTTAGTATATGTCGTATGCATGTCCAGCTCACACAACAATCCAAACAGATTGGATATTGAAATTGCGGATGGTTTAAAGAAGATGTTGGATGAGCATAACTCTTTGACTAAGTCATTCAGGATGGCTAGAGATCGTTTTGATTCTAATGAGTGTGAAAATGTGAAACTGAAGTTGATTGGAAGAAGAGGAACAGATGGAAGGAGATACAATTTACCTTCTTCTTCAGAAGTTGCAGCACTTATTGTTGGAGATATTGACAGCTCGACTGATGAAAGAGACATAGTTCTCGTGACTCAAACAAGAGATATGAAACGTATTAGCGAACTCCATCCTTCTTACATTCCCCTTCAATATCCCTTACTATTCCCGTATGGAGAAGATGGGTATAGGATTGATATTCAACATAGAGACTTGGGCACCAATAGTTCAAAGAAACGATCAAGGTTGAGTATGAGAGAATTCTTTTCTTTTAGGATTCAAGATAGGACTGATGAATTTGGAACCATATTGTTGTCAAGAAAGTTGTTTCAACAGTTTTTAGTTGATGGATATACGATGATTGAATCAGAGAGACTTTCTTATATTCGATCTAACCAAAAGAAGTTGAGAGCAGAAATGTACAAAAATCTAAATGAAGCTGCACGTAGAGGAAATTCCAACCCTTCTTCCATGGGGACACGTATAATCCTACCTTCTTCATTCACTGGTGGTGCTAGGTATATGGTCCAAAATTACCTAGATGCCATGGCTCTATGCAAGTGGTATGGATATCCAGATTTATTCCTCACCTTTACGTGCAATCCTAAATGGCCAGAAATAACCAGATTTATGAAGCAGAAAGGATATAAATCAGAAGATAGACCTGATATCCTCTGTCGAGTATTCAAAATGAAACTTGACCAGTTCATTAAAGACTTAAGAGAACACAAAATTCTTGGTCGTGTTCAAGCAGGTATTTCTATCATATTAAACTTATTAATTTTTCAGTAATATACAACATCTATACTCATGGAAAATATTTTTAATATAAAGTACAAGATTCATTTTACTTTGGCGTAATTATTTTATGTTTCTTTAAGGGTGTTTTAACTCTCTTAATTGGGCCATTTTGCAGTTGTTTACACAGTGGAGTTCCAGAAAAGAGGTCTACCCCATGCCCATATCTTATTGTTCATGCATCCTGATGACAAATTTCCAACCGCAGAGCATATTGACAAGGTGATCTGTGCTGAGATCCCCGATAAAAAAAACAACCCCAAGTTGTATGACGCTGTCAAGGAATACATGATACATGGACCTTGTGTTATGTCAAACATATATTCACCATGTATGAAGGACGGGAAGTGTTCAAAACATTTCCCAAAAAAATTCAATGAGAGGACAACGATAGATGGAGATGGTTATCCTGCATATAGAAGAAGGGATAATGGTAACACAGTAGAGAAGAATGGAGTCACCTTGGACAACAGATTTGTGGTTCCATACAATCCAATACTTCTTATGAAGTACCAAACTCATATCAATGTTGAGTGGTGTAATCAATCAAGGTCGATCAAGTATCTTTTCAAGTACATAAATAAGGGTTATGATCGTGTCACAGCTGTTGTTTGTCAAGATGGTGCAGGTGATGAAAAAAGTGAAATTTTGGATGAAATAAAGATGTATTATGATTGCAGATACATTTCTCCATGTGAAGCAGTGTGGAGAATATATGGCTTTGATATTCACTACAGGAGTCCTTCAGTTGAGTGATTGGTTTTTCATCTTCCTGGAGAACAAAATGTGATTTATGATGAAGAGGATTCTATTGAATCTGTTATGAGCAGACCAGGACTTGATCGATCGATGTTTTTATCATGGATGGATTGTAACAAAAAGTATAAACAGGCTAGGGAACTAACATATGTTGAGTTTCCTACAAAATTTGTGTGGAATCAACAACAAAGAGAATGGACTCCAAGAAAAAGGGATTTTCAATAGGCCGAATTTATCATGTCCCTCCTGGTTGTGGAGAAAAGTACTATTTAAGAATTTTGTTAAACAAAGTCAAAGGGCCAACATGTTATGAAGATATACATACCGTTAACAATGAGGTTCTCCCTTCCTTTAAAGATGCCTGCTACGCACTTGGGCTGCTTGACGATGATAAAGAGTACATCGATGCCATAGTAGAAGCACATTTATGGGGCACCGCATCTTACTTGCGAGGTCTATTTGCGATGCTTCTGTTGTCTGGTAGCTTATCAAGGCCTGAATTCGTTTGGAATCAGACATGGCATCTCTTAGTTGATGATATCCTGCATAAGCAACGCAACATCCTCAAAATAATGGTAATAATTTATAACATTTGCATTCTATCATGTTTATATAAATTAATACTCCCTCCGTCCCAGAAAGATAGTCCCTATTTTTTTATTGTTACATCGAATGAAAGTTGAGCAATAATTTAGGCTACTTTTAGTTAGCATTATGGAAGGGACAATGATACACATAGGGAAAGCTCAAAGGGAAAACTCATAGTGAAACACTTTAAACCGTTGGATGAGTTTTCATTAGTGGGGCTCACAAACATTTATTACAATCCAACGGATTACAGTGTTTCACTATGAGTTTTTCCTTTGAGTTTTCACTATACATATCATTATCCTTATGGAAATTTACAACTTGCTATTGATCGACCATTATAAATACTATCAATATCATTTTTTAGATTCTCATTAAGATAACTAAAAGTAGCCTAAATTATCACTCAAAGTTCATTCGTAGTAACGATGAAAAAAAAAAGGGACTATCTTTCCGGGACAGAGGGAGTATTTAAGTTTTTATATATCAATGTTTTTTATCACTTATAATTTTTATATGATAGACAGATTTGCAGCTTGATGATGAACAACTGAAAAGTTACACTCTTGCTGAGATTGAAAAATTGTTGCAAAACAATCGTAGTAGCCTTAAAAATTATGAGTCTATGCCTTTTCCAGATGAAATCGCTATTTCAGAAGGCTACAATAAGCTAATACAGGATGAGCTTTGTTTTGATAGAGCAGATTTACAAATGGAGCACGATAAACTCCTTTCATGCTTAACTGAAGAGCAAAACCAGGTGTATGCAGAAATCATGCATGCTGTGGAACAAGCTAAAGGAGGTATGTTTTTTATTTATGGGTATGGTGGGACAGGGAAGACATTTCTTTGGAAAACTTTGTCTGCTGCTATACAATCTCGAGGTGAGATTGTGCTAAATGTTGCTTCCAGTGGCATTGCATCTCTCCTTCTTTCAGGTGGAAGAACGGCACATTCGAGATTTGCAATACCAATAAACGTTAATGAAGATTCTAGTTGTGCTATTAAACCAGGGACAGACCTGGCTGGGCTATTAACCATCGCAAAGCTAATTATATGGGATGAAGCCCCCATGATTCATAAATTTTGTTTTGAAGCGCTAAACAGAAGTTTGAGGGATATTATCCGGTCTTCCAACTCTTTAAGCTTGGATAAGCCATTTGGTGGAAAAGTTGTCGTCTTTGGGGGTGATTTTCGTCAAATTTTGCCGGTGATACCTAAGGGTAGTAGACAAGATATCGTTATGTCCACCATCAACTCTTCGTATTTGTGGAATTTTTGTAAAGTGCTGAAGTTGACAAAGAATATGAGGCTTCAAGTTGGGAGTGTAGATGGAGAATCAGAACAAATAAGAGAATTTTCAGAATGGATTCTAAAAGTTGGGAATGGTACTATTGGAGAGCCTAATGATGGAGAAGTAATGCTTGAAATACCAGATGATATCCTTATCAAGGAAACAGATGATCCCATAGCTACTATAATTGGTAGCACATACCCTTCTATAGTTGAGAACATGAGTGATCCAGAAGATTTTCAAGAGAGGGCCATTCTTGCGCCTACACATGAAGTGGTAGAGGCTGTTAATGAGTATTTGTTGTCTATGATACCTGGAGATGAAAGAGAGTATTTGAGCTCAGACAGTATATGCAAGTCAGACAACATTGCAGACTGCAATCAAGAAATTTATTCTCCTGATTTCCTGAATAGTATTAGATGCTCTGGGCTGCCTAATCATCGTTTGAAACTAAAGGTTGGTGTTCCTGTGATGCTCTTGATAAACATAGATCAATCGTCTGGCTTATGCAATGGTACTAGATTGATCATTACACAGATGGCGAACCACGTTGTTGAGGCTAAAATCATATCAGGTACCAACATTGGACACAAAGTGTTCATTCCTCGCATGTTATTGAGTCCATCTGATACGAGGCTGCCTTTTAGGTTTCAAAGAAGGCAATTTCCATTGGTTGTTTGCTTTGCTATGACGATAAACAAAAGTCAAGGACAATCTCTTTCTCAAGTCGGATTGTATTTACCTCGACCAGTCTTTAGCCATGGCCAACTCTATGTGGCGATCTCCAGGGTGAAAAGCAAAAAAGGGTTGAAAGTTCTTATTACTGACAATGATGGTTGAATAAGTAATTCGACAACGAATGTCGTATTTCAAAATTTGTAAGGGGAATGCTTTGCTAGACATATGATTTTATCCATTGTTATATATCATTCAGCCTCTTCATAATTTCTAACTATCTAAGTGTTTACACATTTTCACAAATTAGCGAACACTAATATTGCTATTTTTTCATAAGATTTTATTGTTTCAAAGTAGACTACCCTATAACTCATGCAGCTTAATAGATGTAGATATTCAGCTCAACAATACCAAGGAAAGTACTCTATGGACAATATAATTGATACAACTGAATTCCATAAATATGATTTGAACACAATAGTTTCTATTCTCACAAATTTAAAAACCAATCATGTTTATGCAAATTATTACATGAATGTTTAGCAATGATCAGAGGATTAAGATGAAAACATAATACTCCCATCCTACCGGAATGGTGTTCCCATTTATCATTTTGGCCCTTTTCTAAAAAGGAGGTAATTCCAATGCAATTTTAGTAGTAATGTACAAGTAAATGATGCACATTCTTAATATTTACAAAATGTACAACAAGAACATCAATTCCGGGAGTATAGTAAGAAATTGACCTTAAGAGTTTTCTGAAAGAATCGAAACAAACAAAACCATTGCAAAATATGGTGTTGTTGTCAAGCCAATCTACATCAAGATTAAGCAGTAGATTTCATTTTGCCCTGCAAAGTTGAGATGGAATTCAAAGAATTTGTTTTTACAATCAATTCTTACTGGCTTCAACGAAGCTCGATCGGTGGCCTTACTCGGTGCCCTCAAGTGACCAATTTCAGTTGATTTTTTTTTTTTTTAATGAGAATTGTTTTTCTCATAATTTTAAAAATAGTTAAGACAAGAATAGTTTATACTCCTTCCCTCCCGTCCCAAATTAGGATTACTATTTTTTATTTCGACACGTCTCAGACTAAGAGTTTCTTTCTTAAAATGACAAAAAATCTAAACTATTCATCCCACTTATTCTCGACATTACTTTTACTCATAACACCAATCAATTTAATATATCATCTTACTCATTCTTTTTCTTACTTTAATATTTACACTCACAACACTTAGATCACTTTTATCATTATTTTTTAATCTCTGAAGGCTAAACAAGGGGTAGTATTAAATACAAGGCATTTTGTGTACAAGGCATGAGTAATTGACCAAACTACCCTTGTATATATACCTTAAAAAAAACCAATTCCATTCATTTTAAAAATTCCCCTCTGTCCCTCCATCTCTTCACTGCGCTCGCAAGGAACTCGGCGACCACACGACAACGACGACAATCAGAAACATGAAGAAGAAGCTCCCCACCGTCGGTGGAAAGTCCGTCTCCGGCGCCGGCGCCTCCTCTACCGCCGCCACTACACAGGTAACCTAAATTTATAAACCTAAATTTCAATTTCAAAAACTTGATTTTTATGCCTAAAATTCGATCCTATAATGCTTGATTGTAGTTTAAATTTCATCATACATTGTTGTATTTATGTTTGAAAAGCTTTATTTGGGGTCTATTGTTCGATTTGTATACGAATTGGTGGGTAAAAATCATTATCTGTCGGAGTGGTTGATTTCGTGTGATTTTACACGAGTGGTTAGTGTATGTTTCGTATGAACCTTACACGAGATGGTTTTAACCATTTCGTGTAAATTTACACGAGTTGGTTCTAACCATTTCGTGTGGATTTACACGAAATGGTTCCCAACATTTCGTGTGATTACACACGAAATGTTAGCAACCATTTCGTGTAAATCCACACGAAATGCAATCTGTAACTGAAGAAAACAAAAAAAATTATAGATTGATGATTTATTGTTGTATTGTTTGTAGCACTGTTTATTTGTGGAATTGTTGCTTATTTATTTTCTCTTATTTACTTTTTTTGTAGGGACGTGAACGCTCGACTGCTTCTAATAGAAAGAGGAAGGCTGATGAGGCAGATTTGCGCACTAAAAGGAAGCATGACAAAAATGTCTTGCTTCCTCAGACTGAGACTGAGGATAGTACAGATGATGAGACGGCCCCTTATCTTCCCGAGGGAGATACGGCGTCGTCATCTTCTGGTTCTGAGGAGACGGGATCAGAAGCACCCGAGGGAGATGCGGAGGCAGGGGCATCTGATGATGGTGATGAGGAGGAGGAGGTGGAGCCACCTTTGAGGCCTCTCAGGAGGCATAGAGGGGCGGCACAGGCCGCAGAGGGGAACAAACCATGGGAGATTCAGAGCGACCCGGGTGGTGGGCCAGAGGTTTGTGAGCTGCTGTACGGGTTTGGTCACCACCGAGCCCGAGAGATTTGGGGCGACCCCACCTGTCAGTCAGTGTTGAAGTTCCATACCAGACAGCAGCATCTGGATAGGTAAGTTGTTTGTTTATAAATAGTTTTTTTATTTGTTTATAAATAGTTTTATTATTTGTTTTTATTGTGATATTTATAATGTTTTGTTTGGAATCAACAGGTTCTCGCGTGCTAGGCTGGCGGAGGATGATAGAGCTTGGTTGACTGGAGTTGATGCATCGGGTATCCAGCACCTCCATGATACCACCATTCGCCGGACTAGCTCGGCGCTGCTGACGACATTTGTGGAGCGGTGGTCTCCTGAGACTAACACGTTCCACATGCCGTGGGGTGAGATGACGATCACGATGCATGATGTCACTCATATTCTAGGTATATTGTTGTTATTTGCTTTTATCAATTTCATAAATTTTATCAATTTTATTAATTTTTTCATTTTCAATTTATAGGTATATGCTGTATCGGCACTCCTGTTAGGAAGGCGGATCCAGAGCCTGACCTACGCGAGATCCGGAGACACCTCAGCGGCTGTCTGAAGGGCACGGCCTACACTTTACATGACCTACGGGTTGCCTTTCAGACCCGTTCAGACATGACCGATGACCAGCGGGCTTCTACTTACATCTTGTTCCTCTTGGGTTGCACGTTGTTCGTGGACAAGAGTCAGGATAAGATGCCTGCAGACTATCTCTCGTTGTGCATGGATCTTCCGAGAGTGGGGGGTCTATCCTGGGGATCAGCTACTTTGGCCTACTTGTACCGCGAGTTGGGCAAGGTGTCCAGAGCCGGATGCGCTCAGATGGGTGGTTGTGTGACTCTGCTAGAGGTAATATTTAATATTTCTTTAATACTCCATCTGTCCCAACATTTAATTTAATTTGTTAATAATTTATTTACATACATTTCAGGGCTGGATATACGAGTACTTCCCGGACTTCCGGCGTCTTTTGGAGCCGCGATGGCAGGAGGGGCAGCCGAGAGCCCGTAGATGGGCACGTAGTGATAGAGCTGGGAGGGAGATGGAGCATCTAGTGAGCTATCGCCGCACCCTAGACACGATGCCTGTTGAGAGGGTGAGTTATTTATATTTACATTGTTACAAATTTTGTATATTTGTTTACGTTGCCTAACAATGTGAGTTATATAGGTTTGTTGGACTCCTTATGGTACCGGAGCAGACGCGCTTCTGCCTGTGTCATATTTAGAGGGATTATACGCTTCTTAGACATCACTGAGGCGTATATGCCTGACCGGGTTACCAGGCAATTCACGATCCAGCAGAGGATCCCCAGACAGCAGCCATTGCCTTGGGTGACGTGCGTTTTGATGGCTGGTCAGAAGGGTTACAAGAAGGCATATGGTGATCGGGATGATATTTGGACAGATTGGATTGATTTCGACATGGATACTTACAATCCACATCGTCGTCTAGGGCCATTAGTGACTGCGTCTTCTCCTGTGACTCCGGACTATATGGAATGGTTTCGGATGAGGAGTCATGTTCGGATTAGTAATCCGATACATGAGGACATGTGGCATCAAGTGAGGTCAGATTGTTGCATTGAGCTGCATAGTCGCCGCGCGCTTTATCAGAGAGTTATACCTTGGAGACCTGTAGACGAGCTCTACGATCGCATTGCTTGTTATACCTCCCCGGCTCCTGAATATAATTATATGATACTCCCAGAGCTAGGGCACATCATTGCCACGAGGTATAATGTGGTGTTCGTCTCATACACGCAAACCAGTGGCTTCACATGCCTTCCAGTGACTGTACCACAAGGAACAGGACCACCCACAGACACACTTGTGTTGGGACATGTGAAAAACCATTTTATACTGGTATGATACTTTAATTCGTTATATTTAACTATCTTATTTAAATTCATTATATTTAACTAATTTATTTAAATTCGTTATATTGAACTATTTTATTACTTTTGCAGCTGCACATGTCAGATAATGATTACCTAATACCACCACCAGCTAGATATTGGGAGACTCAACGTGAATCAAGCGCAAGTAACCTAGTCATGCCATACAGAGCTCGGATAGACACATTCAATCGACTCTCAAATGCGGCGAACGAAGCAAGAATTGCAAGAAATAGGCCATAGTATGTGTGTATCATGTATTGGTTTTTGAATCATCCAGTTTGTATGACATTTGTTTGTTTGGATGTTTGGATGTATGAATTATGCATCAGCCTTGTTAAAAACTGTTTATTTCGTGTCTATTTAGGTGAAATGCATGCTGTTATTTCGTGTAAAAGTTGGTGAAATGCTCTATTACATTTCGTGTACAATTAGGTGAAAATCAAGCATTATTTCGTGTAAAACCAGGCGAAAAAAACAACTTCCACATTTTCCATGTTTCGTGTAACCTTACGCGAAATAAACAACTTATTTCGTGAGCGTGTACACGAAACACGCGTATCCGGGTAAGGGCATTTTTTGCATTATTGTGTCTTGTACACAAGGATGCCTTATATTTAAAATTCGCCCTAAACAAGAGGTAAGACTCTTACTTTGAAACGAAAAGAGTATATTAAATTATCACCTTAAATTTCACTTATTATTTTATTTTCACACTTCACCCCAAAGAAATAAAATTTCCAAATGTGCCCTCAAGTGAGCAATTTCATTAAGTTTTAGACGAAATTGTATCCGAGCAGGTCAAGTTAGATGCTCCTAACCTAAGTACAATGATATATCACAAGGAAATTAGTTAAGAGTAGATCACTATGAAGTACATAACTGTAGCATAATTCTTTTTCTGGAAAGGGTTTTACAAAATACTTTCGAAATATAAACTGATAATAAACTAAAAAAAAAAAAAAACTAAATAAGCCGTGCATCGCACGGGTGTTAAACTAGTTGTACAATATTGTACTATTTAAAATTTGAAGCATAGTTACCGCTGCATTTATTAATTTTACCGGTGTGTATACATCCTTTATGAGATTGGTATTATTTGAGTATTTCCACATTGTGTTGCTATATACTGTCTCCGTCCCATTTTAAGTTTCACCATTTTGGTGATGCACGCAAATTAAGAAAAGCTATTTGTGTAAGAAAGGTTGTGAGAGGGAAGAAGTTAGTGGGTATGACAAGTGAGACCTACAATTTAAATGTGTGAGTGGAGAAAGTTAGTGGGTATAACAAGTGGGACCTACATTTTAATTACGTGAGAGGGGAAGTTAGTGGATATTACAAGTGGGCCCTCATGTTTTTTTCCATTTTAGGAATTGGTGAAGCTATTAACGGGACATCTATTTGGGTAAAAAGTGAAGTTTTAAATGGGACGGAGGGAGTACACTCCAATTATCATGAGTACACCCCTCACTAGATACACCATCATATTTTACATCTCTTACTAAACTCGACCTCACTTTCCCATTTACCCAACTTGTAAATGCACCCTTATTTCCCACCTACCATAGAGTGAATTATAGTTTTAAAAAAATTATTTTTAAGCCTAGATATAATGGAATCTCAAATTGTGATGAAGAAAGAGCGGTGGAGAAGAGGAGTAAAGGAGTTTGTTCGTGTATGGGTGGACGTGTTTTTGTTGCGGCATTTGGGTAACAGTCAATGGTGGTTGATAATGGTTGAAGTTGTCAGAATTCCCGGTGAGTGACTGAGGAACACTATGGGGATGGCTGCAATGGTGGCGGAGACATCACTAAGCACGCATAATCAAATCTTTTTTTTTATACGTTTGAAAGTCTCAGAGACCGCTCAGCATTAAAGTCCTGCTGGGACTTGGGAGGAATTTCTCGTAATTCCAGCATTTAAATGTCGTGCGACAATCGTGTCATGCGACAATCACTTTTATGATTTGAGTCACTTCCTTCACGTGTTCCTACATGCATAGGTTCTAGAATCTTCTTAGGTCATGTGACATTCACGTGTCTTTACGTGAGTGTCATGCGACACTACTCTCTGTCTGTCGTGCGATACTTCTTTGTGTATAGTATGAAACTTCTCTCCATGTTTAAGGTTTGCAAATTGGCATTGTTGAGGGTTGATGTGCTCCCATTATTACTTGTATGCTCTCCCTCTCTTTAATCCTAGTCTCCTCCCTCCTAAACTCCACCAATTCACCAAACTTGGTTCAAACGTGAAGATCAAGCTCTACACCAAGCTTGGATCATCATCTTCTAGATATTGGCTTAATCTCTTTCCCTCCCTCTCTCTTATTTGAATTCATTATCTATGCTATAAATATTGAATTCTACTTTTTATTCTACACGAATTGCTATTCCAATTATTTAATCTTTGTTTATTTCTATGAAATTCTTCAACGATGCAATTGGATAATCCTCTTTTTATTGGTTAGTTCATCCTTTGAATCCTATGGTTCTAGGATGATTTTACATATGGACGACAATTGCTATCATTATCAAATTTTCAAGTTGAAATATACAATTACTAATTTATTTCAATTATTTCATTTAATTGTACATATCTTCATCTCTCTCTTCTATCATTTATGTGATTTATGTACAAATGTGATAACTCACACGACGGCGGATAGACCTCCTATTTATAGGTACTCTGAGACTAGAGAGGAGTTAAGTACCTTTTTGGTCCCTGAACTTTTTACTTTTTTACTTTTTTACTTTTTCATCCTAAGACTAATTTTTTTACTAAAGAGTCCTTGAACTTGGCATTTGTGTCATTAATTGATCCTTCCGCCAGTCTACCGTCCCTCTTGCCGTTAACTAAGGTTGAAGTGGCATCATGACATCATCATTTTGCATATGTGGCGCCGACTAAGACAATGAAATGCTGATTTGGATGTTTCAGTTAGATGAAGGGGTAAAAGTGTAATTCTTACAAAAACAATTCATCTTCCCATCTTCACCATCTCCCTTCCTCAACCAACACCGCCCCACAACCATTACATATGTCTCACCACCATCACAGTTACCTCACCACCTCTACCCAGGAGCAACCCACCACCAAAATGACAGCCACCCAATCACCATTAACGCCACCAACATCGCCATTCCAACATCACCATTAACACCAATCAATGACAAAAAAAAAATATTAACAAACATTGTCAGAAACTTTGTTTGTTTCATAAAACCAAAAACAAAAAGAAAAAATCCACCGCAATACCATATCAAAAACAAAAGGATAGAAATCCTCATATTTCAAATTCAAAAAATCACAAAAAAAAAAAACAAACAAATTTAAAACCATTTGAAAAGTTTGTTGTAATTATA
Organism: Campanula takesimana; assembly: GCA_026119855.1. Taxonomy (NCBI): domain Eukaryota; kingdom Viridiplantae; phylum Streptophyta; class Magnoliopsida; order Asterales; family Campanulaceae; genus Campanula; species Campanula takesimana. Next base: position 1,072,682 of record JAOWBW010000201.1, read on the forward strand.
CAAATATAAAACTAATAATTATGGATAAACAAGCTCAAAAGAAAATTACACTTGGATAATGAAAAGGGGCTTATTCTGGCATAAAAAACCTAGTTGATGATTCCCTTCCGATCAAAAAATTTCTGCTACAACCTAATAAACAGTGCCCTATTTTGGTGATTTCAAAAAGGAAAAGAAAGTGCGAAGAGGGACTTGGAATAGGGGATAGATGGGCTGAGCTGAGAGAGAAAAAGGGTTTAGGAGGACGACAATGGAAGATGAAAAGAGTGTAGGGAGAGAGGGGGAAGGGGGATGGTGACAGATCTGGAGAAGAAGTGGGTGAATGGGAGAGAAGGTGAGGAGGCTGGGATTTTATACCCACCACCAGCCCCACTGTTTGACACTCCGAGCTAAAGCTCTGGTCCTTCTTTTACAGAGCACTCATCGCCGAGCTCGTCGCCACATTACTCTGTGTCACCGTTGCCACCGTCAACGAGAAACAAGCTGATTCAGACGATGGAATTAAAATAGGATTATCATTTTTCGATTTAACCCTTAGTATTTATGATAAAGATTTTGAAGACCGAAAGTTTATTTTGTAAACACTTTAACCCTTGCATTTCCACTTAAACACCATTTGCTTGCCAACTGAGCAACATTTGGTTCCACATAAGCAAACAATGCCACATAAGTGTGCCACATAAACAGATTTGACGGCAATATGGACGGCAGACTGACGGAAGGACCAACTAATGACACAAATGCCAAGTTCAAGGACTTTTAAGTAAAAAAAAATTAGTCTTGGGACGAAAAATTAAAAAATTTAAAAGTCCAGGGACCAAAAAGGTACTTAACTCGACTAGAGAGAACTGTGGAATGAACAAGCGTCACATGATGACAAAGAGTAGTGTCGCACGGCACTCACGTAAAGACACGTGAAAGTCACACGACCTAGGAGATTTTGAAACCCATGCATGCAAGAATACACGTAGAGGGTATTGTACATCACAAATATGATTGTCGCACAAAACAAGAAAGATTATCGCATGACACAACTGTACTTTTTCTGCATGGTGGTCGATGGGTGATTTTCCAGATCTAAGAGTAAACGAGGTGGGTGGGGTGGAGGGGCAGAGATAAGCATGAAAGGGTGATGGCGGCTAGTGTGGTCAGTGGTTTGGCCGGAGAGGAGAAAGAAAATGCCATTTTGAAAGTTTAAATGCATAGTCAAGTGAACCATCAACTACACCCAACAAAGCTATGTACACACATTTTGGAGTAGGTCTTATGAAAACGTATTTTACCTTAAGCATAGAAAAAAAGTATTTTTCAAAAGACGCTGACGCTTTTTTTTAAGAAAAAAAAAAGCGGTGGCATTTTCGTAAATAACTGTGACGTAAATGGCGAGTGTTAATATTACAAAGTGCCAGTAATTCAAACTAAAGTTTATAAACATTGGAATTAACATTTTTCATAAGTGTCAGTGTTATTGTTTAAAAGTACCAACCATTGCACTGACACTTTTAAACATCAATAGTTGCACTTATTAAAAGTACCAGTTGTGGTGTCAATAAGTGTCAGTGTCCATGGCTGGCATTTTTCTACACTACCACTGGCACTTACGATCAGCACTAAACAACTTCTCGTTAATTACAAAATTGTCACCACACCCATTTTTTTATTTTATTTTTTTTAAATCTTCTCCGTTTGCAGATACTACACAAAATGCCAAACTACATTTAATATATCTGTCGTTTTTTCAAGAAAGTTTTACTTTATTGTTAGTCGCTTAAACAATTGCAAGAAGAAACTATTCTCTTTTCTAGTGACTGGCTACAACTCAGAACGATACTTCCCGATCAGGCTACTTCTGAATACTTGCCGCTTGATTCAATTTTTTTTTTTTTTTTTTCAGATTTCAAAATCCTCCAAACTAATAGAGTATTTTTTTTCCTTGGACATTAGACAATATATTTAAAAATGAGAAAATTTTGGGGGAAACTAGTTTTTTTCATAAATTATAAAAAAATCTTGTTTTTATATGGGTTAAGGTTTAGGGTTTAAGTTTTAAGGTTTAGAATTTAAGGTTAAGGTTTAAAGTTTAAAGGTTAAAAAGTGGACTTTCTCTAACTTATGAAGGAACTAGTTTCCCCTAAAACCAACTCTTTAAAAATTACTCTTATTTTAATGTCCATCGAACTTTGACATAATATACTACAGTTACTACTTACTCCAATATACTTACAAAAGTACAATGCCAAATTCAGAGTTGTAAATCGGATCAATTTTATTGTCCAACTTTAAATATTGTCCTAATTTAAGGATTCATTGTTTGACAACCATAAATATTGCGAAACAAAGTAATTGTGATAAACCTTTGGATTCGACCTTTCGGAAAAAAAACAAAAACTTTTGGATTCGAAAAGGTCAAACTAGTGAGATATGTAGTGACGCAAACTCTATGACGATTATTAAGTTTTTTTTTTTTTTTTTTTTTAATTGGGTTTTTATTAATTGATAATGCCAATGAAGGCTACAACGGGGCCTATAATAGGCTAACACAAATGCCATGAAGGCTACAACTAGGCATGTAAATATGCTAACACAAATCTCCCTATCGGGATTCGAACTCGTGCCTCCGCATGGGAAGCTAACACCGGATTTGGTTATGATGATTATTAAGTAGAGATGCTACATTTTGACTTTCAAAAGATCAAATACAATTCACATTAAACAAAATGGATGACCCATTATTTATTTAAAGATATAAAGATTTCGAGATCACGAATGACGTGCCTAGAAATATTTTATTAATTCTTAAACTCGTGGGTTATTAGATGAAAATATTTTTATTTATTCTTAAACATTATTTTTTAAAATGATTTTTAAACATACCCTAAAATAATTATTAATCAATTTTTTCCCCACTATTAAATTAAATATGGGTACTTAGGCAGTGCTGTTCAAAGGGGCGACAAAAGTGAATAAACATATTGATTGAAATGTAGTGATCATCTTAGCATGTTAAATGGCCGCCCTTAATAATTCTATACTACTAATCCCATCCCATGTTCTATGAATGATTACTAGCTCAATTGTTACTTTCATTTCATAATTAAATATACTAGTAATTATTAATTTAATTATGAATGATGATTATATTTTATATTTGAGGTGATGTCAAAAATCAATAGTCATGTTTTTGCCATATTCATTTTATTTTACAAAAAAATTAGAATTTAACTACTTGTACACCCCAGTCTAGCATACTCTTTCGTAGAGTCATTAATTCGGGATAATGTAATGAGATGGGACAAAACTATGATAGCTTGCAACTGTGCGGGACGAGACGGGACGTCCCGAATTTTTCGCGTGCCTGAAATTCCCCATCTCGTCCCAAATCCACCTCGGGCCTCAGGCATAAGACATGATTGTGTAAGCAGAAGTGAGAAATTAAAGTCTAACAAGAAAGAGAAAAGATCTCAATGAAATTTGGAGAATGTAAGTGCAACTCATTATACTAATATAAATGATAAGAAACGAACCAGATGATCCAAATCCCACACAATATTAATACGGGAAGTCTCCAACACTCCAGCAACATTGGTTGAAGTTAAAGCGTTCCTTTTGTTTCATTTTTTATTTATTTTTAGGATTTGGCAGTTGAAAACTGGGCATGGGGTTTATAAATATTTTTAAAAATAATAATTGCGGGACGTCCTGTCCCATTACGTCCCGCATTCCGAATAAGTTCGCTTTTAAACGGGTTTAGAATATGTTGTCCCATCCCATCCCATATGTATGGCGGGATTCGACGGTCCTAATTGCGGCTCTAGTCATTCACCTCATAACAATTTATACCATTTTTTTTCAATACAATTTATACCATTTTTTTTCCCAATACTAAAATTGAACAAAGATTATATATATTCAAAATTGTGAGTGGAAAAGATGTTGCGAGTATGATGATTCGAGAGTGAAACTCATAAATTAAGTGCGTGGGTATGACAAGTTGGGTAGAGTTGATAAAAAATGGACAAAAAGTAAATATTTAAAGAAAGTGATACTTACTAACGGGACACCTAAAAGGAAAATTGGTACATGTTGTTATAGGACGGAGGGAGTACACTTTTGTTTAAGGCAAGGAAGTTAAGAATATATATACTCCATCCGTCCCAAAAATAAAAAAAAAATTTATAACCATCAGGCTTTAGCCTGGTGGCCAGAGCTCATGGCTTCCAACCTGGAGGTCATGTGTTCAATCCCCCCTCCCCCCAGAAGTTAGAGAGAAGTTTTTCTCTCCCTAGGATTTGTCTCCTAGACGCTTCTGCTGATGATTATGTATTGAGTTCAACTATGAATTAAATTTGAAAAAAAAATTTGAAAAAAAAATAAAATTAAAATAAATTGTCATTTTGGGAACCATCAGGCTTTAGCCTGGTGGCCAAAACCTGGTGGTCAGAGCTCATGGCTTCCAACCTGGAGGTCATGGGTTCGATCCACTACCCCCAGAAGTTAGAGAGAAGTTTTTCTCTCCCTAGGATTTGTCTCATAGGCGCTTCTGCTGATGATTATGATATTGAGTTCAACTATGAATTAAATTTGAAAAAAAAATGTATAAAAAAAAAATTAAAAAAATAATTTTTTTTTTGTCATTTTGGGTGTCTCATTGATAAATCACACTTTTCTAAAATGGCAAAGAATCTTTACTATTCATCCACTCATTCTCTCTCATACTTTACTTTACACTCACAACACCAATCAACCTACTATTCCATACCCCACTTTCTCTCTCCTACTTCACTTTTTACACTCACAACAACTACCCACTGCTATTCATTCCTTAATTCCCGTGCAAAACCCATTTTGGGCACATTGTTATGGGCCGGAGGGAGTACACCGTAAGTGTCATTAGTATGAAAAGTGAAGCATGGGAGAGAAAGTGAGATAGAAAATCACACTCCCTCTGTCCCTAAATAAGTGTCCAGTTTCAGGATTTTTTTGTCCCAAAATGAGTGTCCATTTTGATCATAACTTTGTCCTTCAATGTTTTTTTCTAACTCTTTTTATCAGTCTCTTTATACTTGAAAAAACTAAATGTTTGTAAAAAGAATTACATGATTATATATGAATTTTGCCACCAAATTGTATAAAAAGTTATGTTACTTAAAACAAAATTTGGACACTCATTTAAGGACATAGATAGTACTATGTATGAAAAGTAAAGAAGGAGAGAAAATATGAAGTAGATAACGATTAAGTAAATAGTTTCGTGAATGTAAATACGCAAATATATTTCATTAATGAAATAAAAAGTATTCTTTCAAAAAAAAAAAAGTATTAAAATTTTTTATTTTGGAAAGTACAATTTTTACCATGTCTTGAGTAAGACCATGTACAATGCAAATGAAAGGGGGGGGGGGGTTTGAAAAAAATATTTCATCTAAATGAAGTCCTACAATGGGGAAATGAAACTTGGTGGGATGAAATGGGAATATTAAAAATTTCAGTTGGCTTGAAAAAAAAAAAAGGGGCCCGGAAATGCCACGCAGCGGCCAGCCAATAGTCCACGCCAGGCGCGTGCGCTCACGCCCATAAAAGGCGCGTGACTCGCCTTTAATCAGGTTTTTTTTCTTTAACATCCAAATTATTTGAGTTCAATTATTTTATAGTAAAAAATTTTTTTGCAAAACATTTTTTCGCCAAATTTTTTATTTTTTTTCCTCTACGAATAGATGCATGCAAATTTCATTTGATTTGGACAAAAAAAAACCTTGTTTTTTCAATATAAATTTCTCAATTATCATTTTCACTGTTTTTTAAATTTTCAACATCTTTTTTAATTGCAATTATAAAAAAATAATTAAGTGCGAAATATTTTTTAATTATAAATAATAATAATAATTATTAATATTTTACTAAATATAAAAATAAAAAATATAATAAAATAAGAGTGGTGGGGTATAGAATGATGAGTTGAAAGAGAGATGAATTTAAGTTTAATTCTTTCATTGTAGAGGGGTTATATGAATAGGTAGTTGAATTATTAGGTGGATGAGAGAAAAATTAGGTGGATGAGAGAAAAATGAGGTGGAGTGATAAATGGGGATGAAAATTGGGTAGCATTGTACATTGTCTAAAAAGTGCATTTTTTCTTTTAATGAGGCGAATCAGTAATTTGGACGGCTAAGATGCCTCTTCAGAAGATCGAGACCCCATATGGGCCCACCGTAAGAATCTGTGACGTAAGTCGGCACGTCATCAAGGGTCCATGGAACAGCCAAAAGAAGGGACCACCATAAAAAGCAATAGATAGTGCCACACTCTATAATTCCTCATTTACATCACCACCGCCGCCAGTCCACCACCTCATCAAAACCCTGAACCGCTGCGCGCACACACAAACACACACTCTCCATCCGTCTATACAAACTCTCTCTCTGTCAAACTGGTCCATTTTGAAAACGCAAAATTCAACCCAAACCAAACCCTAGAATTTCCTGGTAAGTAACTAAGTATAGTAATCTACTTTTACATTTTCTGTACTACTCTTGCAATTCAAAGTTTTGTAATTTCTATTTCCCTTTTTGCCTGATTTGATTGTGGAACTTACTGTTCTAATTCGATTTTCCCATTTCGTTTGTACTTTATCTGTGTTATACTAATCTAAATCTCATACTCCCTCCCAGAATGATAGTCCCCATATTTTTATGGGTTTTACGAAGGAATTTTGAGTAATAATTAAGGTTACTTTAATTATTCTAATGAAATTTTTGAAATTGTTCTTAATACACCATTCTTAATACTATAATATCAATTTTTAGATTCACATTAACATAATATAAGTAGCATTATAACTGCTCAAAGTTCCTT